>CM074724.1:217629417-217949417 GCA_037306005.1 Rhinophrynus dorsalis | reverse complement strand
AGTCTCAACACAAATTGTGTGATAGACACTAGTAAGTCAAGATCATAGTAAAGAACATAACCCGTTCTTTTATCCAATAGATTCATAAAGTTCAAAAATTATGATCGATCCTCATGCGGCATCATTCACAGACTTACATCTTTAGGACTGTAATGAATCATTAATCCCAAGTATGTCAACATTATTTAAATGGAGTGATCTTAAATTCTTTGTACTTACTTAGTCCTTAGAATAAAGGATAGCTGGAAGGCCAACGTGTGCTCTTCAAGTAAGAAAGAAACATCCGCTCCTAGCGGTGAAACAAGGGAATCCCCAAATTGGAACTGATTAAACATATCCCGATGTCTATCCTCATATGACCTCCGCTTTTACGACTGGCCCATACAGTATTATGCCATCGTGTCCGGTTCTGGGAGATGTCATACAGATATTGGATATGATGCTCTTCATAAGTTATGAATTTATGAATTTACCGCCCCTAGGGTCAACATGACCTGTGTATGTACAAGGTCTAGGAACCTTATAACGGGGCTATATTGCTGTTAATTCCCTGGGCTCTACCAACCTACACTTTTGTAGAGTGTGGGAGCCCTATTACAGGAATGTGTTCGTAGTATCCAATTCATACACCAAGTGAGATTCAGCATTCGCAAGGGGGATGTTAAATTTGCATCATCGATATCACATATTTAATGTTGCATATTGCGGGATTAATATTTGGGCTCCACTGTACAGTAAAGTAAGAGGGGGAGTTCCAAGAGCCTCAAAGAAAACAGGAATAAGTTATTTGTTCATTTAGTCCTTTCGGCGTAATAGTATCCAAATAAGTAATCCATTTTACTTCTTTCTGTAGAAGTCTTTTCGCTCGATCTCCTCCTCTAGACATAGGTGGTATCCAGTCAATGACCATATATTTTAATGATGGTAGTGAGTGTTGTAATTCCGCAAAGTGTATAGCCACTGGTTGATTTTTAATATTTGATCCACACTTTTTTTCAGGGTTACGGGAGGCTTCCAAGGCTGCTTTAATCGCTGCCCTATGGTTACTCATTCTCTCTTTAAATGTGGTGATAGTCTTTCCTACATAGAGTAACCCACAGGGACACCGGATAATATAGATGACAAATTGGGAATTACAACCCAAATTGTAGCGAATAGGTATTTTAAAACCTTTATGAGGATGATGGAAAAAAGTACCACTGATCATATAATTGCAAGTAATGCATGTGGCACACCTAAAACAGCCTTTTTTCTTCTTTTCTTCTGGTTTTTTATAGCAATTCATAGGGTCAGTTTTAACCAACAAGTCCCTTAAGTTCTTTCCTCTTTTATATGACATTATAGGTGGTTTTTTAAAACTTTGTGGAAGATTATGATCGCTGGATACCATGGACCATTTATCTTTAATCACTGTTTCTATATCTCTGGATGCTGTATTAAACTCTGAAACAAAAACCATCCTATCCAAGTTCTTCTTGGGTTTTGTAGTCAATGCTTCTTCTCGATTGATGTTATTTGCTTTAATTTGACAGTTTTCAATGTCTTTCGGGATAAATCCTCTTTCAATAAAACGTTCTCCCATTTTATTTAATTCTGTTATCACTGTTTCCTCTTTGCTCACAATTCTTTTTACTCGCATCATTTGTGAGTATGGGAGTCCTTTTTTTAAATGTAGAGGATGGTGACTGGTGGCAAAAAGCAGGTTGTTTCTATCAGTAGGTTTTTGTTAAATGTTAGTGGATAGATACCCATCCTCTAAGTTTACCAATACGTCAAGAAAAGCTAAAGATGTAGAGCTATAGTTTAATGTTAATGAGATAGGAGTATCTGCAAGGTTAAGATCATCAACCATACTGACAAGCAAATCCCCACTGCCCCTCCACAACAGGAACATATCATCTATATATCTAGTATACAGCACAACATGTTTCCCAAAGAGCGGATGGGCAGCGAGGACCTCCCCCTCATAGACTGACATAAAGGCATTAGCATATGAGGGGGCCATACACGCCCCCATTGCTGTGCCTGTGCATTGCAGATAATAATCATTTTCAAATTTGAAATAATTCCTTGTAAGGCATAATTCCAATAAAGTCAGAAAATATTCTATGGGAGGGCCTTTATATAGGGGATTAGATGTAAGTAACCTCCGTATTGCTTCAATACCTGATGTATGGGGTATCACTGTATACAGCGATTTTACATCCATGGTAGCAATAATACCTTCTGACACAGGACCAAAATCCTTAATCAGGTGTAAAAAAGCTGTTGTATCTTTCAAAAAGTAAGGTATCGCCTGTACGCATGGTTGTAAATACCAGTCAATATATTTGCCAATAGGGTGTAAGAGTGACCCAATGGCCGATATAATGGGTCTACCTGGAGGAGAGGTAAGGCTCTTATGGATCTTGGGCAGGGTATACAGAATGGGGCGTATAGGATGATCTTGTGTTAAAAATCTTCTTGTTTGATCATCCAACCATCCCGCTGTGTATCCCTGTTCAATAATCTTATCAACTTCCTTTTTGAATTTAGCAGTAGGATCAAAGGATAATTTTTTATAAGTGTTGGTATCAGATAACTGAGATAGTATTTCAGATTTGTAATCATCATAGTTGAGTATCACTATGGCTCCCCCTTTATCCGCTGGTCGAATCACAATACTTGTATCATCTTGCAAGGTTTTAATAGCTCTTTTTTCTTCTTTAGAAAGATTACTATGAGTTTTTTTAAAAGACATTTTTTTCTCATCAAGTATATGTGTTTCGACCAACCTAGAGAATATTTTTAATGAGGGGTTCTGACACAGTGGGTCAAAAGATGAAGGTGCCCTAAAGGGGGTGGTATTACTCATAGTATCAGAGTCTTTAAAGTGTTCCTTTAATCGCAGCATTCTATTAAATTTATAGAAATCAACTTTCCACTCAAAGCTACTAAAGTGGTTAGTGGGAACAAATGATAGACCTTTTTGTAGTAAATTATTCTCATGTACAGTCAAAATGTGGGAAGACAAGTTGTATACTAAGTTTTGGGTAAAGGTGGTTTGTTTACCACCACGTCGGCTTTTGCCCCCCCTCCTCGTGTTTGCCCTCTGCCTCCTCCTCTCAGTCCTTGTGCTCTTGTGGTTACCCCTAAAAAATTGGATGTTGAAGGCTGTACTAACTCTGAGTCTGTGTCTGAGGAAGATAGAGTTGTATCTCTGTCTGTTTGGCTCTGTATTTTTGGTCTATTGGGATTATGTCTTCTGGGGATGCGTCTTATGTTATTTGTACCTCCCAGCAGCCACTTGTAAACTCTATGCTCCTTGTAATCCTCAGTGACCTTGTTAAATTTGTCTCTTTTGTATTGTGCCAGTCTAGCCTTGTAATTATCAATTTGTGTTTGTAATTTATGTAACCAATCAGTATCTTTATCTGCTTTGATCGTTTCTAAATGTTTAGTGTCAAAATCGTTAATATCTTTTCTTACCACAGTCAATTCTTTACCAACCTCTTCTACCACCAGTATCATCAGATCTAGAGAGCATTGGTTTAAAATCCCAGTCCATCTTTTGCAGAAATCAGCACTAGTACGTCCAATTGTTGGTGCATTTTTTATTCGGAATCCTCGAGGGATTTTTTTATCTCTATAATATTCAGAGAGAGTAATTCCATGAAGATACAAATCTGTCTCCTTCTTCTTTAGACGCAAATATTGATGATAAAGTTCTGTGGTGGTTGAAGTACCAAAGTTAGTGCTGAAATTGTCCTTAAAGAGGATAGAGTCTATTTTAGATGGATCTATTTTGTATATAGCAGCTTCTGTATCGTTACCTCCCTTGTTCAAAGAAATTTTCCATCAATACAGAATTGTCGGCTTTAAAGATGTTAATCCTTATTCAGGGCAAGTTCACTCATATAATCCGTGTTCGGGCTTTAAAGTATTTTATATATATATATATATATATATATATATATATATATATATATATATATATATATATATATATATATATATATATATATTTTATATATATATATATATATATTTTATATATATATATATATATTTATATATATATATATATATATATTTATATATATATATATATATATATATATATATTTATATATATATATATATATATATATATATATATTTATAGATCTCTGGAAATGGGCACTCCGATACCTTTGTACTTGATATTGACGTGCCTCGGTGCTATGTCCATTTAAATTATAGTGTAGTTGTGGTGAAAGACTTAAACCAGCTCGGACTGAAGCACTCACAGGACTTGCAAAAATTGTAAAAATTAAGGTTTTTATTGTTCAACGTTTCGGCTCATACATGAGCCTTTCTCAAGACAACCTAACTAGTGAACATATCAGACTTAAATACCTAGACCCAATAGGAACCGACGTGTTGAGTCAATTAGCACACCTGTTTGCTCTTCAATCTGGTCTCATTACTTTAGAGCCGTCGGCATGAGTAATTAACAAACACCACACCGCTGTGTAAATCATAAAACAATTAGTGCTCAACACTCCCGTCCCAAATTAACCCTGAAGTGCTAAAACAACTGTCTGTATAGAATTCAATGTGTGAATCACCCTCTCCATTCGGACCAGTATACAATAAATAAAGTCCTGAGTTGACATAGGTGCCGCTTTTTTTGAAGAACGCCAAACCAAATAGACATTCTGACTAGATGACCTATGTCCCCAGACTAAGAGAAAAGTTCACAATATTACAGTAGAATAAGGCAGTCTATACTTGGGCATTTGAAAAAGTATGCCCTTATATGGTAATGTTCGAGCTTGTAATACACTGTGCTGGACTCTAGTGAAAGAATTAAATCCTAATCTGTATATGTACCCATGTATACATAGCCAGTATTGTGGTAAGTTATTTAATACACCATGTATCTCCCGTGTTGTCCGAGTAGTCGAGACGAAATCTGATTCTCAGCCGAGCAGGTCCGCCACATTTAGGGTTGCTTATCCACAGTATGCTGAATCTGAGATTGTTACGCTTCATATGGACCATCATGGATCAATATAGTTGAAGCAGTGTTAGCCCTGGCTCAACGTGTGCTGCACTATGCAGACATCACGGAGACCTATTACAGGCTTCTTACAGATACAATCTCTGTCAATGCCGATGTCTGGCTATTAGCTCCTCAAAATTAGCGGAACCTGCATACAAGTTATCCAGATATTCATTCTTTTGATGATGAAAACGAATTGATGATTGGTAGATCCTAACATTTCAGTCCAGTGTCCGTATTTAACTCTTGACAACATAACCACATAACCATAGAAGGAACCAGCATGGGTATTCAGGTCACAGCACAGGATTGTTGTTAGTATGATTCTCTAAGGGAAAAGAAACTTATCTATCTCTCTTGATGATCCCTGTGTTATGGGGAGTTAATATTCACACCATGAATCCTATAAAAGGAAGGCAATGTTTGTAAACGTCAATAAGACGATACATTGTATAGTTGATACAACAGATCCTATATGAACAAATTGAATTAGCAATTTCTTATCTCCATAGTGAATATTGTTATAGGAAACAGTTCAATGATAGTGTCTCATTAAGACCTCTAGGTGCTACCGTATCCAAGTAGTCTATCCATTTTGCTTCTTTTTGTAAAAGTTTCTTCCCCCGATCTCCTCCTCTTGTGAGTGGTGGTATCCAATCGATTATCATGTATTTCAAGGAAGGTAAGGAGTGGTTAAAGTTTGCAAAATGTTGTGCTACTGGCTGTTCTTGAATTTTAGACTGTTTCTTTATGGAGCTGCTCTTAGATAGAATTGCTGATTTGATTGCAGATCGATGATTAGCCATTCTTTCTTTAAACGTGCTTGACGTTTTACCAACATACATTAGTCCACAAGGACATAGAATTATATAAATGACAAATTGGCTGGTACAAGTCACATTGTATCTTATAGAGATGCTATGTCCTTTATGAGGATGCTTGAACGATCTCCCTGCAATCATGTAATTGCATGTTGTACATGACAAACATTTATAGCACCCTTTAGTTGGAGTTACTTCATGTCTAGTGTAAGATTTGATAGGGTCCGTTTTCACAAGTAGATCTTTGAGGTTCCGTCCTCTTTTGAAACAAAATCTTGGAATGCTTTTCATCGTATCTGGTAACATATTATCTGAAGCTATGATAGGCCAGTGTTTGAATATACTTTTTTTGACTTCAAATGTGCCACTACTATATGTGGTTTGCAAATTAAGTCTCTCCTCCTCATCCTTTATGTCCTTTGTGAAACATGTAGATCTAGGAGTTTCTTTGACTTGGAGTTTCAGTTGTTCTATGGTGTTTCTATCATAGCCTCTTGTAATGAATTTGTCTCCCATTTTGTTCAATTCCAAGTCCAATTCTGAATCTTTGCTTACTAGTCTTCGTACTCTCAGAAGCTGTGATTTAGGTAAGCTCTTTTTTAAGTGTTCTGGATGGTGACTGGCATAGTGGAGGAGATTATTTTTATCTGTGGGTTTTGTATAAATGCTAGTATGTAATTGTCCCTCACTTTTCCTAACCAAAACATCTAGGAATGGAATTTCTGTTTCACTAGTGGTTAGAGTGAGTTGGATAAAAGTATGTGCCTGGTTCAGGTCATTCACCAGAGATTGTAACTCAATTGTACTTCCTTTCCATAGAATGAACATATCGTCTATGTATCTTCTATAGAGTACTGTATATTTTTGGAAGAGAGTATGTGTCTCCAGAAACTTTCTTTCATAAGCATGCATATAGATGTTGGCATATGATGGTGCCATGCACGCCCCCATCGCTGTGCCAGACCTTTGTAAGTAGAAGTCATGCTCAAATTTAAAGTAGTTTCTGGTCAGACAAAACTCAAGCAGAGAGATAACAAATTCAACCGGTGGACCTTTGTAAAATGCATTATTTGTAATGAGATTACGTACTGCCTCTATACCTCCTGAACCAGGCACATACTTTTATCCAACTCACTCTAACCACTAGTGAAACAGAAATTCCATTCCTAGATGTTTTGGTTAGGAAAAGTGAGGGACAATTACATACTAGCATTTATACAAAACCCACAGATAAAAATAATCTCCTCCACTATGCCAGTCACCATCCAGAACACTTAAAAAAGAGCTTACCTAAATCACAGCTTCTGAGAGTACGAAGACTAGTAAGCAAAGATTCAGAATTGGACTTGGAATTGAACAAAATGGGAGACAAATTCATTACAAGAGGCTATGATAGAAACACCATAGAACAACTGAAACTCCAAGTCAAAGAAACTCCTAGATCTACATGTTTCACAAAGGACATAAAGGATGAGGAGGAGAGACTTAATTTGCAAACCACATATAGTAGTGGCACATTTGAAGTCAAAAAAAGTATATTCAAACACTGGCCTATCATAGCTTCAGATAATATGTTACCAGATACAATGAAAAGCATTCCAAGATTTTGTTTCAAAAGAGGACGGAACCTCAAAGATCTACTTGTGAAAACGGACCCTATCAAATCTTACACTAGACATGAAGTAACTCCAACTAAAGGGTGCTATAAATGTTTGTCATGTACAACATGCAATTACATGATTGCAGGGAGATCGTTCAAGCATCCTCATAAAGGACATAGCATCTCTATAAGATACAATGTGACTTGTACCAGCCAATTTGTCATTTATATAATTCTATGTCCTTGTGGACTAATGTATGTTGGTAAAACGTCAAGCACGTTTAAAGAAAGAATGGCTAATCATCGATCTGCAATCAAATCAGCAATTCTATCTAAGAGCAGCTCCATAAAGAAACCGTCTAAAATTCAAGAACAGCCAGTAGCACAACATTTTGCAAACTTTAACCACTCCTTACCTTCCTTGAAATACATGATAATCGATTGGATACCACCACTCACAAGAGGAGGAGATCGGGGGAAGAAACTTTTACAAAAAGAAGCAAAATGGATAGACTACTTGGATACGGTAGCACCTAGAGGTCTTAATGAGACACTATCATTGAACTGTTTCCTATAACAATATTCACTATGGAGATAAGAAATTGCTAATTCAATTTGTTCATATAGGATCTGTTGTATCAACTATACAATGTATCGTCTTATTGACGTTTACAAACATTGCCTTCCTTTTATAGGATTCATGGTGTGAATATTAACTCCCCATAACACAGGGATCATCAAGAGAGATAGATAAGTTTCTTTTCCCTTAGAGAATCATACTAACAACAATCCTGTGCTGTGACCTGAATACCCATGCTGGTTCCTTCTATGGTTATGTGGTTATGTTGTCAAGAGTTAAATACGGACACTGGACTGAAATGTTAGGATCTACCAATCATCAATTCGTTTTCATCATCAAAAGAATGAATATCTGGATAACTTGTATGCAGGTTCCGCTAATTTTGAGGAGCTAATAGCCAGACATCGGCATTGACAGAGATTGTATCTGTAAGAAGCCTGTAATAGGTCTCCGTGATGTCTGCATAGTGCAGCACACGTTGAGCCAGGGCTAACACTGCTTCAACTATATTGATCCATGATGGTCCATATGAAGCGTAACAATCTCAGATTCAGCATACTGTGGATAAGCAACCCTAAATGTGGCGGACCTGCTCGGCTGAGAATCAGATTTCGTCTCGACTACTCGGACAACACGGGAGATACATGGTGTATTAAATAACTTACCACAATACTGGCTATGTATACATGGGTACATATACAGATTAGGATTTAATTCTTTCACTAGAGTCCAGCACAGTGTATTACAAGCTCGAACATTACCATATAAGGGCATACTTTTTCAAATGCCCAAGTATAGACTGCCTTATTCTACTGTAATATTGTGAACTTTTCTCTTAGTCTGGGGACATAGGTCATCTAGTCAGAATGTCTATTTGGTTTGGCGTTCTTCAAAAAAAGCGGCACCTATGTCAACTCAGGACTTTATTTATTGTATACTGGTCCGAATGGAGAGGGTGATTCACACATTGAATTCTATACAGACAGTTGTTTTAGCACTTCAGGGTTAATTTGGGACGGGAGTGTTGAGCACTAATTGTTTTATGATTTACACAGCGGTGTGGTGTTTGTTAATTACTCATGCCGACGGCTCTAAAGTAATGAGACCAGATTGAAGAGCAAACAGGTGTGCTAATTGACTCAACACGTCGGTTCCTATTGGGTCTAGGTATTTAAGTCTGATATGTTCACTAGTTAGGTTGTCTTGAGAAAGGCTCATGTATGAGCCGAAACGTTGAACAATAAAAACCTTAATTTTTACAATTTTTGCAAGTCCTGTGAGTGCTTCAGTCCGAGCTGGTTTAAGTCTTTCACCACAACTACACTATATATATTTATATATATATATATATATATATATATA
The DNA here is from genome assembly GCA_037306005.1 of Rhinophrynus dorsalis. Classification (NCBI taxonomy): domain Eukaryota; kingdom Metazoa; phylum Chordata; class Amphibia; order Anura; family Rhinophrynidae; genus Rhinophrynus; species Rhinophrynus dorsalis. The sequence goes on along the minus strand of CM074724.1, from coordinate 217,940,028 downwards.
TATATATAAATATATATATATATATATAAATATATATATATATATAAATATATATATATATATATAAATATATATATATATATATATATATATATAAATATATAAAATATATATATAAATATATAAAATATATATATATATATATATAAATATATAAATATATATATATATATATATATATATATATATAAATATATATATATATATAAATATATATATATATATATATATAAAATATATAAAATATATATATATAAAATATATAAAATATATATATATAAAATATATATATATATATATATATAATATATATATATATATATAAAATATATATATATATATATATTTATATATATATATATATTTATATATATTTATATATATATATATATATATATATATATATATATATTTATTATATATATATATATATATATATATATATATATATATATATATATATTTATATATATATATATATATATATATATATATATATATATATATATATATATATATATATTTTATATATATATATATATTTTATATATATATATATATTTTATATATATATATTATATATTTATATATATATATATATATATTTATATATATATATATATTTTATATATATAATGATTTTATTCTTAACTGTTAAATACTTTTCTCTTAGTCCACACAGTTTACTGGTAACTTTGGGTTGGCGATCCGCCCCTTAATTGTAGGCAGGAACAATTCTAGAATTGTAGGCAGGGGGTGGAGCCTACCTTCCCTCCTTGGCTGCAGCTAGCCAACCAGCTGCAGACAGATTTGAGACACTAATTATTGACTAGATAGTGGAAGGGAAAGAAGACTCCTAAGAGCATGACCATGAAAGGGTGGGAGACCAGTAAACTGTATGGACTAAGAAAAAAGGATTTAACAGGTAAGACTAAAATCCTCTTTTCTCTGTCATCCAATACAGATTACTGGTAACTTTGGGATGTCCAACCATTGAGTTTCCCAGAGGCGGCAAGTAAGGCAAGGACCAGGCGCAAGGCCCCCAAAGTCACCAGAGAAGGTATGAACCATCAAATCAGAGATAGCCCAACAAAACAATTAAGTGTCAACAGACACTAAACAGGGGTAACAACACCCCACCCAAACTGTTACACAGCACACTGAACTAGAGCAAACAGGGCTCAAAGGTGAAGGAAGCACCAAGAACCGAAGAAGATCCTAGACAGGCAAGACTGCCTCCAGGACTTTCCTCCCAAAGCTGGCATCAGCCAATGCCAACACATCAACACGGTAGTCCTTTGTAAAGGTGTCCACAGGCGACCAAGCGGCAACCTTGCACAACTGATCAGTGGAGGCCTGATTCTTGTAAGCCCAAGAAGCCCTAATAGATCTTGTAGAATGAGTAGTGACTCAAAAGGGGACAGGCTTCTTCCTCAGCTCGTAAGCCTTATGAATAGTGGACTTGATCCAAGAGGCAATAGTCACTTTGGATGCAGGTCTTCCTGCCCTGGGACCCTCAGGAATGACGAACAGCGCATCAGATTGCCTGATAGACTCAGTGGCATGTACATAAATCTTGAGACAACGCACCACATCTAACAAGTGGAGATCCCTCTCCTTGTCAGAGGTGGGGTCAAGGCAGAAAGAAGGCACCACAATCTCCTGATTGATGTGGAACTCCGAAACCACCTTCGGGAGAAACTCCTGAGAAGTGTGAAGCACATCAATGTCCTTGTGAAACACCTAATAAGGAGGCTAACAGGACAGAGCATGTAACTCTGCGACACGGCAAACAGAAACGATCAACAGGAGAAAGGCCATTTTCCATGTCAAGAGGCGTAGAGGAATAGTAGCCAAAGACTCATGGAGGGTGCTGAAGAACGCCCAAAACCAAGTTAAGATCCCACGGAGGAGCGGGATTCTTGAAGGCTGGATGAGTATGAGCAACGCCCTGGAAGAAAACCTTGACATCAGGAAAGATGGCAATGCGCCACTGAAAGAAAACAAAGAGAGCAGAAGTCTGAACCTTAAGGGAACTCAAACTGAGGCCCTTATCCACACCGTCCTGCAAATAGGCCAGGACCGTAGGCAGATCAAATTCTTGAGACAGGTCCTTGTCAGCACACCAAAATAGAAAGGTCGACCAGACACGATGGTAGATCTTGGAAGAAACAGGTTTGTGGGCACGGAGCATAGTAGCCATCACACCGGAAGAAAACCCTTTCGTCTTCAATATTGAGGATTCAACTTCCAAGCCGTCAAAGTCAGCCGATGAACATCCTCCTTCCACAGGTAACCCTGTAGAAGAAGATCCGGACGGCAAGGGAGCTGGAATGGCTCCACCACCGACAGATCCAGAAGCTCCAGAAACCAAGCTTAGCAAGGACAGTACGGAGCAATCAGAATGACTGGACAGTGTTCCAATCGCAATTTCCTAACCCCCTGTGCAACATTGGGAGGGGAGGAAAAATGTAAGCCAGAGGAAATAACCAAGGAATAGACATTGCATCCACCGCCAGAGCAAGAGGGTCCCTCCACCAAGAGCAGAACCTCGGAACCTTCCTGTTGTGTCTTGTCGCCATCAGGTCGATTTAAGGAAGACCTCAGTTCTGAACAATGAGGGTGAACACCTCTGGGTGCAACTCCCACTCTCCGCTGTCCACTGTGTGTCAACTGAGGAAGTCCACCATGATGTTGTCTATGCCAGGAATGTGCACTAAGGATATGGCAGGAACGTGTTCTTCTGCCCAAGACAAAATAGCCTTGACCTCTAACCAAGCTGTGAGACTTCTTGCTCCGCTCTGCTTGTTGATGTAAGCCATGGCCTTTGTGTTGTCGGACTGTATCGGACTGGACAGTCTTCCAGCTGAGATGTCCAATGACGAAGGGCATGAAATATTGCCAGAAGATCCAACACGTTGATAGGAAGGAGAGATTCCTCCGGAGACCACCGACCCTGAGCACTCAGGCGACCCAGGACCGCTCCCCAGCCAGAGAGGCTGGCATCCGTCGTCACCATGGTCCAGAAGGATACCAGGAAGGACTTGTCTTTCAGCAGATTGGAGAGGTCGAGCCACCATGACAAACTCAGATCCACATGAAGAGGGAGGGACACTGACATCTTCAGAAGGTCTAGCTGACCCCTGCACACCTGGATCACAAACCTCTGGAGTTCCCTGGTGTGCGCCATGGCAAACAGGACTGCTTCTATGGTGGAGATGAATTTCCCCAATAGAGAGGACAGCTTCTTGGCTGGAACTGGATCGTGAACCAGAACCGCAGAAACCCTGTGGGCGATCTGGTGAGCTACCTCGTCCGTGAGAAACACCATGCTCTTCTGACTTCAGACTACCATGTATTAAGAAGAAGTCTCGGTGGGCAAGAACTTGTAGCCAAGATTTTCTCCGCAGGGCTTAAGGTCCACAAAAAGCACCTAGTTTCTGAACTAGCCAAATCTAAGGGTATTGTCAGTTATGGTAATCCGCCTAATGGTGGTATTCCATTTCTAACAGAAAAATAAAAACAAATTCTAAAACTATAGCAGAACTCTTCTCTTGCCTGTGTCTTCACCAAGGAACAAATCTTTCTGGAGCTGGTTGGCTAGCTGCAGCCAAGGGGGGAAGATAGGCCCCTGCATACAATTCTAGAATTGTTCCTGCCTACAATTAAAGGGGCGGATCGCCTACCCAAAGTTACCAGTAACCTGTATTGGACGACAGAGAAATATCTATCTATCTATATCTATATATATATATCTATATATATATATATATATATATATATATATATATATATATATATATATATATATATATATCTATATCTATATATCTATATATCTATATATATATATATATATATATATATATATATATACACATACATACACACACACACAAACACACACTAGATTTGAGCATTTGTTTTGGAACAAATATAAAATATGAATGTTGTGTGACATTCGGATTTAAACAATAAACAAATGGAATGGAACATACAATTTCAGAATCATGAACGGAACATTCACTTAATTTGTTTTCATGCATTTCTACTACTTCAAAGATACAAACATCTTTGAAACATGGAATTTCCTACTGTATTACATACCAACAAAGACAAATGGTAACCCATTTGTGTGGGTTAGCATACACTATGGGGTTGCCAGGAACACGAACCTAAACCTGCCACTTTTGATTTTGAAATTACCTGCCTGCACTAATATGGCCATAGTCAATACAGATACGCAGGAAAGGTAGCCAATGTATATGATTTTTAAAAGGAGACTTTCAACTGTGTCAAATGAGGGGGCACTTGCCTTTTTACCCTTAGGCTGGTGTAAACAACTGTTCCCAGAATGTGGCGCTACAGGAAAAATAATCAGCTATTTTATAGAGAACTTTGAAAAAACATGGAATTTATGTCTGTAATCTTTAGCAAATACTCCTGCAACAAAAATTCCACACTGTTAGTACGCACAACTACACCAACTACAACCCAGCATTTTTCATTGTCTTGTCAGAGACATTGCCATGATGGGGAGGACATGGTTAATTTTTTTTTGTAAGCCAAATTCTCTGAAAGTCTGTTTTAAAATGTCTGTAAATGACCGCATTTTAGACAATGGCCTCTTTACTTCAATGGAGGGGGGAAAATAGTTGACTGACTTTATGGTAAGTTATGACTAGGCCCCAGACAATTACAGTCTATATGGCTAAGGAAATATATACTCAAATATGGGAAAGTCTGCTAGGGTGACATATTTATATCAAATGTGATAACCTTTTTGACATTTTTATCTGATGATGGAAAACAAATTCCTGAAAAAAAAAACAATTATCAGAGGAAATTTTAATATGGAGTAAGTGTGCCATCTTCAGGGTGCACAGCGTTATTACTAGTGTTTTGAATTTTTCTCAACTCATTATAATAATATATTCATGACATCATAGTAAAATTAGGAATTTAGACTGTCCAATTACATAATAATGATGATGTCATATTCTAATGAGACCCAATCAGAGGAGATGGGGCTGGGCTTTTTGATAACAGGAATTTTACATTATAAATATTTAGGTTTTGAAAGGGAAAGGGGTTCTTGGTTCCTGATCATCCTGACCTTAGCTGAAGTGTTCTATTCCTGCTGGCTGCTAAAGAAATTCTAAGAAAACCTACACTTTGATTATCTGGTAACTATATTTTTCTTTATTTTAATTCTGCAAAATTTCAGAATCATAAATATTTCTCCTTGATATCTGAGGAAAGATTTTTTTTATATAGTTTTGTTCAATATAGTTCTGGCCAACTATATTACGGCAAGATATATATCCGCTATATTTGGCTTTAGTTAGTATTCTGAAGTTAATTAGAATTAATTATTTAATTATTTTATCCAGATAATTGTAGAAATAGTTGATAGCAGTGATATCTATATAGCCTTGTTTCTATATTAGTTGCTATGATTCCTGATATTTCTCAAATACATATTGTGTTTCTGGAAAGTTTACTTTAACCAATATTTGATATGGGGAATTATTTGAATTTGTTTATTAACCCTTTAACTGCTATTTGTCTATTTTGAGGTGGTTCTAAAGATTTCTTTGTGCATGTGTTTTTGAGTCTAACTTTTGTACAGTGGAAACTTTATTAAAACCTCTTACTAGACAAAAGAAGCCACCATCTTGGGTGGGCTCTATATACTTATAACTGTGGATTAACCCTTGGAGTACCCTATAGGTTTTACATAGGATTGCTAGGGTCACGTTTATTATATATGTTGCATTAACTTTTGTTATTCTTTATGACATTTTATTAGATTTGATTCTGAGTATATTCTTGGTACAATCTATCATTGACTATAATAAATGCAATTTATACGTTTTATTCAGTATACATATTGAAATCAGTAGATAATTAAATTATAGTGATCTAAGTCTGGGATTTTATTCCAGTTAGTTTCTCTAAATTATGCTATTACATATGGTACAAGGAGATTGTCAGAGGACCTGGCTTAATATTAAAGCCTACTCACCTGATAACATACCTTAAACCTCAATTAGCATAGTTTATACAGTTTCTGGGGCAGAGGTATTTATATATGCTGCTGCCAACTGTATTTTAATTAATTGTAAGGATCAATTATCCTTGTCTATGCTGCTGAGTTCAATTATTGTTATTTAATACCTCTGAATATGCCTGCGTGTGGTTAACCCTTTAATTGCTAGTAATACTAATTGTGATAATTGTGGTTTGAGTTACTGTATATCTATTTAAATTGCTGTTCACTTATTTATCTCTTTGTTGTTTACACTTTATATATAGTATATTTTACTTCAATAAATTATATATATTTTTGCACAAATATGCGTAATTGATTATTTTAATCAATTCTTTACTGTGAAGTAGCGTGTCAATACCTAGTATTGCGTAAAGTTCTCAAATTTATTTTATTATCTATTTATGTGAAGACATACAACCTAATTAGGTCTCCTGTTTAACCCTTTCCTGTATTATCTTCAACTAGGAGGCACTGCTGAGATCTATACACAGGGTTGACACATTTGTCAAATAATTTTATTGGCAGATATACTACACAGTAAAAATTGTGCATAAACATGTCTCGATCAGGTCCTTCTGCATCTAATCCAGTGGAACAATTCTAAGAAGAAGACATGAAATGGGCTGTACAAGGCAGGCTAATTTATGCAATCCATTCTCACCTAAAACTTAAAAGTGATGTACAGCAATGGAGTGATGATATAGAGTTAAGGGTAGAATCCTAATCTGATAAAATTTGGCAATCTGATAGCTTGTATTATAGAGCTTTAAATAAATGCATAGAACAAACCAATCCAAAGGAGATGGATATCCAAATTTTACTTCTCGTACCAGAACTATTACAAATTATAGTACAGTTTGTCACCCAGCCGCCTCCGCTGCTGCCCCGGAGCCGGGAGCACAGACAGGATGTCAGCATTCCGGAGCTCTCTGCTCTGGATCAGCCCGTTCTGCGAGTCCCTACTGCGCATGTGCAGTTATGCACACAGTGACCGACACATTCTAGGACTTTATGTTATAGGATTAGTTCTTTTGTCGTGTTCTCTGACAGAAAACTCTCTGCAAGCAGGTGCAGGGAGCTCACTGTGAAGGCATAAAAATAAAAAAGAGAAAAATGAAATACTGTAAAATCTCACATATAATACTAACAATTTTGCCCCTTTTTACCTTATGTGAAGTGGAGGGGAGAGTATTATACACAAGAAAAAAAATATATAGCCTCATTTCTGCTCCCCTCCTCTGCTCCTGCACTTCAATATGCTCCCACCTTCTCAGCCTTCTACTCACCCCTCGGGACGCATCTGGGACATATGTGCAGCAGACAGCATGCTTGCATCTCCCGCTTTCTGCATCCCCGTGAGGACCTGTATTAAGTCAAGATAATGGTAGTGCCTTTTGAGGACCTGAAGGTCCTCTCAGTGCACTAATGTAGTTTCTGAGTTCTACGCTTTAGATCTATGATAGTGCCCTGCAGGTCCTCAAAAGGCACTAACATTACCTTGAATTAAGACAGGTCCTCTCAACGGAATGCAGGAAGTGGGAGGCAAATGTAAGCATGCTGCCCACTGCGTAGATATCCCAGATACCACAGTAGGAGGTGAGTAGAAGGAGGGGAAGGTGGGAGCGTACTGAGGTGAGTGGAGGGAAGCAGGCAAAAAAATACATTTTTTGGTTTGTAAAGGGAGGGAAAACCAAGGGTGCGTATAATACATAGGCACTTCTGTTATCCCCAAAAAACTTAGATAAAGTGTATACCTGCATATATCCAAAGTCAAGAGATGATAAACCAATTTAAAATCAATAGGAATTTGGGTAATTTTTTTAATTTCTACGCTTAATGTTATTCTGCCCTAGAGGTATTCCTCTTTTCTTTTGATCACAGGTCTCAAAGTTAAAGATACACTAATGTCCCATAAAAATTGTTTCTACTTTTGCAGAGCTTAAAATTATAAATTAAGTGCTACAAACCCTATCTCTCAAATAGCTATGGTTTGAGAGAGATAGGTATTGAAAGTTATTCCCGCCCTCCCCTTCTCCTGACATCAGCGCCTAGCTGACAGCAGGAGATCCTGGTCCGGAGACCAGCAGGCAGCTCTGCAGCAGAGCCGAAATAAAAAAAAAAGAATTACTTCATTGGAAAGGTCTACAAAGTGTGCCTGGTTTGCAAGAACACTTTGTAGACCTTTCCAATGAAATAGTTCTTTTTAACCCCTTACCGGCCCAGGACGTACATGTAAGTCCCGAGCGGATGTCCCAGGTGGACAGAGGATGTACATGTACATCCCGGAAGTCGTTTAAACAAATGACAAAAAATGTTCGGCGGGCGTTAAGTGTATAAACTCAAATCTTCTGCTGTAAGCTATCAGGAGAAGGGGAGGGAGGGGGGAACTTTCAATGTCTATATCTCTCTAACCATAGCGGTTTGAGAGATAGGGTTTGTAGAACTTTGTTTATTATTTTAAGCTCTACAAAATTATGGGACATTACGGTCCCTTTAATGCTGAAAGTCATTTTTACCACACTATTTCCTGTTTACCACTAAACTACCTTTTTACCACTAAACTACCTTTTTAATTAATAAATTAATGGTATCGTCACAAACCTGCAGGTGAGCTTGTGTGTAATTTGTATGCATTTTTCTGATAAAGTGAAGCAAATGTGACCTCAAGTGATAAAGTAAGGAAAAAGCCAGTACGTGATAAACATACATTCAGAGTACAGTTATACATCTTACCTATCTGCAGAGGGTCCTTAACGGCTCTCATTCGAAACAGCTGTTCTCCCCTCTGGAACTCATCAGCGCTACCATTTGCCAAGCACGAATACAGTCTGCACCAAGAGTAGAACACATTACAGCTCCATTTAAGCATTGTGACTCATTTCTGAACTTTAAATGCATTGTTATAAAATAGAACAATACACTTTTATTAAGTTTTCCTTTATGCACAAGAGACAAAATGAGCAATTGTGGAGCAACCAACTGCCCCAGTCATGACAAATTTCCCTCAGTTTAAATAGGACTTTAAGCCTGTTGAATGCTAAAGTAGTCTTCAAAACACGGGTTCAAAGTTCACTGAAGTCCTGTCTAGCATTCAAGGTATTAAAAATTCCATTTAAATAATTGGGAATTTTTATGTGTCCCCCTATGGTAGAGTTGGTTTGCTCCTAAATTACTCCCCTGTTCTTTTTTGCATATGACTCTAAGTACAAGATCACACTTTTCAACCCCTTAATGACCAGTGGCCCATGGAAGTTACCTTCCCTTAACCCCTTAAGGACTGGCCGCGCACACACGCTGTGGTCACTTAAGGACCGGGGACCTTTTTTTTTTTTTTTTTTTTTTTTTTTCGCGATTCTATTCTGGACTCCCCGAACGGCGTGCAGCCGCATGGGGAGCACGGAATTCCATGACGGTCCAGGACCATCATGGGTCCTTAAGGGTATAACAACCCATGATGGTCCAGGACTGTCATGGGTCCTTAAGGGGTTAAGGACCACACTGATTAAATGTGCTGGCTAGCTGATCGGGGGGTCTGAGAGAGACAGCTCCAGCCTTGGAGCAGTCAATTTCAGACCCCGCAGAGGTGCTGTAAGTATAAAGCACGATACTTGCCAGGACTATCACCGGTCCTTCAGGGGGAAAAAATGGTGACAGTCATGACACATCACCGGTCATTAAGGGGTTAAGCAGTACAAATGTATAGGAAAATATGGAGAATTCTGGATAAAACCAATTGCATCGTATTTATAAACCTAACACTCTAACACTTATAGTTTTCTAAACAATGTCCCCCCCCTCAAAAAAAAAAAAAAAAAAAAAAAGGCCGATAGTAGCAGTTTTGGGGTTGCCCAAGAGGTTTTACCAAAGGAACAAACTAAGTAAAACATGATAATTGCCTCAAACCATTCCTAAAATTAGGCCTAAGTGTTGATTAAATAAGCAAGCATGTTTTGCCCCAATGCAGAAGTTCCAGTGAGTGAGGTGTGTGCAGAAGTTTCGTTGAATGAAGTAATTTCTCCAGTTTTTACTGAAATTTACTCAGTTTAATGTCTCAATGTACTCTGAAAATAAAGCCCAGAACAAATAAACAATTGGACATTAAAAAGAAATCATGGAATCGTTTTCCTTAACAAAATGTAATCTAAACTTTTGACTCAAAGTAGCCACCTGTTGCAGATATAACAGCCAATCACACAAACTCATGGCACTCTCTTCACAACGGAAATCAAATATTGTTCTAAAAGTTATTCCCAACACTGTTACGGAAGTTCCCACAAATGTGTTGCACTTTTAGGTTGCTTTGCTTTCACCCTTCTGTCCAGTTAATCGCAAACCAGCTTGATGGGGTTTAAGTCTGGAGATTGTGCTGGCCATTCCATGATTTGAAGCCTACCGTCTTGTTCTTTTCTTCTAAGGTAGTTTTGACACAACCTGTAGGTATGTTTTGTGTCATTATCTTGCTGTAGGATGAACCCCTGCCCAACTAGGTGCGTACCAGAAGGTATTGCATGGCACTGCAAAATGCGGTGGTAGGAGTATTGGTTCAGGGTGCCACTCACTCTGTGCAAGTCGCCGACTTTGGATCCAGCAAAAGAGCCCCAGACCATCACGCTTGCTCCTCTATGTTTGACAACTGGTGTCACACACTGAGGAACCATCCTTTTGCCTACTCAACGGTGTACAACAACCCTGCTTGATGAACCGAAGAACTCAAATTTTGATACATCAGTCCATAAGACCTTCTTCAGTAGTCCACTGGCAGTGCTTCTTTTTTGTTATTATGTCATCTTAACAATGGCTTTCTTACTGCCACTCGAGCATTCAAACCTGCAGCTCAAACTCTTCTCTTCACAGTTGAAACTGACACTTGCTTACTTTGATCAGTGTTAAGTTGTGCTTGAAGCTGTTGTGCTATGAGCCGCCACTCACACAAGCTGTTGACTCTCAGAAACTGGCCATCTGATTCTGTTGTGGCTTTGGGTCTGCCAGACCTCTTCCTGTCAGAGTTTCCTGCAGGTTCCAAGTGCCTTTAGATGTTGTAGGAAACTGTACTCACTGACACCTTGGCTTTCTTTGCAATTTCTCTAAAGAGCCATTTTGAGAGCAATATACCACTTCCTGCAGTACAATACTGTTCAAATATTGCTTAAGAGGGTGTAGTAAAATGATCTGTTCCAACACTGCTTTTATACGGACAGAGGGCTTGTAAGTATTCAACAAAAGTTGGGACATCTGTAGGCATTGTTAGCATGAACTTTCAAGTATTAATTTACTTACACTGCTGCAGAACAGCTGTGAGTTGTTAACCCATTACTTCTTCCCTGAAAAGGCCTTTTTGTATAACTCTGAAATGTACAATATTTTTCAGTTTTTGTTAACCTAAAGTTTTGGGGGGGGGGGTTTTCACCTCTGGCAGTTTACTGCTTACCTTTGTACCATTTCAGATTATTCACTGGACCTGAACTGCATACATTTCAGTAAAAACTGGAAAGATTGGGGTGTTCTAAAACTTTTGTGTCCGGTAGTGTGTGTGTGTGTGTGTATATTATATATATATATATATATATATATATATATATATATATGAAAAGTGTTAGGCAGGCGTGAAAAATGCAGTAAAGCAAGAATGCAAAGGGTGTTCACACAAAATATTGATTTGATTTACATTTTTCTTATGTTCACTTACTACGCCTTTTGATAATTGATAAAAATAAACTATTAACATGTCTATGTTTGAAAGCATTCTTACTTTACAGCATTTCTTCACACCTGCCTAAAACTTTTGCACATATATATATATATAAACACGAGGAATATCCTGTCATTTGAGACAAACATTGATTAATAAATAAGATTTTTTTTTTTTTTGCATAAAATATATATAAGTCCTGTGTGTGCCTCATTTTCCTTTGCAGTGTATTATGTACCACAATTAAGAGTACCAGGGTGATATTTTTTTCCCTCTTCTTTTCTAAGTATTCAGCTCTTGGTTGATGAAAATAAAAATGATCAAGCACATACCTGATATCCTCTTCATTCTCTGGGAAGCTCCAAAAAGCAATACGAAGTTGCAGCTGTTCTGGTACTGGTGGATAAACCTTCTCCACCACTTCGAATGGAATGTGAAAAGCAACCTGTTTGGCAGACAGTTCCACCAGCGGGTTTACCAGGCCATCTAAAAAAGGGATAAAAGTAGTAAGATAATTGAGAAAGGTGTTCGTATGGTCTGCGGTTGTTAAAATAAGGTTAAAGGGTTAGTAATGTCTTATATAAATACTAGTGTAAAAGCCTGTGTCCGCGGGCCAAGGAGCAGTGAGGTAATGGCAGTACACAGAGCAGGACCGGCTTCTTAACCCTTTGAGTGCCAGAGGGTACATAACGCATTGCAAAGCGTTCCTCTCTGACACTCAAAGGGTTAACATTACCCCGACCTGCTCTGAGTACTGCCATTACCTCACTGCTCCACTCGATTACGCCGCCTCACTCACGCGATGCAATCATGCGCAGTAGAGACTGGTCAAACGTGGGCAGTCTCTACTGCGCATGACTGCATCGTGACAAACTTTCTGGCCTTTTATTATATAGGAGGATAAAGTAATATTGTAGATTATCAAAAAATAAATACATCAATATCAGTCCAATCTCTCAAGCCTTTATGGTTTGAGAGATATATGGTGATAAAGTTCCCTCCTCACTGTTAGCTGTAAAGCTGACTGAAGGAGATTCGCGTCAGCTGACTCAGTGGCGGCTCTTCGGCAGAGCCAAAAAACCACAATCTAAAAAGAAATACTTCACTGGAACGGTGTACAAAGTGTGCCTGGTTTGCAAGCACACTTTGTAGACCATTCCAATTAAGTATTTCTTTGTAGATTGCGGTATTTTGGCTCTGCTGAAGAGATGCCTGCCGGTTCAGGAACCAGGATCATCTTCTGTCAGCTAGAGGCTAACATCGGGGAAAGGGGAGGGAGGGGGTAACTTTAAAATGTTATATCTCTCAAACCATAAAGGCTTGAGAGACTGGACTGGCATCGATGGATGTATTTTTTTGATTATCTACAATATTACTTTTTATTTATATAAGACATTGCTAACCCTTTAAATGGAACACACAGTGATGGTGATTAAAGGGTCAGTAAACTCATTATGGGAGGGTGACTATTGTACACATATATATATATATATATATATATACACATACATACATATATATATATATTAGGCAGGCAAGTCAAACTCAAATACAGTAAAGGCCCACATATATAACTATTTCTGTTCATGGAGGACAGTTATTGGTTTCTAGGGTCTGCCGATGTGCGTGTGTATGATCTATTATACACTGACTACCCAGCATCATTCTGCTGTCCAATGTCCAATGGCAGTCAGTGAATCACGCCACGCATACACTGTTTGACACCCAAGCCTTGTTCCAGGCCAAAGTGCAAAAAAAAAAAAAAAAAAACATTTTGGGGGACCCATCCCTTCCAAAACAAATAAGTAAATATAGTGTGAGCATCCGATTGTTCATTCACACTAAAATGAATATGAATTAACCCCTTGCATGCTAGAGGCATCTCCAAAGTAATGCTTTGCAATCCATTACAGACTACACTAGCAATTAATGAATCACTGTCTTCTACTTCTCATGGTCACTAGTGAATATATTAAATCGCAAGGCAATATGATGCATCAGACAAGCAGTGGGGGGTGCATGTTTAAAACAAATACTGCGTTTGCACTTGACATCCTCACCCATGTATAGTGGTGGCTTTGGGCTCTCTTCCTCTACTCTATCGTGCTCTCTTTACTTCTGGTACTCTCCCATGTGCACAATCTGGAACTGTCTGTAGGGGGAGCATGGAGCTAAGGGACTGGATGTACACATTGCAATGGAAACTTTAGTAGTGGGAGCATATAGCCAGGGACCAGAAGGATGGCAGCAGAGCCCTATAGCGCAATGTGATGGAACTCAGTAGCACAGAATATTAAAAAAAAAAATCAACATAAATGTTATGGATAAAGGGTTATTAAATGGGTTTGTGGGCCGCACTATAATTAACATTACAAGTGCTGTTGGGGACTGCAGTGTATCTGTGTAGGGGACACATGTTTGACATGCCTGATATTCATACCTGGGAACGCTCCAGATCAACCCCAGGAGACTCCAGTTTTCATACTGAATTACCAGGTCTCTGGGGACAGAGGCTGATACTGCGGCAAGGTTGAGTTTCTTCTCCTTCCTACCCACTTCTCCTCCTTCCCACCATGTCCTGACCACTTCATGACACACTTACACCCTACCCACACTATTAAGCCCCAACCCCTTTCGGACATTGACATCATATTGTCAAAGTGTCGTCATTGACATCATCTTGCCGGCAGCAGATGAGCCCACTCAGGGAGCTTGAGATAAGCAAGTTCCCAGGTATGTTGATACTAGAGTTTTTCCTGCAAGGGAACGCCATCTTCTGAGGGAAGCTCCCCCACCCCCCCTCCAAAGTATTTTCGGAGCAAATTATTCTGCACCCATAATTTCTCCACTTTGTCTTTATACATCAGGCACATTGTCCCATTAACCCTTTAAAGACCAGAGAGCTGTGCAACACATTGCTGCACCATTGTGGTAGCAAAGCTGAATCAAAATTACAAATGTAGGAACATGTATAATGACACATTTTCAACTGTAATAACAATAACCTTTCCAGAATTATGGAGGCCATGGAAAATCTGATTTCTCCAATGACTGTTTTAGTCATGCATTAAAATAAACACCAACAAAATTGTAATTCAGTTGCAACCTGACAGTTTATTCAACAGAGAGTACATTTGGCAGGGCAACATGTGGCTCCACAAATGTTGGAATACAATTCCCATTATCATCACCTACAGATGGCTGGCTTTGAGTGATTGAATATATTCCAACAGCAGCTGTATAACCACAGGTAAGCTCATCCATGAAGTTACTAATGCTCTAGATCAGGGCTTGACAAATCAAGCCCCCCCAGCAACTGGAATACAATTTCCATCAACTGGCAATGGCTAGCTATGAGTATTTGATTGCAATCCAACAGCAGCTATATGGCCACAGGTAAAGTCATCCAAGGAATTACTAATGCTCTACATAAGGGTGGAGTACCTGAAGCCCTCCAGCTGGCAATACAATTTCTATAATCCCCAACAAGCCAGTGGCTCTCCAGATTTTGGAGAGCTGCAATACAAAAATCTAGGGAGCCAAAGATGAAGAAGTTACTAAATGACCATTTCCAAAGAAGTGCCCCAAAACTATAAAATCGATTATAAAATGGGAGGAGGATGGAGAAGTAATCCACCAATTGCTGGTGGGCCACATGTTGCCTACTTCCAATATATTGATTTTGATTTGTAATCACTTCTGTATTCCACTGTTTCTCAACTCTCTCCTCAGAGGTTCCTAACACGCCATGTCTTGAGGATTTCCCTGCATGTGGACATGTGAGAGATTCTGTGGCACAGTCATTTAACGCTTTGAGTGCAATGCGTTACATACCCTTCTGGTACTTAAAGGAGCAGAAAACTTTTATTTATGAAAACACATATTTTATAGAGCTTTTCTTCCTGAGTAAAACAAGGTCACTCCCATCGCTGTCAGATGTTTTATTCAAAATTTATAGCAGTTCAAATAATCAGGAAGTGAATTTACTGTGTTTACTTCCTGATAGTAGTAACTGACAGGAAGTGACAGGCAGTTTCTCTCACATTCTATGGAGAGCTGTATGTCTCTGACTTTTCTGACTTTCCTCTCCATTAGAATCTAACAGGAAAACTAATTAGAATTTGACCACTAGAGGGCACTGCTATTGTAGAAAAACATGGGTTTAAACCATAATAACTCTGGAAATATAAATCTCTCAGCAGTGGGAATACCCTTATTTTACTCAGTAGGAAAATCCCTACAATATATATTTTTTTCATAAAAATAAGTTTACTGCTTCTTTAAAGTGTTAATAACTCACCTGCTCATAAGCAAGGAAAAGCTAAAGTTAAGGCATGGTAAGAAGTTCTAAGGAGAGGGCTGCTTTATTCTTTTGCATACAAAAGGGTTATGCATCTCATTGCTTCATAATGCAATGCATGTCCCCCTTTTATTCAAAGGGTTAAAATCCTATTATATTTTAATGGGCTTTTAAGCTGTTGAATGCTACAGGCATCTAAAGCATTGCTTCTCAATGTGTTGGAGACCTCTGTACCAGTCAGCTAGTTAAAAAGCCTCATTAAAACCTATGGTAATTTAGGGATTTTTCTTCCCATGTTGCAGTCTACTTGATGGTTTGCCCCAGAATTGCCCCACTTTTCTTTTGACAGTCAAAACTGGAGTTGATTACATAATGTTTTAAACCATTTGATTTGTTTTTATGTTAAGAAGCAAGCACACACACACACACACACATAATATTGTTTTAAAGAGTTTAAAAATTGACATTAACATACTTTTGAGACTTAAAGGGATAGTAATGTTTCACAAAAAAAGCAGCTCCAATTAATCTTCACAGTATTTGGGCCATGGAGAATGTTATTTCAATACTGTCAGAGTTGTAGTTCACGAGTAACTGAATGATAAAGTGTCCCCCTCCCACCCCTTTTACTGATGTAACACTGCTCACCTCAGAGCAGCAAGACTGTCTGGATAGATAGCAGAGAGGAACAATCTTCAGGGAGCATAAGGAAAAACCTGAAAAACCTGTCAAGGGGACAGGGTTTTCATTATGCTCACAATAAGAAGATTGTCCCTTGCTGTGAAATGTCCGGTCAAGTGACCAGATTCCACATCTGACGGGAGGTGGCTTACACTAGGTAAAAGGGGCGGGAGGGGGACACTTTATCATTCAATTACTCTTGAACTACAGCTCTGACAGTACTGAAATAAAACTCTCCATGGCCTAACTACTATGATGATTAATTGGAGCTGCTGTTTTTGTGAAACATAACTATCCCTTTAAAATAGGGCCCTTAGACTCTTTTTGCAGACTGCATATGTAGGGTGTGCATATCACTGAAATACAGAGAAGAGTCAGGCACTCATCCATAAAATGTGTTTATTAACAACGTCCATCTGGAGTAATGTAAAATGGATAAGAGTGTAAACTAGATAGCAGGAGCTGTATGGTCCACAGCAGTGGTTCTCAACCCGTGACCTCAGTGGCCACTAACAGACCAGGATTTGAGGATTTCCTTGTGAAAACACAGGTGAGTTAATCAGTGTGAATGAGCCTCTGATCACCACACCTGTGCTCTAGCAGGGGAATTCCTAAGTCCTGGCCTGTCAGTGGCCACTGAGGGCACAGATTAAGAACCTCTGGTCCACAGGATACCTTCACTATGTAACTCCAGATGGAATTTGTTAATAAACACACATTTTATGGATGAGTGCCTGACTTCTACTTTCTTTATCGTGGTTTATTCAACTGTTTGGAGGTGTGGTACAGAGACTTTTGCGAAGCTATAAGTATATAGAGGGAAAGCCTTGAAAAGGGCAAAATAATGTTAAGAGCTACAGCAGGGTGGACAATTATACTTGTGGTCAAGGCTTGTGGCTGGGATAAGGAAGATACTATAGATAGTGATACTATAATGTGAGTGTGAAGAGGGAGTAATTTAGATGAGAGTGTGGCTAAAACCTGGGCTCTATGCCCAGTCTTGAACAGCAGCGGGCCTGATTAGACGGCCCACCTAGAGAAAAAATAGAAATGAAGGGAGAATGGGGGTTGGGGAAAACGTTGATGCAAAGAGGGAGATGGAAGGCTGGATCGGCTGTTTTAAAGGCCTCCAGCCCCTCCCACAAATCCAGGAGCTGCCTTGCATATGTATTGTACACATACACACAGAACCCTACCTAGCAACTATGCAGCACTAGTACTGTGTTTTGTATATGTACAGTCAGAAAGAATGAAGGTCCAGGGGAATTAATAATAATTAACAATCAGCTCACGAACCATATTATACACATCTCAGAGCTACAGAGAACAACTGTCTAGCTAGTTCACATCTTTAGTTTCTTACCCATATCCAGATCCTTTGTCTCCCCCATTGAGTAGATTTATTGTCTACAGTGTATGGACCATTGATCTAATGTTGTTAACTTGAGAATCAGAAAATAACAGAATTATCCAATAGAAGGTAAATACACAGAATTTAAGAAAAATAAACTCAGACTCTTTAAGTGCCAGAGATGTGTCCAATACATTGTTTCTCAATGCATTCAGACAACCCTCTGGCATTCAAGAGAATTAAAAGAATAATTTCCATTTCTTTAAAGGTACAGTAATGTGATGCTATAAATGAATATCCAATTATTCCTTACTAGTATCAAAGCCCGTATACACGGGCTAAAGTGCACCCAGTGGCCCCGGCTGCTGCCCCGGAGCAGAGACAGGCGGTGAGCCGTACGGAGCTCCCCACTCCGGATCAGCGCATTTGGCCAGTCTCTCGCCAAACGCGCTGATCCTCAATGGGGAGCTCCAGACGGCTCACAGCGAAGCTCCGTGTGTGCGAAACCACACATGCACAGTCTCTACTGCGCATGTGCATTTATGCTCACAGGGAGCTACGCAATCTATCACTTTATGTTATAGGATACTTTTTAATCCCTTAAGGACCGACCAATCACACATGCAGCCAGCACTTAAGGAACCTTTTTTTTTTCCCCACTCATCTGGTTCAGTGCTCCCCAAACGACATGCAGCCATGCTGGGAGCCCTTAATTCTAAGACAGTCCTGGCACGTCATGAGTTCTTATGGGTCGCCGACTCATGACGTGCCAGAACCTCCAAGGCTGCTTAAGGGGTTAATAATGCTCTGTGCATTTCATGATGTCCATATTGATGTAGTTTTACTTTAATTATATTTTAAAGTTTCCACCTCTGTTTCCCAAAGTCACTCTTCTTCCTTCAGATCAGGAAGCCGGTCCGGACAGATTGCACCATAAGGAAAACTCTGTTCCCCTTCATTAAGGGGGACAGGGTTTTCCTTATACAGAAACAGCCAATATTGTTCCTCGTTGCAACCTGTCCAGTCAAGTTACATGCTTTTGGATCTGAGGCGATTCTGCATGATGTCGGGAAAAGTGACGGGAGGGGGGACTTTAAAATATAATTATAATAGAACTACACCAATATGGACATTGCATAAGGTACAGAGCATTCTTAAAAAGTATTCATTTATAGTGTCACATTACCATCTCTTTAAACCTTGCAATGTGGATATATTACTTGTTAAGCCCACCTTGCCAGAGGCTAGCAAACATGCACCCCTCCAGATGTTGTTGGACTACAATTCGAATCATCCTCACCAGCTACTGAAGCTGGGGTCCAACGATTTTTTTGATGCATCATTTGATATGGTTGAATAGCTATCTAGTTCCGAGTCTGTACTGTAAAACCAGACTAGTTCAGTAAAGGAAAACTGCTACTTCAGCCAAAAATATTCCATCATTAAACAATGATTTCAGATCTATTGTTCTAATTGCAACTTGGAACATTTTTTTCCCCATCCTGGATTTGCAGCTTGTAAACCATTTTAAGTACCTACCACTCCCCCCCCCCACCCCTATACTATTGTGCTTCTTGGAAAAGGATGCATGCAGTGTAGCCAAGTTTTGCATTATTTGTATTTTGATCTGAAAATTGAGTTATGACAGGTCATTAACCCTGGATTAGGGGTAGGCAACATTTAGTTCTCCAGCTGTTGGCGACAATAACTCCCATCATCCCCCACCAGCTGTCGACTGCTAACTCCTTCCCTAAATATAAAGTTTAACCCTTTGAGGTATCCAGAGCATTGTGTTGCATGACTCAGGAGAATTATCGGTGGAACTATTAAGTGAGCTTTCCAGTGCAATGCACCAGATAACCCCCCCAGCACTCAAGGGTTAATTCAGTATTGAGATCAGTATAATTCCCGACCTCCACCTTAAAAGAAAAGAAAAAAAGTTGCATAATTTTAGAAAGTAGAATACCCTGTCGAGTTTCAAACAAAACTTTGCTACACTGCAAAATAATGAGCAACATGGACTGTTTATTTCTATGTGTAAAGTGTTCATTTTTTTACCTTCTTCAGAAAGGGACATTGCCAAATTTCCCACAGACGGTAATGTCAGAAGTGCATAAATAAATGGGCCTGGGTAGTTCCAATTTACCCTCAAGAATATTAGAGGTGTCCAACACATTTGTTAATGTTTCTGGCATCAAAAAAAAAAAAAAAAAAAAAAAAAAAAGCAGTTTTGAATGGTAAAGGGGAAAACTGGATTCAGATAAAAGGGAACACATAAATGTTTTAACCTCATGGATCCTGTAGATTTCTTTAACATCCAAGTCCTTAAAAGTTATACAGCTCTAAAAACTACACAACACCTAATCAAAAGGTGGACAACTTGCAGATTTCAATCTGTTCTTCAGCCAAATATCCCACCGTATCATAACAATAGAGAGTTGGTGAACCCTTGACTAAGGAGAACTATTAAAGGGATAGTAATACTTTAAATAAAAAGTAGCTCTTAAAAATAGAAATTAAATGACCTGCAGCATCTCTCAAACCTGTATGGTTTGAGAGATAGTTGCTTTCAAAGTTCCCACTCCCCTGACGTCAGCATTCTAGCTGGCTGCAGGGGAATCCTGTCCCGGGGGAGGCTCTTCAGCAGAGCCGAGATCATGTTATAAAAACAGAAATCCTTCACTGATATGGTGTTCTACATGTGCTTGGTTTGCAAGCACATGTAGAAGACCATTTCAGTGAAGGATTTCTGCTTCTATAACGCAATCTCGGCTCTGCTGCAGAGCCGCTGCTTGTCCAGGGACAGGATTCCCCTGCAGCCAGCTAGAACGCTGACGTCAGGGGAGTGGGAACTTTGAAAGAGGCTATCTTTCAAACCATACAGGTTTGAGAGATGCTGCAGGGCTCATTGAATTTGTATTTTTAAGGGCTACACGACTGATTAAAGTTTATTTAAAATATTACTATCCCTTTAAGTGAGGTTTGCCTAGTTTTACTTTGCATACCATAAAAATCACTGAGTCCCTCCTCCTTGAGGGCAGGGCACATCACAAAAGGAGAGGATATTTGGGTTGGAGACTCCCTCATCTTCTTCAAGTTCAACCTCCATTTCCCAGAATTCTTGTGACAAAAAAGCCACAGTAAAATAAATAAGCGGATACGAAGAAAATAAATTCTTCCAGGACTAAGAACCTAAGAGGACTCCCCTGCCCGGGAAAGCAAAAGAAGTGAGGTTTTACTCTGGGTGGGAGACCTGTGTTGAATATGGAGTAAGCAGGAAAGGATTTAACAGGCAAGAACACTAAAATCCTATATTCTCTTATGTCCAATATGGAACACAGGCATCATGGGGATATACCAAAGCCCAGATACCAGTGGATGGCAAGTAGAAAAGATTGCCCACATGTCCTCATGATACAGAGTTCCCAAGAACTATTCTAGATCCGAATAAACTTAGGTGTCAACTGACACTGAACTAGCACAGCAACCAATAGCAAACCAACAGCCAACAACAACTGGCTGCAGAGAAGGAAAAAGTGAGATCCCAGACAAAGCTGGCCTCCGACATGGCTAAGAAATTGATGCAATAATGCTTGGTGAAAATATATAAAGTTGAAACAAGTTTGAGCCTTGCACAGCCGTTAGGCCGAAGCCTGGTTCTTGCAGGTCCCAGAATAATCCACAGATCTGGTGAAATGTGCTTTGATCTTGAAGGGAACCTGTTTCCCTGGTAGTCTTGATTCAAGAGGCCATGGCTACTCTGGAAGTAGCCTGATGCCCCCTAAGATCTTCAGGGATGACAATCAGATAGTTAGTCTTAAGGCAGTGCACACAACCAACAAAATTGAGATCTCTCTCCTGAGAGAATCAGGACAAAAAAGAAGGCACAACAATCTGCTGACCAATGTGAAATTCGGAGATTACCTTAGGAAGAAACTCCTGAGAAGCATGAAGTACTGCCTTATCCTGGGGAAAAACCTGGAATGGAGATTTGCAAGACAGAGCTTGCAACTCAGCTAACCTCTTAACAGACAACTGCCATGAGAAAGGTCATCTTCATCATCAGCTGACACAAAGAAATGGAAGCTAGAGGCTCAAAAGGAGGCCTCTGAAAAACACCCAAGACAAGACTGAGATCTGAACCTTGAGGGAACTCAAGCTGAGACTAGGGCTGCACCAACTAATCGATAAAATTGATAAAAATCGATAATAAGAATCGTTGCCAACGATTCTCATTATCAATTAGTTGTGCAGCGATTACTTGTGCCGCCCAGCAGCCCCCCCCAGCCGCCATACGTTTTGAAAGGCTGAAAGCCTTAATGTTTGCCGGATGCTACTGTGTCTTCCCATTGCCCACACTGATGACAGCGCGGAGATGCCGCGTGGAGCATTCTAGTATTTTCTTCCTCTGTTCTGAGACCAGTTTAAAACTGGTGCCCAGGCTGAGGAAGAAACCCCCAGCATGCACCATGCTGCGTCTCCGTGAAGAAGAAGAGAAAGATGCACGAGTGAAAGAGGTACGGTGGGGAGATGTACATGGAGGGAGAAAGAGTTACAAGGGGGGAGAAACTGAGGTACAAGGGCAGGGGGGAGAAAGAGGTACATGGGGGGGAGAAAAAAGTACATGGAGGAGAAAGAGAGGTACAAAGGGGAGAAAAAAGTACATGGGGGAGAAAGAGAGGCACAAGGGGGAGAAAGAGAGGCACATGGGGGAGAAAGAAGTACATGTGGGATAAAGAGAGGAAAAAGGGGGAGAAAGAGAAGCACAAGGGGGAGAAAGAGAAGCACAAGGGGGAGAAAGAGAAGGACATGGGGGAGAAAGAAGGACATGGGGGAGAAAAAGAGGCACAAAAGGGAGAAAAGTACATGGGGGAGAAAGAGAGGTGCAAGGGGGAGAAAGAGACACACATGGGGGAGAAAGAAGTACATGGGGGAAAAAAGAAGTACATGGAGGAGAAAGACAAGGGAGGAGAAAGAGACAAGGGGGAGAAAGAGACAAGGGGGGAGAAAGAAGTACATGGGGGAGAAAGAGAGGTGCATAGACCCCATAGTAAAATAATAATAATGACACATATTAATGTGTAAAATTTTTTATTCTGCTGTTTGTTTTTAACACTCAGTTTGTTCATGAAATCATTTTAAATAATGAAAAATTAGCATATTGGTTTTTTTATCCGATTAATCGAAAAAGATAATCGGCCAACTAATCGATTATCAAAATAATCGTTAGTTGCAGCCCTAGCTGAGGCCCTTTTTGACTCCATCCTAAAAGAAGGACAGCACCATAGGAATATCAAAGACCTGTGGAAACGTATTCCGGTCCATGCGCCACTGATGAAAAAAGGACCAGACCCTATGGTATACCTTAGAGGAAACCTGCTTTTGAACCTAAATAATGGTGGCTATAACCTTGTTAGAAAATCCATTCCTCTTCAGAATGGTGGCCTCCAGAGCCATGTCGTCAAGGCCTCATACCAAAAGGGACCCTGGAGCAACAGATCCAAATGGCAGACAAATCAGATCCTGAATGGATCCAATCATCCTCCTGGGTCATATCCTCTATCCTATATATATATATATATATATATATATATATATATATATATAAATAAAATTGAATCTAGATCACTATCAGGGGACGTGGCTGGAAATTGCAGATTCATTATGCCCCCTGCCTCCTCACCCAGCCACTGCTGCCAATCCGCTTGAATAAAAAATAAATTAAAAACACGTTACCCTCTGGCTTGGGAGGACCCCAGCCAACCGCTTACAAAAAAAAAAGTCAGACCTCATGGTAGGGCATCAGGAGCTCTCTTTCTCCCCTGCATTGCCACCACTGATCTCCCAGCCAATTCATTAGCTGGGTGACATCAGGCGGGGTCTGGACAAAGAAGAGGGGAAAAAAAAAAAAAAAAAAAACCCACACAAGGTTCACCACATGGGCAAAACCATAGCACACACCTTCTAGTTTACGAGTAATATATTTGGAAAGACTGAGAAGATACATTTCAAATAAAAAATAAATACATAAAAGTTACAATATATGGGCCTGGATGGCATTGCAGCTCATTATTTTAGAGGGGTTTTATCTACAAATGGCTCCT
Source organism: Rhinophrynus dorsalis (assembly GCA_037306005.1). NCBI lineage: Eukaryota > Metazoa > Chordata > Amphibia > Anura > Rhinophrynidae > Rhinophrynus > Rhinophrynus dorsalis. The sequence goes on along the minus strand of CM074724.1, from coordinate 217,915,848 downwards.
TGGATCTGAGGTAGCCTACCCTGGTCCTCAAGAGCTACTCACAGTGCCGGTTTTCAGGATATCCCAACCTGGAGAACAGGTGGTCTAATCAGTGGCTATGGCACTTCAATTGGTCCACATGTGCTCATTCTGGGATATGCTGAAAACAGGCACTGCTGGTAGTTCTTGACGACCAGGGTTGGATATCCCTGCTTTAGGCTTCAATGGGAATCTCTTTGACTCTCAGTGACTCTTGTCAACTGCAAAATAATCTAGGCCTAGGATCCTTATAAAGAAAGCAAAAAATGAACATTTCCAGAGCAAACCAACTGAATCATATGGAGGTGTGAAAATTCCCCAAATTTGCATAGTTTTCATGAGCTTTTAACATGTCAATATGTAAACTGTCTCCACACACTGCTTTTAACGGATTGGGAATTTGACACCCCCATGGTGCACTTGGTTTCCTCCAGAGTAATCTTTTTGCTCTCTGAATAAATCCAATGGTATATCCAATAAATGCATTTTAAAAAAGGCCACTGCTCTTAATAAGCAAATATCTTCCATTCCAGTTCTAGAAACATAGTTTGTGGGTAGACCAGACAAAGGAAATATAAATAAATGCAGGGAATCAGAACAAAAGACAAAAAAACATGTTAATGCTGCTGGCTGTGTAGGGGAACATTCACCATATGGTGCCCATGCTGGCATGAGTCAGGATTTAGAACTTAATATTCTATTGATGTATCAGGTTCTGCTTGGATGAGCCAACCATGAGAATTTTCAGACTGCTCCTAGTCTCAGACATACATATACTCTTATTTAACCCTTTAGTGACCAGATGGGTGTCATTAAAGGGGATGTATCACCTAACCAAAAATGTGCCTTAATCTCTTTATTTTAGCTATTCTAACAATGCTATGTGTTTTTTTTTTTTTTTTTTTTTTTTTTTACAAACACGATAGAAATGCAGTTTGAGAGTTTACTTTTTCCCTCTTGATGTCTTCTCCTCATTCTGATCGGCACCATTGTGCCGATGAGAATACAGGAGAGATCCTCCACCCCGCTGGTCTGTCAGTAACCTGGAGCACTCTCATTGGCAGAGATCGATATCTAGCCAATGAGAGTGCTCCAGCTTACTGACAGACCAGCGGGGGGGAGGAGGATCTATATCTAGCCAATGAGAGTGCTCCAGCTTACTGACAGACCAGCAGGGAGGAGGATCTCTCCTGTCAAGAGGGAAAAAGTAAACTCTCAAACTGCATTTCTATCATGTTTTGTTTAAAAATAAAAAACACAGCATTGTTAGAATAGGTAAAATAAAGAGATGAAGGCAAACTTTTGGTTAGGTGATACATCCCCTTTAAATAACTTCTTGGGTGTCATATCACAAACGTTTGCCACCAGGGAGTGTACAACATATATGTACAATAATGGTTCCCGTATTTATACGGGAACATCCCATTTGCAATGGCATCATGTAATTAACAGGTTAAAACCAATTAAAGGTACAATAGACCATAAAACACACTAAGTTTATAATATACATAAATAGGACCTATAAAAACTGCAAAGTTAGCACTTGATGCAAGTGCTAACAGGGAATTTCCTGTATAAATACATGTATACTGGGCAGGACATTCAGGTCTAGGATTCCGTACCCAAAATGTAGTGAAATGTATAAGACATGACCCAACACTATCAGGACAGTCCATGAGAATTTGTACATCTATTTAAAGGTTTCCATGTTATATAGATTCCTGTTTTATATGGGGGTTGATCAGACTTTTTTTTTTCTTTCAATGCTGCCTTCGCTGGATATTGCATCACTGAACTGCTGTGGTCTGAGAAACTGCAACTGGCAAACTTTGATATAAGCATTCATATTAAAGAGATCGTAATGTTTCACAAAAACAGCAGCTCCAATCAATCTTCATAGTATTTGGGTCATGAAGAGTGTTATTTCATTACTGTCAGTATTGAAGTTCAAAAGTCATTGAATGATAAAGTATCCCCCTCTCGCCCCTTTTACCTAGTGTAAACCACCTCCCCTCAGATGTGGAATCTGGTCCTGGGACCAGACAGCTCACAGCAAGGAACAATCTTCTTACTGTGAGAACAATGAAAACACTGCCCCCATTGACAGGTTTTTAGGTTATGCTCACTGAAGATTGTCCCTCTCTGCGATCCATCCAGACAGTGTTGCTGCTGTGAGGTGAGCAGTGATTCATCAGTAAAAGGGGAAGGAGGGGGATACTTTATCATTCAATTATTCTTGAACTACAACTCTGACAGTATTGAAATAACACTCTCCTCGGCCCAAATACTATGAAGATTAATTAGAGCTGCTTTTATTGTGAGACATCACTATTCCTTTAAGAATAGTATACAGAATGATTTGACTATAGAGCAAATATATGAAGAAGCTGTGATTTATATTTAGGATTTTAACCGTCTGAATGCCAGAATGAACTGGAGACCTAAAGAATTTACATTTTTCCTCTGTGGCTCATTTGGTTTGCTCCACAAGTTCTCCAGTTCTTCTTAGTACAGAAGACTCACTGTTATGGCTACCCAGTCCTAGGGTACAGTTACCCTTTAACAAAGCTGTTTTTACAGGAAATCATCAGGAACAACAAAAGAAAATTTAGATGATAAAGGAGGAAACAGACATCAGCGGCAGGAGGTAACTGCGGCATTTTGCTCATAATCCTCGGATGACCTTGTTGAAGTTTTTTTTTTTTTTTTTTGTTTTGTTTTTTTAAGCATCTCCCTGCTGAAAGTTGTTCAGACCACTGCTGGTTCTAGAATATATTTATATAAACAGATGGAATTCTTTTGTATTTAACCATTTCAGTACCAGAGAAATAAAACTGAGTTGCATTCATAAACTGCATACTTTGGGGTTTGTGCACAATATGAAAATTTAAGCAATTCTGCAGCAAACAAAATATATCAGGATATGCAATGTTTTTTTTTCCTCATAGCACAGACAAGGAAAAATAAAAGAAAAGAAAAGAAAAATAAAATAATCGAGGGCCAGAAACTGGTAAATAATATAATGGCATTAAAGGGACACAACCCTAAACAACATGCTTTAGTATTAAAGCACACATTGGGGGAGATTCACTAAGCATTGATAAAGAGGTGATAAACTGGAGAAGTCATCTCCACTTTATCACTTCTCCAATTCCTAGGTTATTCTATGGAGCCTATTTCTTCAGCTTTGGAGATCTTAGTGCATAGACTCCATAGAATAAAATAAGAACTGGAGAAGGCATCTCTACTTTATCACCTATTTATCACTGCTTAGTGCAGTGTTTCTCAACTCCTATCCTCAGGACCCACTAACAGGCCAGGACATACGGATTTCTCTGCTAGAGCACAGGTGTGGTGATCAGAAACTCAATCACATTGATTAACTCACCTGTGCTCTAACAAGGAAATCATCAAATCCTGGCCTGTTGGTGGGTCCTGAGGACAGGAGTTGAGAAACACTGGCTTAGTGCCTCTCCCCCATTGTTTACTTTAATTCTATGTCTGTCTGACGAGGAAGCTTCCTCACCTCAGACATGCTGTAGAACCTTCCTTCTGTATCCTCAATGGTGCCTCTTGGAAGAGAAGCCCCAACCCCACTTGAAATAACATCAGCAGCAGAGTGGTGCATGTTATTTAGGGTGGTTTCAAAGCAGTGTGAGTCAAGGCAAGCTACCCAGCCCCATACTACAAACACTATGACAACTATGCAAAAGATTCACCTCAGAGCATAGAGTGCACTGCAGTCTTCTTCCGGCCCCAAGCCCTTCTAGTCCCCTTAATACACCCACTAACTTTGGCAGAATAAACCAAACCACTGATCATTAAACCTAACAGCTAAAATGTTAATTATCTTAAGAGGCTACAAGCAATGCCTATTTGTAAACCCCATTATGTATTGCTTAGGACAGGGCTGTCCAAGCTCATTCCTCAAGGGCAACCAACAGGCCAGAATTGAAAGATTTCCCTGATTAAGCACAAGTGAGTTAATTAGTGGCTCCTTTTTTGTGACTGATTCACCTGTGCTTAAAGCAGAACTTTCACCCGCTATAAAGTCGCCCTGCAATAATTAAGCAGGTAGCTACTAGCTATAGAATAGATATGTTACCTCTGAAATGTTGTTGATTATAAAGAAATCCTTTATTGTAGGAGACCGACAGGCAGGTTAGTGCAGTCTGCGTGCCTGTGCTGTCAGTCCCTTCCGGTTACCATGTGGCACACTGCAGTGCTTCTCAATGGAGACCGGGACTGACAGCGCAGGCGGGCAGACAAGATGTCTGAGCTGATGCCCATCTTCTGGTCTCCTACAATAAAGGATTTCTTTATAATCAGCTACATTTCAGAGGTAACATACCTATTATAACGCTAGTCACTACCTGCTTAATTATTTCAGGGCGACTTTATATCGGGTGAAAGTTCAACTTTAAATCAGTGAAATCCTTACATCCCGGCTTGTCTGTGCCCTTCAGGACTGAACTGAACTAGACAGCTATGTTGTGAGTTATCAAAATTTAAACTTAGCAGTGAAAACCCCCAGGGGTAAAATGCACCAAGGGGTGATAAAAAGGTGAAGTGTAGATATCTTCTACAACGGCATCACTTTAGCCGTTGTAGAACTTTAGTTTCTTTTTAATTCTACGGAGCCAATGCATCACGGCTTTCTCCAGCTTTGAAGATCTTAGTACATAGGCCCTACAGCAGGGCTGTCCAAGTTCAGCCCTCAGGGGACCCAACACGCCAGGATGTAAGATTTCCCTGATTAAGCGCAGGCGAGTCAGTCACAATGAATGAGCCACTGATTAAATCACCTGTGCTTAATCCTTACATCCTGGCCTGTTGGTGGCCCCTGAGGACTGAACTTGGAAAGCTCTGGTTTATGAAGAAAAGGTTGAGAAGAGGTGTGAGTGTTCCTTTAAAAACCATTCATGCACAAAATGATAATTATGCTGACAATTTCCAATCAAAAGATAGGCTGATTAGATACCTTACACTTTGCTACATAACATTTTATACTCAGCATTAAAGTTCAGGTAAGGATTAGTGTGTTTTGCCACAAATTACAATTTTGTTATTTTATATAATTTGCATTAAGGGCTGTATTGGCCATGGCCATGTCCACGTCCAGCCAGTGGCTCCAAGGTCATAGTTTAGATAAAAACATATGCAGGGCTGGAAATTTCCACTAGTCTCAGCAGACAACATATATGATGCTGTTTTCAATGTTTAACCCCTTAAGGATCCATGACAGTCCTGGATCGTCATGGGTTGTTATACCCTTAAGGAACCATGACAGTCCTGGATCGTCATGGTTGTTATACCCTTAAGAACCCATGACGGAATCGAATTGCACAAAAAAAAAAAAAAAACCCGCTCCATGGTCCATAACCCCTTAAGGACCCATGACGGTCCAGGACCGTCATGGCTTAAATGATAGCAGCGTGCCTCCGTGCACGCTGCTATCATTAATTCCAGGCTGAGACTGAGCGCTCCGAGACCGGGGCATTCAGTCTCAGCCCTTCTTGCTTCTGTCGGTTCATGCGATCGCTGTATCTGCAATCACATGTACCAGCATTCTGAGACAGAGGTAAGCACACAACGCATACTTACCTCTGTAAGTCTCCTCTTTCTCTATCTCCCTTGCTATCAAAATAAGGGAGAGAGAAGTAGAGGATGAGACACCTAGTGGTCAAATAAAATCCAGCAGCTGGGGGTTTTAACCCCTTCACTGCTGGTGTGGGAGGCTGGCTAAATGCAGGTCAATTTCTGACCTGCAATAATAAACTTTTTTTTTTTTTTTTTTTTTTTTTTTTAAACACAAAACACACTTTTTTAAACTCTACAGTTTTTGGGACATTACGGTCCCTTTAATATTTGTCACCTACAGTGTATGGGTATGTGCCAGTATTGCTGCAATTTGCTTTACTACAAAAGGCCTTTAAGGTACAGTTCAAACAATTAAATATTTTTAATCCCATAGCAAACCATCTGCATTCTAACGGGACAAATACAAATGCTCCAGATTCATATTGATTTAAATGGGGCTTGTACTTGTTACATACATCTCTAAAGACATTGCTTTACAAAGTATGGGGACATCTAGCAATCAAGGGGTTAACAGACCCATTTATGTCCATGTGAATTTTAATTTCTCGCATATGGAGCAGTTTGCTCCAGAATTGCACCCATAGTGTTATGATGTACTTAGACACACTAGAGAAACTCCACAAACTAGACCATAACAAACAAATCAAATCCCATTTGTCACTTTCATCAGTTTTCTGAGTTTTTGTTACATCACCTCCTATCGGTGGAACATTTATATCTAAATGAAAATACTCAGTCAACCTACTTTATTCCTTCCAATTTTAACACTGTTTCCCCTATAACTCCACAATCCTATTCCTCACTTACAAAACCCCTGACTCGGTAACAGCAGCCACTGTCTGAATATGGACAGAGGCAGGGAATGTCCTCAGGCACTTATCAAACCATTACAAGCATATTGCCCCTGCACACCCTCCATAATCCACTTCATAATGTTGCTTGCACCCAGGACTGGCAAAGAAAGTTGCTAGATATGCAAAAGTAGAGCTACTGACTGACTACCACTGGCCATATTCAGATACAGTTTTTCCTTGCCAAAAAATATGTACAGACAGGGAATGGTCTGATCCCCATGGAGTAACTGTACAAGCACACTGCCTTTGCACACCCTCCTTGCCCCATTACCACCAATGCAGCTCCGTACATAGACCTGCTCTGTGCTCCCACATGCATCCCACCCCCATGATCCTCAGAGCGCCTGGCTGCCTCAACCTCTGCCTTTACCCCCACCCCCTGCACTGTCCTCCTCCATCCACTAGTCTTGTTACCTGCAGCTATTGCACTTCACAGTCTAATCTTTCTCCCAGTGTAGTCTGAAGAGAAGAATGGAGGTGGAACTCATATGTTCTGTGTGAGTTGTTTATAGTGGGCAGGAGAAGATGGGGTGAACTCTTATGTTAGTATGCTACAAGTGGAGAAAAGGCAAGTATGCCAAAGTCCAGGAATAAACATATGTAAGGCATGGATACGAAGGGGACCCTAAAGAGGGGCATTGTCTCTTTCAATCCCAGTTGCTGCCCTACAATACACTGCACTTTAAAGCAGAACTTTCACCTTCATAATATTGCCCCCCAATCGTTTCCTAATGTAAAGCCATACTGTTATTATGATGAAAAGTCCACATTACAGAAAGTAAACTTCTTCTGTAGGCATCCAGGGCACAGAACGTACTAGAGAAGCTATGTGTGCCTGTGCCTTCAGCAACTTCTGTTACCTTATGGTAATAGAAGAAGTCACCACCAATCTGAGCAGAGTACGGGACACAGCGCAGACGCCGAGGTCCCTTACCTCTAAGATGTCTACGCTGTTGTCCACTGGATGCCTACAGAAGAAGAGGCTTTACTTAATAACACAGACGTTTTCACATATCGCTACATTAGGAAAGGATTGGGGGGCAATATTAACAAGGTGATAGTTCTGCTTTAATTCTGTGATTACCAATAAAACAAGGCTGGCCTAGCAGTGTAGTGTGCTTCTGTGGCTAACAGTGAAACAAGGCACACAATGTAGTGTGGTACTGGTGCATACCACTTACACAAGGCTGCAGTGTCAGCCACTGTATGTATTGTTCGATAACTACCACTGGACAGTGGAATCTCAAATATCTTGGTATGTGGCTAGACTCTAGCCTCACATTTGGTTTGCACAGTGATAAATTAACATCAAAACTTTATCCTAAAGTAGGAACTCTGTTTAGAAACAAGCCCTAAATCTCCAGGTAAGAAAATGTATTGTGCAACAGATGTATATGCCAGTCATCGACTACAGGGGTGTAGCATCTGCTTCTGTGCCACAAAGCCATTGTAATGTTCTCCAGAAATGCTTGCAGCCTGTCAATCTTCTTCTGTTCTCTCCCCAAATATTGTCACGGTCCAACCTCCTCCGATGACAGAGGATTTCTCCATATAAGCTGGAATGATCTCATTGGGAGGGAACAGACGAAGATTGACAGGCTGCGGTTCAGAGCTGTAACATACATTGAGTTATTAATACTTTGGAAATAGATTTTGTGCATTATGCCACAATGCTTTCCAAAGTATATATAAAAAAAATTAAGACATTTCACCGATTATTTGGTGTTAAAGTCATTGATACGAGATGGATTACAGTTTCTTCTTTGTAGACTTTTCTACAGAGCCATTTGGAGATACACCGTTTATTATACCTTCTCCTAGATATATTTTCTCTTTGTTAAACTCTGCTCAATATGTTTTCAAGTGATGCTGGTATTCGAGGATCTTTGTTTTCATTGGATGAAGGAGCTTGGCTGTGTCACGTGATCGTTCTTAACATGACGCTTTTGTCATTTCCAAGTGATCTGTATTTATACTAGGAAGTGATTATATGGCATGAAACATATTTAAAAGCTTTGGATATGTGTATAGGTATTCAGTGCTATTGTTATTTGTTTCCTTGTGAACTAGCACTTTAATTTATATATTGTATCCGTAACTTGGTTGTATATCACGTATAACAACCCTTGGCTGACCGGTGATTCATGAGCGAGTGTTTATGAGCTATCCTCAATACCACTGCATTCCTACACGCAATTTATATGATCATTCTTTTGGATTTGTATGTTTTATGTCTGTTTCTCTGTACTTGATTATCATCAAGTTTTAATACTTACTTTAGGAAGTTTTTCAGTGCATGCGTATTGCCATAATTTTCATACACAATTCTATGAGAAATTAACTTTAAGACATATATGGTCTCTTTTTGCATATGTTGCCTTTTCATATTCATTATAATACTGTATTATGAGGGAGTCCATGCTTAGACCATATAATTGTGTATCCGAGAAAATGAATACTTATTCTCCATCTTTAGTAATGGCAATGATTTTCATGATCTGAAATGTCTGCGGCGATACAATTAACGTTAGAACTAAATATTAAGTACTAGATTTGATTGCCAGCTTTCAAACTTTTGAGTCTTATTATTAACGATTATAGTATACATTGATTCCAACAGCTTTTTTATATGTGGGACGCTGTGGGGATGGTTCTAATGACACATGATACAGCCAAGCTGTTCTCATAGAAGCTCAATACATTTAAATAAGCATACTATCTTACTACTGGCTACCCCCTGAAGAAGCCAATATGGCGAAATGTGTTGGGACACACAGCAGTTACAGCTAGGGCTTTCCAGCTTTTGATGCTCTTCACAGCCCTTTCACAGTTGAAGGATCTTTGTGATATGGGATAAGTATCTGTGTCTATGGATCACTTTTTTTTTTTTTTTTAACTTGCTTTTTCTCTATATCATTGATGTGCTCACTTTATACACTTCAATATAATTTGTAATAGTGATATCATAAAAAAGTGATTATACATTATTACTTATAGATTTTTAGTTGATTTGCACTTAGAATCAGAGATTACTGGTCATTTGTATTATTTTCCTCACTGGGATCATTATACTATGTATTAGAATTGAATTGTACTTGATTTAAGGTGGGCTGTTTACTGCATCATCTGTCCTCTGGATTTTTCCTACATGTACTGCTGTTTTTTAATTGGTTTTAGATGTTGTCGTGTTTTTCTTTTTGTACCAATAAAACTTTGATACTTTTGAATTATTTGTGTTGTTTCATTGTGAGTGCCTTTTCAATATGGCTGCCTTTGGGTGGTTGGTACGAGGGGGAACCATAGTTCTTAATTCCCTCTCCTGACTCTCACCTACCTTAGTATTATATGTCTTTTTAGCGCTTTAGTGCACCACCTTACTTTAAGTATTTATTTTCGCACCAACTGTATTGAGTCTAGTGCCTATCTACTTTGTTTATTACATTCTTATTTTAGGTGAATGTTCCCCTTTAAGACATTTTTATTTGTCCCGTAGGATTAAGTAGGTTTGCTCCAGAATTGTTCCAGTTCTTCTTAGTATATAGGCTTCAATGCGTCATGAAAGGCAAAGATAAGAAAGATTCCCCCAACCAATTTCTATTTCATATTACAGAGTTCGTACCGTCTTCTGCCAAGTTAAAAATCCAAACCATTTATTTCCAAGGCGTAGCGCTCACAGAATGTTTAATGCTGCCAAAAAACCCTACTGCTTTTAACCCTCTGTCTGTCACAGGGGTGTGCAATGAACTGCCCCCTCTGGCACTCAATGGATAAAAGCAATGCTTGTCAGGCTGTTCTACAGCACCAGGGGATTCCTGTGGAGTTTCACAAGAGAAAGGTCACTTAGGGATATCCCTATTCTCTAAACAGTGAGTCATCCAGCCATGAATGCTGGAATCAAACAAAGGTTGCAGTTTTATGTTTTGTGCAGAGTGGTAAAGGCTTAAACACTTGCTTTGTTTTTAATTTGGGGAGGTTTTTCTTTTAATTTAATTGAGTTGTTTTTCTCCAGGCTTTTATATCTTGTGAAAGGCTGAGTACTAAATTTGTATCTATTATACAGTATCATATCTCAGGTATATATTATCCCCTTGGAGGCTAGAGACATCTCCAATGAATAAGTACCAAAACCAAAGTGGAACAATTGTAGTAACCTGGGGGCTTGTATAAAGTCATTATTAGTGCATGTTTAACCCTCTAAGAGACATAGATGCAGCTAAACAACAGGTCACTTATATATTAAAAATAAATAAATTAAAAAAAAAAAACAGTTTAAACATCTTTGAGAAAATACACCAATGAGATTCATGATTTGTTAACAAACTATCGCTGGACATCCTATTTAATTCCATTAAGAACAGGTTATCCCTGCCATTAAGTTTTAAGCAAAAGTCAACTTATCAACATTAGTACTTAGAAACATAAGGAGATATATATATATATAATATCTCCTCATCATTGTCAGCCATTGTCAATCCACTGCAGGATGAAGGCCTCCTCAGCAAGCCCCCAACAACTTCAGTCCTGTGCCTTTTGTTGCCACAGTGTACAACAAATTTGGTAATTTCATCTACCCATCTTGTCTTTGGTTTTCTTTTTGGGCATTTAGCATTGAGTGGAATCCATTACAAAATGTATTTGGTCCATCTACCATCAAGTCTTCTAGTTATGTGGCCTGCCCATTTCCATTTCAGGCACTTTACTCTTTCAATTACATCATATACCTTTGTTTGCGGACGTATCCATGCACATTTTTTTTTAACCCCTTAAGGACTACGTGACGTGCTATGACCGTCACAGTCCTTATAACCTTAAGGACCAGTGACGGTCATAGCACGTCACGTACTTTTTTCTTACAGCGCTCTACCGGGAGCGCTGTAAGTAAAAACGGGCCTAAAATTGCCCGCTGCAAGACCGGAGCGATCTCTCTTAGGCCTCAAAGCGGCGCGCCGGTACGCGTAACAGGTCACGTGTCCAAACAAGGATCAAAGCGGTCCTTAAGGGAAGGGACCGCTGGTCCTTAAGCGGTTAATCTCTTTTTGTAATGTTTAGAATTTGCAGCTCCATACTTCTCTGTGTAACCTTAAGTTGTAGTATGGCTTTGTCATTCAGTGTCCATGTTTCACAGCCATATGCAAGGACTTGCCATCCCAGTTTTATTCATCGCTCAATTTCTATCATGGTGTTTCGATCTGTAGACATTTCTTGTCCAAGGTAAACATACTTGTCCACTTCTTTTCCTTGGTGTGGTAAATTTGTTAAAGCGAAACTACCACCTGAACACAACTTTAGCTTAAATAACTCCCCATCTGGCGACTAGCTGCTTAGTAGTGCTAGTCACCAGAATTATTACCTTGACAAATAGATTTAGCCTTTCTTCCTGGGCTGACAGCATCATGGAACACGGACATCTTGCCATAATGATATCCACGCACCTGTGCTGTCAGTCCCTTTTGGAGCTGGACAGCACCTAGCAACACCTCCTAGACCCAGCTGGGACTGACAGCGCAGGCAGTGGACGTCATTATGAAAAGATGTCCGCATTCCGTGATGCTGTCAGCCCAGGAAGAAAGGCTAAATCTATTTCTCAAGGTAATAATTCTGGCAACTACCGCTACTAAGCAGCTAGTCACCAGATGGGAAGTTATTTAAGCTAAAGTTGTGTTCAGGTGGTAGTTCCCCTTTAAACATAACTTGCATTTTGTCCATATTCATCTTCTGACCAAAATTTTTGCTTCAATGCGTTCTTGCAGTTCTTCAGGACTACTGGCAAAGAGTAGGATATCCTCTGCAAAACGTAAGGTATTATCTATTTATCATAGGACCTTTCTTTGTCCCAATTTAGTTTGCAGAAAATTTATTCTAAACAAGCTGAAAATAGTTTTGGCGAAATTGTGTCACCTTGTCAGACCCCTTTTTCTATGATGACCTGGACTTTATAAAAGAGAGAGATTTTCTATGAGACATTTTTACAGATACTTTCTTTATTATGCCAGTTTTATCCATTTCACTTACATAGTGGATGAGGCAAGGAAAAAAAAAAAGAAGTCATACATCCATCAAGTTCAGCACTTGCTATGTCACCCTTGTTGATACAGAGGAAAGCAAACTTACCCAAGAGAAGCTATTTCCATTTAAGCCCGAAGTGGGTAAAAACAAAAAGTATTTACTGATTCCAAATTCACTGGGCCCAGGACTGAACCTTGTGGCACTCCACTCCTCCATCCATCCACTCATGCAAATATATCACCTCTCAAGCCAAAGCCTTTTAAATGTATGCAGTAAACTGTTGTGAGGCACAGTACCAAAGGCACGGCAAACTCCAATTATACTTTTTCAGCAGTAATACCCTTGTGCAAGTTACTACTTACCCTTTTGTACCTATAAAATAAATTAGCTTAACTAATTGCTTCATTGCCTCAGATTTTAGCAGACCAAAATAAAACCTTTTTTGTTGCAATTTGTATTCTTGAACAAATGTTCAGGATTTTTCTGTCTTTTGCAGTTCTTTTCTCATTACAATTCTGTAGCAAACCAAGTGCTCCATAGGGGAAAACTACCTGTATATACCACTTGATTTAAATAGTGCTTTTTAACTTCTTGAATGTAAGATAGGTTTCAGACACAATGGAGATGATACTGCAACTGTTCATACATCCAAGGCACTTAGAGTTTATGCTGTACCTTAATCTGACCCTAACTCCATGAGTGTATTCTACACTTAACCCACAGAGGACCCCTCTGGAAATCACTTCTGTAACCCTGTATTTGAAATGGGACTTTTCAATAAATGCATATATTTATATATCACCACAAGTGTATGCAGAGCTTTAAAAGAATAGTAACCTGTTATTTATACTCTTCATATTCTGCAAGTAAAGCGTATAGTCAAATTACCTCATTTTTTTAAATACATTTACATCTCTGAAAGTAAACTCCCTCAGTTTCAGTTTCCAGAGTGTTTTCTGGTTAATAAGCCATTAAAGCAATATATAATACAATGTTACATGTTACACTCTCCCTGCAGCATTGAATGTTCTGTTCTATCCCGTTTACATTGTAATTTTTTTTTTTTTTTTTTTTTTTTTTTTTTTTTTTTTTTTTTATTAACTATATTGTATTAGGAGAGCTGATTTCAAGTTCCCTGGCAGGAAAATATCTGCAGAGAGCCACTGAGCTCAGGTAGTTATGTGTAAAAAAGATGAAGAATATTTAAAACTAAAATAAGGGCCTACCATTCCTCAGAATTGCAAAGCTCTACACACACTTGTGGTGATATATTTAAATATATTAATTGAAAAGCCCCATTTGAAATCAATGGGAAATTTTATTTCCCCCTTAAGGTGCAGCTGGATTGCTACAAAACTGGCCCAAATTGGTTTTATAGAAACAGACCTGTGTATCTTAACTGGTCAGATCGGAGCTTGCATATTTTCATTTGCTTCAGAAGTAACAATTTTAGGTTTTATAATAATTGGTTTGACTAGCCAATGAGCAAATTGGAATGTCTGACATCAAATTATAAACACCACCAGAAAGGGAAATTTCCAAACATATGGTGACCTATGAGGGGTTACTAAGCACACCGTTTAGACAAGTAATAGAGGCTTTGTAACGTTCATTTTTAAAAATACCCTCCTCGTAATGGCATGACTGGCCAAATGTTTGAACCTCCCAGAAAATGCAGTGGACGAACAGTGCAGAGACCAGAGAATATGACCATTGCCCAAGATTTAAAAAGATTCATAGCTACTGCACTCACCAATAATCAGTGCTAGAAGAGAAGTAAATGCGGGAGAAAACATGCACAGATAAAGGACAGTGCTCATCTAAACCCAGGAACTTCAAGAAAAAATGTATACAAGTGTCTGCTCTGCATTTTAGTGCAAGCCAAGCCAGCCATGGCAACTTACTTGTGATGTGCTGCATCCCCCATTACAAGTATCTTGCATGGTGAGGCAGATGGAGGTTTGACACAAAGCTGGCCAACATGGGAGTGAGTCATATAGAACTGGTCAATACCCATGTGGTTTGGCCAATCACCGGAGGATGAGAATGCCATCGCATCCTCCAGAATTGTACTTGCAAATGACCCATGTGGCGGCCCATGGACCACTATGCAGATTAGTTTGTTGCAACTTGGATATGAGCACATTAAGATGAGATCAGATACATTCTGCAAAGTGGAAATCTCCACATGAACTGCATCATTAGAGGCAATATTTATATGGTTGGGTTTAGCTTATTGTTATTAACGATGATTTCCCATCTAAACATAGCCTAGAAGGTAGTTCAAAAGTAGAACAATTTGTTTGGGAGCCACTGAAAAAAGGAACAAAACATGCAGGAGAACTTTCTATACTAACTGCAGAGTGTAAGCATTAGAGAGCATGGACCACTAAGCCTTATGATTAAGTGAGGCCAATATATGAAGAGGCACTGGAGCAATTCTGGAGCAAAACAATCGCACTAAAAAAGCACAAATAAAAATTACATTGATTTAATGCTTTAAGGACCAGAGGGGTTTGCAGAATGTTGCTTCACAATGTGTTGTACACTCCTCTGGTTCTTAGAGTTATATTGGGCTTTAAACCCCTTGAATACTAATAAGGTCTCCCAGTTATTCTGAAACTTAAATTCAAGAGGTTAAAACTAACCATTTAAAGGGGAACTATCACTCCAATTAAAGTGCCATCCAAATAACTATTCATATAGCAATAAGCATACCAATAGTTGTAAGATCCTGAATAAGTCCAGCAAAATGGAGAAATCAGTCTTGTTCAGAGACTAACAGGCAGGCATCGGAGCAGACATCTTCCCTCTTCGGCATCTGTACGCCTGCTCCGTCTGTCCCGGTCTCCTCAGGGATTGGTGAGGAGGATTCGCATTGTACCTTAAGGCAGAGGAAGTGATTGACAGCACAGGCACACAGATGCCGGTACAGAAAGAAGCCTGCCTGCCAGTTTCTGAACAAGATTTTTCAATAATGCTGGACTTATGCAGGATAATACAAGTATTGGTAGGCATATCCTATATAATAATTCGCTAAATGTGTGTTTGTTAGAAGCCGTCATGCACAGTAGAGACAGCTGAACGCACTGCAGTCATGCACAGTATAGACTGCCCGTGCCGTGGCTGATAACGGAGAGGGGCTCCGAATTCAGACCGTAGTCCTCTCTGCGCACTTTATCAGCCACGGCGCAGGCAGTCTATACTGTGCACCGCGGCCATTGCTGGGTGGCACTGTGGCCCGTGTACACGGGCTCTTCAACTAGATGCTATATGAATAATTCTTTGTGGGGCACTTTAATTGGAGTGATAGTTCTGTTTAAATTAATGGATACTTCAGGAGTTTGTAATTTTCATTATGTACTATTGGTTTTCCCAGAATTACTCCAGTTCTTCTAAGCATCAGCCTCAACGTGTTTAACATGTGTAGAGCTTACACCACCCTATTATACTGTATAAATACTAAATAAATGTCAGCTGTGGGTTATGTAAAGAGACCAGCTACCCCATGTACACAATGTATCAGACACTGTTGCACTCTACCATGGACTGTAATTTTAACACACTGAACCTCCTAGATGTTAGAGACATTTCCAAGTCAATGGAGGATTCTTTAGGAATAGAGGATGTTACATTTTTATATTGAACCCTTTGAGTGCCAGAGAGGTACGCATCACAATGCTTTGCATGCCCCTCTGGCACACAAAGGGTTAAGTAGTTTGTTAGTTTTTAAGGATCATTATAATATTAATTATTTTGTCATATTATATTAAAGGGATAATAATACTTAATATGTAAAAAAATAAAATAAAATAATAATAATAATATGTTGTAGGGTTTATCGCCCTGAATAAAACAAGGGTACTCCCGCTGCTGAAGCGTGTTTTACTCTAAAGTTATTACAGCTCAAACTTCCATTATTTTAGGTGCAGTATCATAGTGGCCTGAAATTGTACAGTGGCACTGTTACTACACCATCCTATGTACAGCTCTGGTCATTTGACCATAAATCTCCTTACGATGGTGTAGCAACAGCACCACTGAGACACTGCACCTAAAAAAAATTCAAGTTTGAGCTGTAATAATTTTTAAATAAAACACCTTTCTGCAGTGGAAGTACCCTTGTTTTACTCAGAGAGATAATCCCTACAACATATTGTGTTTTAAATATTAGGTATTACTATCCTTGTAAAGTATTTATTTACATTATAAAGGCATGTTATAACTCTCTGTTCCCCCTTAAATGACATCTACTTAAAAATAACAGATTAATACTTTGAATAACATGATTTCCTTGCTCTTTGACTCAAGGGACACCATCTCAATCAGCCCTGGATGTTATGTCCATGGAGCCTGACATGACAGTTGATGGCATTGAATTAACCTACTTAACCCTTTGAGAACCTGATGGTAAGGAAACGCATTGCAGAGCAATGCACTGCTCACCCCCTCTGGCCCTTAAAGTGTTAGTAGTGTCTAAAAAAAAAGTTTGTTGCATTTAGAAGAGCTTAAAAAGCTGAGCTAAATGCAAAAAAACATATCTCTCAAACCTCTATGGTTTAAGAGATACAGGCGTTTAAAGTTCGCTGTTTCCTACTGACAGCTGTAAAGCTGTCAGCAGGAGATTCATGTCGGTCGACACGGAGGCGCTTGAGAAGTGCCGAGATCTCGTTACTTACAAGAAATCCCTTCATACCATAGCGGTTTGAGAGATACGGTTTTTTGCATTTAGCTCTGTGCAATGGGCAGAATTTGTGCCCTGTGTTCCTGCTAGCAACTGTAATGTCCACCTCCAAAAACATGACTTCCAGGACTGATTGAGATGTTCCCTCTCCCCCCAACAAAAGCCTGGGGAAAAAGGTTATAAGGGTTGTTAGGATTCTCTCAGCATAGTAAGGTAAGTTGGGGTTATTAGGAGGTGTTGTATCTCCTTTAAAGGGGAAAAGCCGTCTACCCATTGGGACATAAGTGTTAACTCTTTGAGGGCCAGAGGAGTATGGAACGCATTGCAAAGCAATGCATTCCGTACCCCTCTGGCATTCAAAGGGTTAAAAGAAAAGTGGAGCAATTCAAAACAATTGTGTAATAAACAAATTACAATTTACATTCATTCCAAAGGTACTTTTAACCCATCGGATGTCAGAGTAATATAAATTTCTCTCTAACAACAATAAGTTATAATAATAATGCATTGCATTTAAACCTGAGGTTCACAACAGGTAAGTCATGGCACAATTAGGTGCTGTGGCACTTTGTTTTAGATGCAGGTGTCACAGAAATGTAGACTTTCAACTGCATGAATAGAGTTAATGAAGGATGGGTCACAACTGAAAAAGGTTAGGAACCACTGCTTTCAAGCCCTATTCACACCCATGAGCATTTGGGGAATTTTACTTTTCTCCTGTGGCACAGCTGGCTTGTGCCACAACTGCACCTCTTTAGGTTCCTAAATACAGCCCTTAGTGTCATACTGAATGACATACATGCAGTTATTAATTTACTGTAGGCCAGAACTTACCTTTTATTTTGATGGTTGGAGAATTGGGTCCAGCTGACTGTTTCCTCCATCCTCTCCAGTTCTGGCACAGGCTTTCCGCCTCTGAGATAAAGGAGCAAAGAGAGTCCTCCTCAAATCTATCTGAGTCTTCAAAAGAAAACCTTTCTCCGTCCTCCCACTCAGCAAACATGAGTTCCATCACATCCAAAAAAATAGAGAGAAGGTGGTGTGAGGTATTTCACTAACTCCAGAAGTTAGGAAAAAAAAAATCACAGTTTAATTAAAGTCAGATGCACCAGTGTGCAATTCTACAGAAAAAGAAAAAAATATATAACAAAAAAGACACAGAGTGCTATCCCAAAATAAAACCTACTTGTGTTCAACTGTTGCACTATGGGGATTCAATTTGTACTTATTTCAAGACAAGTCTGCATACTTGATTATTCGTACAGGAAATATGTTGATAAATGTATTTTTCTTTTGTTTTTACATTCTAGACCACATAAGTGAAATATTGGATATCCTTACTTTTGTGCTTATCTCAAACTTTTAACACATTAACTCCTCATAAAAATATATTATGTTCCAAGTCAATTATCCTTTTCTTCACTGTTTTGAATCCTACAATGTAGAAAAAATATAAATCACTGAGTATCCATTTGTAAAGTTATTGCAAATATTTATTTCCGGCAGAACTGGTGAAAATTTGAAAATATAAATAAAATATTAAATATCTGACAGTGTAAATCATCTATGCAAGAATTCTACTTTGCACTTCAGTTGCTGCAAACTTTTAATATAAACTTTCAAATGGGCATTTTGGGGGGGGGGGGGGGAGGAAAAATACCCAAGTTAGCGAAATTCAAAAAGATGAAAAGGGATTATGTAAATCCATGTTTCATTGTGTTGTGTGATTTTAAACAGTTGCAAAAAAATAAAGAAGTCACAAGTCATTTACCAGCACTAAAATAATAAAAAGAAATAAATAAAAGCTTTCTTTAGACACAAGTGACAGGAGCTCCAAGAGTATGAATAGGACAGAAAATATGTTGGACAGAAGAAAAAAAATGTAAGAATGAAAAAAAATTGCCAAATTTTAAAGAATTAAAAAAGCTTATTTGACACTCAAAATAGAAATTTCTTCCTATGTATCCAAGTTACATTATTGCTTTTCAGACTGATTAATCATAATATGTTTGTTTCCAAAATCACAATAAACCAGGAAATCTTTCAGTACGATTCAATTTCCTTTCTGCCAAAATCGGTGTATCCCCTCTTGTGTTTGTATTAAATGTCACCATGTCCTATTCAGATGTCTCACGTTCAAAAATGACGATGTCCAAGTCAGGCCAGAGCTGTCAAAGTGAGGACAGGTCACAATGAAAGGTACTGTGTGCAGTTAGATCCCCTTGCCTGGATATGCCTCCTAAATCCTGCCGGAAAATGAAAATATGTTTTGGTTTGGTGACTTTCTCCCAATCTTCCTTTGTTCTCGCCTTGGTCTTTTGTCTCTTTCTTTGACAAGACAGACTTCTGTAGATAAATATGAGGATATAGCATATATCAGGGGAGCCAAACAGCGATGCACAGGGTGAATTCTAGCCCCCTTGGGGGATGGGGGTCTGTCTGTGGCCTCTCTCCAAACAAAAGCCCCCTGCTGCTGTCCACCCCTTTTTTCCTCTGTATGAATTACCCCGTGTGTTTAAAGCACATATATACTCTCCTCTTCGTCTGGTCTCACACCCTGAGGCAGTGCAAGAAGCCGGGATTCTCACTCATTCAGTAGTCCAACAAACCTCCCCGTCAACCCCTGCTTTTCCTCCCCGGCTCTACCTGGGGACAGCTCGATCAGCTGATCCCTGCTTCCGCCCTCCTCCTTCCGCCTTCCTGTACCACAGAGAAGTTTTGTGGGAGCGACAGGACATTAACTCGACGGTTTGGTACACTCACTGGAAGCGATTGTGTCTGGAGACTAAGATTAGCGTGTGAACATTTACCGGGTTTGAAGATTATTATAGAGCAGGATAATTTGGATTCTGTGTTGTTTGAGTAGAACTCGCATGCTCACCTTCAGCCGTGAGCTGTAGTCCAGCTGGAGAGACACACATTTCCCATTTCTGATATAGACTAGATTTTCCAGATCATCCCTTTAAGAGAAAACCTATCTGAAAACTCCCTTCTGCGGAACTCCAGCGCTTAATTATTAGGGTGCAGAGGTTCCCATGTATCAACAAAGCAGGCACTTTTCATATGTTCTCTTTAAAGGGGAACTTTGACATCTAATACACTTTGTCTCATATGATTCATCTATTAAAATGGTATGTGGATTTTTTTTTCACTTACATACTTTAGTAGACATTGTGTCACAGAAGGAAAAACCTGCCCTCCTTCCTTAAGGGACAGGGTTTTCCTTACATTGGCAGACACAATATTGTCACTCATAGCGATCTGTCTGGTCAAGCAACTGGCTTTAAGATCTGAGGGAAGTTAGCCTGACATGCTTAAAAGCAGAGGGAGGGGAAAACTTGTAGTTGGATTTTCAAGCCAAATATAATGGTAGCTGATGTTATGAACATAGAATTCGGTATAAATATTTACAGTGAACAATCGGATGAACATTTATTATGTGATATTACTATCTCCAGTCCTTTGCAATGCCTTTTCACCTACCTGTGCTAGGCTGTTAAAGTTTATAGTACAATTACATTTTAGGTGCTTTTCTTTGAATAACCAACACAGGTCATACAGATTTTTTTCAGCAGATCCTGAACTTTTAAAAGATACTACTGTTCCCTAATATTCACAGATATGTTACACAACTTTCCAACTTCTTTTTAAAGAAATTGTAATGTTCATGATGTATTAAAGGGATAGCAATACTTACAATGTAAATATATATGTTATAGGGTTTATCCCCCTGAGTAAAACAAGGATACTCCCACTGCTGAAAGATTTTTTTTATTAAAAAAGTGATTACAGCTCAAACGTGAATTTTTTTAGGTGCATAATCACAGTGGCCTGAAAGTTATTCTCAGAATCATCAGCTTGCTGTTGATCCGACAATTGAAGTGTTTGTAAGATTTCTTGGATTAGGTGTCTATTTTATCTGAGCCATATGCGTAGTGTTCTGAATCAGCCATTAAGGAATATGTTTATTCCTCCTCAGAGTCTTCAAATGCTTCACCTTCTTTTGAAGAAGAACAATGGATTCTATTAACAGAAGGGTATGTCTGTCTGGACTAGGAGAAGCTGCTCTTTTCCTAAGCATTGTGGGTGATGGGTTCTCCAACCATTACAACTTTGTCAATAGCATCTGGATAGCTGAAATAGACTTGGGAACAAATGTGATGAGCACCAGTCAAGCACAATTAAGATAAAGTGTCTTGTTCTTAGGCATGGTGGCCTGTCAATGGTTCTACAAGTCATGGTTTCACTCCCATGTGCCATTGCAGAGAGAAAATATCCATATCAGACTGGGCCTGCCCACAGACAGTCCTGCGCCAACACGTCAGGCAAATCCCCTCTGCATGAGAGAGACAGCAAAACCACAGGCGTATGTTTCCACCTATGTGAGCCTTGTCAGTGTGGTGCAGCTGACATGGACAGCAAGGGCCCATGCCTGGGATACCCTTCCACTTAGGGAGACCTACAACAAACAATTATGATGAGCACCAATAAAGTACAAACATGATAAAGTGTCTTGTTCTAATGCATTGTGGCTTTCAATGTTGCTACAAGTCACGTTTTTCACTCCCATGTGCCATTGCAGAGAGGAAATTTCCATATCCATATAGGACTGGTCCTGCCCGCAGACAGTCCAGCTGCAAAACGCCATGCAAATCCTTTCCGCATGAGAAACAGCAAAACCACAGATGTACATTTTGTCCTATGTGTGCCTCATGTATGTTGCAGCTGACTCCCTCTAGGCACATGGAAAGAAGGGCCCATGTCTAGGATACCATCCTATTTAGGAAGACCTACAACAAACAAATGTGACAAGCACCATTAAGCACGAACAAGAAAAACTGTCTTGTTCTAAGGCATGATGGTCTCTCAGTGGTGCTACAAGTCATATTTTTCTTACTATTGCAGAGAGGAAATTTCCATATCAGACTGGTCCTGCTTACAGACAGTTCAGCCCCGTAATGTCAGGCAAATCCTCTCCGCAAGAGAGAGAGAGAGACAGGAAAACCACAGACGTATGTTTTGCCCTACGTGGGCCTCATCAGTGTGGTACAGCTGACTCTATCTAGGCACATGGACAGCAAGGGCCCATGCCTGGGATACCCTTCCACTTAGGGAGACCTACAACAAACAAATGTCAAAAGCACGCATCAAGCACAAACAAGATAAAGTGTTTCATCTGATTCTCTCGTGCAGAGGATTTGCCTGACATTTCAGACCTAGACTGTCTGAGGGCAGGACCAGTCTGATATGGATATGGAAATTTCACCATTGCAATGTCACATAGGGTTAAAAAACATGACTTGTAGCACCACTGAGAGATCACCATGCCTCAGAACAAGACACTTTATCTTGTTCGTTCTCTATGGATGCTCGTCACAATATTCATTTCTAAAGTTCTCTAAGTGGAAGGGTATCCCAGGCATGGGCCCCTGCTCTCCATGTGCCTAGAGAGAATCAGCTGCATCATACTGATGAGGCCCACATAGGCTGAAACGTACGTCTGTGGTTTTGCTGATTCTCTGGTGCAGAGAGGATTTGCCTGACATTTTGGAGCTGGACTGTCTGAGGGCAGGACCAGTCTCATATGAATATGGACATTTCCTCCCTGGAATGGAGTGAAAAATGTGACTTGTAGCACCACTGGGGGGCCACCATGCCTCAGAACAAGAAACTTTATCTTGTTAGTTCTTGGTGGGTGCTTGTCACAATATTTTTTTCTCAGTGGAAAATGGTTGAGGAGAAGACCCTGATGTAGGACTTACTTGATGAGGCTGAAAAAAAGATGTGCCCATCAAGTTCAGCCCAGGCAACATCACCCTGTAGATCCAGAGGAAGGCAAGAAAAAAATCCTTATTGAAGCCATTTCCAATTAAGCCCCAAGTGGGTAAAAAAATCTTCCTGACTCCAAAAGGCAGTTGGATTTTTTCCTGCATTAACATCCTATCTGCTTTGAAGCCTCGTGTCATAATTCTCAATATTGTTCTGAGCTAGAAAGGTATGCATAGTTTTCTGAAAGCAACTACAGTATCTGCAAAGCAACAACAGTATCCCAGGCAAAGAATTACACAAATTTACTGCCCTTCCTTGAAAAATCCCTGTCTTTGTTTTCGTTATTGCACCTTTCCTTTAGTCTTAATGGATTACGTCTTTTTTTTTTCTCAGCTCTTAGAGTAAATAGTTCCTCAGAATGCTGTTTTTCTTCTGTGTCCTATCCCCGGCTACGAATGGGTATTGTCTCCGCCTTCCGGCCGGGGTAGGACCAATAGGAATCTCTAAAAAATTTTTGTAAAAGCGCGCCTTCTCCCTGCATCGCCAGTCTTTTTTGGTCCTATGCGGCCGGGTGTAGGGCTGCCGCCCTGCACAAATATCACCGGGGATCGAAGGAAGGCAGCGCTAAGCTGCCTTAACGAAATAGAAAGTGGGATCATACCTGTGGGGCCGCAGCGCAGTGCTGCCCGAAGGGTGCTGATGGATGGAGCGTGGCAGGCCATCTCCACTGAGCCGGGGAGACCACGGACATACTGAGGCAGCATGCAGGAAGGTCAGCATGCTGCTGTGGCAACAGGAAGCCGGATCTGAGCCGGATAGAGATCATGCGTTTCAGCTTGGACCGCAGGAAGTTTGATGAAGCCTTCAGGTATACAGGTAAGTACTAGCCCCATTTATAATCTCCTTATCAGGAAATGTAATTTCTTTTGGCTATTTAAGCAGGTGTTTAGACTTTCTAGCATTGTTTGTTAGGTTTTCTTTAGACAGGTTAAGTTTTTAATTATTTAATAAACAGTGTTTTTAGCAGTAATATGTCTGCCCCTGCTAAAGCTACCACTAGCAAGGATAAATCTCCTCCTGAGGGTCCTGGTAAGGAAGAAAAATCTGTAGTCAAATCTAAAGTTTGTTTAGCCTGCGACAAGAAACTTTCTTCCTCTGATTCATCCAAGCTGTGTCAAGAATGTATCAGGAAAGCTGCAGAACAAGATATGCCCATGCAGTTTAAAGATTTTCTCCTTTGGATGAAATCTTCCATGCAGGACACATTCGTGGCAATGCAAGAAGCTGCAGCCCCCAGAAAGCGCCCTCGTACAGACGAACCTGAAGAGGGTACATCTTCAAGGAAGGAGGGCCCTGAAGAATTGGATAGTGCTCAGGAATTATCAGAATATTCATCTTTTGAAGAAGGGGAAGTATCTGAAGATGCAGGTGTTTTTAATTTAGACCACATGGATAATTTCTTGAAAACCATGAGGAAAACCTTAGGTCTTACTGAGGAACAACAAGAACTAGGAGTTCTGGATACTGCATTTATGGGGAACCGTAGAACTTCTCCTGTCTTCCCTGTGCACCATTCGGTTTCAGGACTTATCAGTTCTGAATGGGAAAAAGGTGACAGAAGAATTGGCCTTACCAAGCGTTTCAACAAAATGTATCCCTTTAAAGAAGAGGACGTTAGTACATGGAATTCTGCACCTAAAATTGATCCAGCCATTTCTCACATTGCAAAAAAGACCATCATCCCTATGGAAGACGGATCTGCATTAAAAGACGCTATGGATAGAAAAATTGAATCAGCACTGAAAAAGCAGTTTGCCATAATTGGACAAGATTTAAAGGCAGCTACAGCTCTAGCATGTGTGACGCGAACCATCAGAATCTGGTTAAACGAATTAGAAGAGAAAATTGATTCCAATGTATCCCGCTCTAAACTGATCAAGGAAGTAGCATCTTTAAAGGAGGCTGTTAATTTCTCTTGTGACGCCTCCATGGATGTTATTAGATTATCAGCTAGGACTTCAGCTTTGTCTGTCACCGCCAGACGTGCTCTTTGGTTACTTTCTTGGGGGGCAGATACAGCCTCCAAGAATAAGCTAGTGGCTCTCCCTTTTTCTGGAGGCATGTTGTTTGGACAACACCTCGAGGAATTAATCAAAAAGATATCCGGGGGGAAAAGTTCTTTTCTCCCACAAGAAAGAAAAACAAGAATCTCCCCTTCTAGACCTAGGGGATTCAGGAACAGGCATAATTTTCGTGACACCAGAAGATTCCAATATGGAAGATATGATCAGAAGAGACAATCATCTCAGTCGTTTAAGGGAGGTTTCAGAAAAGCTCAATCCCAGAAGTACACCGCGAAGAAAGACCCTCAATGAGGAGGAGCGGGCCCTGTCTCCAGTACCAGTAGGAGGAAGACTGGTACATTACCTGGAAGCATGGAAAGTAAATCCTATCTCAGATCATTGGGTGTACAACATCATAGAGACAGGGTATCCGCTAGAATTTCAGTCTTTCCCATCAAATCAAATAATAGCTTCAAGGATTCCTCAAAATCCGCAGAGAAGGTTAGAACTCAAGAAACTAGTTCTCGAAATGCTGCGGAAGAAAGTAATAGAGCCGGTTCCTTTATCTCAGAGGAATTCAGGGATTTATTCAAATCTGTTTTTAGCCCCAAAGACTTCTGGCGGTTTCAGAGCAATCCTAGATTTGAAGCATCTAAACTCTTTCTTGAAGGTACGCCACTTCAAGATGGAATCAGTGTCCTCAGTACTAAAAGCCATACAGCCTCTTGCATTTATGACCACAGTGGATCTCAAGGACGCTTATCATCACATCTTAGTGATCCAATCTCACCGGAACTGGTTAAGGTTCAAAGTAAGGAACCAGCATTATCAATTCAGAGTTCTTCCCTTTGGGCTGGCATCAGCCCCGAGGGTTTTCACCAAAGTCCTGGCAGTCTCTCTCCAATCCTTAAGATTAAAAGGGATATCCATTATCCCATATCTAGACGATCTATTGATAATTGCGCAATCAAGGAAGCAATCCCTGGAGCATACGAGACAGGTGATTTCGTGGTTACAGAATCAGGGTTGGATTGTCAACTTCAAGAAGAGTCAAGTGAATCCGTCGCAAGAAATTACCTTCTTGGGCATGAGGATAAACACTGTAATACAAAAAGTGTTCCTCTCTCAGGAAAGAATTATCAGACTTCAGTCTGCAATCAAATGTTTCAGGAAGGAGAGGTATTTAACTGCTCAGGACTATATGAAATTATTAGGAATTTTGAATTCTACCATCCAAATCGTTCCTTGGGCAAGGCTTCATATGAGAACTCTTCAATATTTCTTCCTAACCAGGTGGAACAAACAATTGAACAAAACTCAATTAATACATCTGTCCAAACCAGTCAGAAAGAGCCTAGCTTGGTGGATGGACAGTTACAATCTAGAAAAGGGTCTTCCTCTACAGGAATCAAACAAGGAAGTAATTACGACAGACGCCAGCCTAACAGGATGGGGAGGCACCTGCAAGTCTCAAACAGCCCAAGGAAGGTGGTCAAGAAAGGAGGCAAGGAACCACATAAACTTTCTAGAGATAAGAGCAGTATTCAATTGCCTCAGAAAATTCAAGAAATTAGTAAGAAACAGGGCAGTGTTGATAAAATCAGACAACACGGCGACGGTACTATATATAAAAAATCAAGGAGGAACAAGGAGCGAAACACTATTGAGGGAAACACAAAGATTGTTAAACTGGGCAGAGAACAATTTAGCGTCAATCACGGCGCAACACATTTCAGGAGCATCCAACCTACAAGCAGACTTCCTAAGCAGAAAACATCTAGATCAGGGGGAATGGGCCCTGAATCAGGAGATATTCGGGGACATCACTACAAGGTGGGGTGTTCCAGAGATAGACCTGATGGCGACCTCTCTAAACAGAAAATGCGAAAAGTTTTTCTCCAGATGGTACGAACCCAGAGCGATGGGCCAGGACGCCCTTGTCTGCAACTGGGACTTCAACCTAGCCTATGTGTTCCCTCCTCTGCCTCTAATTCATCATGTTATAAGGAAGATAATCCTACACAAAGCGGAGGTAATCATGATTGCCCCCTTTTGGCCCAGAAGAACCTGGTTTGCAGCCCTGATCAGTCTCTCAATAGACAAACAGATCAATCTACCGAATTGTCAAAATCTTCTGTCCCAAGGACCTCTGATGCATCCCAACCCAGCCTTCTTCAAATTGGCGGCTTGGAGATTGAGCGGGAAATGCTTCTTCAACAGGGACTCTCTGAGCCAGTAGCTAAGACTATTGCTAAAGGCAGAAAACCATCTACCTCTAAGATATATTGTAGAGTATGGAGGACCTTCAAATCCTGGTGTAAACTGAAGAAGATCAGTTTCGCTGACATCAATATTGCTAGAATTTTAGATTTCCTTCAGGATGGATTTGATAAAGGATTGAAACCTTCTTCTATTAAAGTCCAATTGTCAGCTCTTTCGGCCTTATTGTGCAGACCTTTTGCTGAAAATACCCTCATGAGGAGATTTATCAAAGCAATAGAGAAAGCCAGACCCCATATTCGGGCCATAGTTCCTCCATGGGATCTGAATGTGGTATTAGAGCAGCTTATTAGCTCCCCTCTGTTTGAGCCTTTAGACTCCGTTCCTCTTAAAACTTTATCTTACAAGACAGTGTTTCTCACTGCCATAACATCAGCCAGGAGAGTTTCAGAAATTCAGGCTTTATCTTGTTCCTCTCCCTATTTGATTTTTCATCAAGATAAGGTAGTCCTCAGATTTAAACCTACCTTTAGGTCTAAAGTAGTCTCTGATTTTCATTTAAATCAGGATATAATTCTGCCTTCTTTTTGCCATAATCCACAAAATGAGAAAGAAAGGAAGTTCCATTGCTTAGACCTAGTCAGATGTCTGTCGATTTACATTGAGAGGACTAAGGAATTCAGGAAAACTGATTCCTTATTTATTCATTTTTTTGGGAAATTCAAAGGTAGCCCAGCCTCTAAAGCTTCTATAGCGAGGTGGATAACTCAATGTATCAGGTTGACATATTCAGAAGCTAAGTTGTCACCTCCTATTTCCATCAAAGCCCATTCCACCAGGGCATTAGCCACCTCCTGGGCTTGTAAGGCTTCTGCATCTCCAGAGGAAATTTGCAGAGCTGCAACATGGTCTTCTCTAAATACATTTATCAGACACTACAAAGTCGATGTCCAGGCATCTGCGGACGCCAAGTTCGGAAGACAAGTACTCCAGGCGGTCATTCCGGAGTAAGGGTAAGAAGTTATTTCTGTTGTATCCCACCCTATAAATATAGTTATGCTTGGGTATATCCCATTCGTAGCCGGGGATAGGACACAGAAGAAAGTGGGAAATTTACTCACCGATATTTCATTTTCTTCTGTGTCCTTCCACGGCTCCCCTACCCTTAACTTGTTGGTTTATATTTTTCAGCTTGGTCAAAAGAGACTGGCGATGCAGGGAGAAGGCGCTCTTTTACAAAAATTTTTTAGAGATTCCTATTGGTTCTACCCCGGCCGGAAGGCGGAGACAATACCCATTCGTAGCCGTGGAAGGACACAGAAGAAAATGAAATATCGGTGAGTAAATTTCCCACTTTATTGACCTTGAAAATACTTGAAAATGGCAAGCATATCACCCATTAGACTTTTTTTTTATAGTAAGGGTGGTATCATTAGGGAATTATTTGCCTTGGGATGTTCTACTTGCAGATACTGTACCTGCTTTCAAAAAAGCAAATGATACCTAACTAGCACAGAACAGAGAATTATGACAGATGACTTGAATGCAGATAGGTTGTTGATCCAGGGAACTATCTGACTGCCACTTGGAGTCAGGAAGGAATTTTTTTACCCACTTAGGGCTAAATTGGAAGTGGCTTCATTGTGTTTTTTTACCTTCCTCTCCATCATCGGCTGGACTTGATGGACACATGCTTTTTTTCAGCCTTGTCATCTATGTTACTATGACATAATACACTAAGGCAAGAGTCACAAATATACAGAACATATGAAAGGGGACATATTTAGAAGCCGTCCCCAGAATGAGAACCTGTAATAGGTTACTCAGAGGTGATACCCAATATCCCTACTGTAACAGTTTTGTAAGACACTCAGACCAGTAGGTTAGAATAAAACACAGTTTTATTAAAAGACACGAAAGACTGCCCACTACAGGCTATATAGTATAACAGGAAAATGACAATCACGTACAGATGCCCTCTCAGGCCCAGTATACAGGGAAAAAGAATAGATACTGCCACAGGACAGGCATAATCAAGCAATACTAGCACAATATGGGTTAAAGTTCATGAAAAGTAATCAGTCTCTGTTGTGGTGTGTTTGAAAACGCCCAGAAGATGGTAAAGGAGCGAGACTGTGGTGCGAGATGTGAGAGCACCAGTCAATAACGCAGAACTGAGACTATCTCTTGTGCTGAACAGGAAACGGAGGCCACAATACTGTGCAAGAGCAAGCACACGTTGAGCCGTGAGCACCTGACCGGTGTGGTAAATGGAGACAATGTACACTGTAAGAGCTGAGGGACTAGAGCCAGTAGCACCCAACCGGTGCGATAACGGAGACACTGACACTGCAAGAGCGGAGGTGTTTAGTGCCAATAGCACCCGACCGCTGCGGTAACGGAAAGGCTGTACACTGCAAGAGCTGATGGAGCAAGAGCCACTAGCACCCAGCCGGTGCAGTAACGTAAAATCTGTACACTGCAAGAGCTGATGGAATCGCCCAATAGCACCCAACGGTGCGGTAACAAGTCACTGCGAATAGAATGTGTTAACAGAAGCGCATTGTTAATGGAGGCCACAATGCTCTGCAAGAGTTAACAGAAGGCTCAGTGTAACGGAGGGTACAATGCTCTGCAAGTGTAAACGGAAGGCTCAAGGTTAACGGAGGCAACAGTTCTCTGCAAGTGTTAACGGAAGGCTCAGTGTAACGGAGGCAACAGTGCTCTGCAAGTGTTAACGGAAGGCTCTGTAACAGAGACAACAGTGCTCTGCAAGAGTTAATTGGAAGGCTCAGTGAAATAGAGGCAACAGTGCTCTGCAAGAGTTAATCGGAAGGCTCAGTGAATCGGAGGCAACAATGCTCAGTCTGCCCTATATCAGCACAGCCAAAGTCAGAATGTCGCCCAAGCGACACAGGATCAGGATCACGGCTGGAACACAAGCAGGGTCGTCAGGATAGCCGGGTCACGGAGCAGGAACGTCAGCCAGGCCGGGTCAAATCACGGAGCAGGAACGTCAGACTAGCCGGGTCAGATCACGGAGCAGGAACGTCAGCCAGGCCGGGTCGAATCACGGAGCAGGAACCAATGAGAGTAGTCAGACGGGCCAAGTCGGTACACAGGAACACCACGAAAGGGCACCTGACAGGTGCCAGAGGCCCGGTATAAGAAGGCCATACTGGGCGGGCCAAACAAAGCTCAGCCAATGGGAGAGCACCACAACAAAGAGTGACAGAGCAGATCACGGGAACCGTGATACCTACATAGGAAAGGTGGAGTCAAAAGAGCTAAAGTGTGGGAAACTACTCCCCCTTTATCCAAAGTAATCCACATTCACTCCCTGCCTATACCATGAAATCTTATAATGATCACTGCGACATGTGCCTGCACAAGATAGAGGCAATTAGACTGGAGTGCTTATGCCATCCTGGGAGCATATGGAAGTGGAGGCACCATCTGGGGCCATCCTTGCCCACATATATATTTCCGTTCACAAAAAGTGTACTACTGTGAATTTTTTATCTAGATCATCCTGGATCATCTTTCTAGCATGTAGTCTAATAGGCGTGTAATAGAGCATGAATATCTTCCTACCACTTGAAGACCTGGCAGTGAATGTGAATAAGAAAGGAAGCATACACTTTAAAAATCAGCTTCCTAGGGGAAAGTGAGCAAAGTAAATTCTCTAAGGGGATGGGGTAAGATCAAGGGATGGAGAATGACATTGTGGAAGAACAACATGCTGAAGATCATGAAATAACACCAGGTTAGGCAGAGTGTACTCCTGCTTCAGCTGGTCAGAGGTATTAAATTGTCCCACAACAATTATATGACACAAGTGTTGTTGAACACATACAGATAAGGGTTAAACAGGAGATCCAATTAGGTTGTATGTCTTCACATAAATAGATAAATAATAATATTACATTAATTTGAGAACTTTACACAATATTAGGTATTGACACACTACTTCACAGTAAAGAATTGATATACTCTATATATAAAGTGTAATCAACAATGATATAAATGAGTGAACACCAACTGAAATAGATATACAGTATAGTATTGCCAGCAGTTACAGGGTTAACATACATAGGTGTATCCAGATGTATTAGGTAACAATAATTGAACTCAGCAGCATAGAAAAGGTTAATTGATCCTTATAATTAATTAAAATACAGTTGGCAGCTGCATATATGAATACCTCTGCCCAGAAACTGTGTCCACTATGCTAATTAAGGTTTAAAGGATGTTGTCATGTGAGTAGACTTTAATATTAAACCAAGTCCTATGACAATCTCCTTGTACCATATATACTATAGCAAAATTTAGAGAAACTATCTGGAATAAAATCCCAGATTTATATAAATATAATTTATTTATATACTGATTTCAGTATTGCATACCTTCTGGATAAAACATATAAATTGCATTTATTATTGTCAATAATAGATTATACCAAGAATATACTTAGAATTAAATCTAATAATATATGTCTAGAAAGTACCACAAAACTTCATGCAACATATGCCATAAACATGACAATAGCAATCCTATATAACACCTATAGCACTTTGAGGGCTAACACACAGATACAAAGTATATGGATGCCCCACCCAAGATGGTGGCTTCTTTTGTCTAGTGAGAGTTTAAAAGAAAATTTCACTTTACAAAAGTTAGGCCCAAAAACACATGCAACAAATAAATTCCTAGAAACACACACCAAAATAGACATACAGCATTTGCAGGGTTAATAAACAAATTCAAAGACTTCCCCCAGATCAAATATTAGCTAAAATAACCTTTCCAGAAACACAATATATTATTCTAGAAGCATCAGTAATTATATTAACTAACATATAAACAAGGCTATCTTGATATAACTTCTATCAACTATTTCTACAATTATCTGGCTAAATATTTCAAATTAATTAATTAATTATGCGTAGTTTCAGAATTACTGCAGCCAATACAGCTTATCATAAAGCCTAAAAATGGTTGGCCAGTCCCCTTAAGAAAAATTATGAGAAATTATTTTCCTCAAATAAAGAGGAAATATATTTGATTGTGAATTTTGCAGAATTAAAATAAAGAAAAATATAGTTACCAGACAATAAGTGTGGGTTTCTTAGAGTTACTTCAGCAGCCTAGCAGACCTCTCTCTACAAAAACCTTACCTTTTAACCCCTAGAGTACCAGGTGGGTACAATGTACGAGTGGGCACAGCTGTACCTGCTGTGCCACGCTCGTACATTTGACAGCTAAAATGCAGTCACTGCTTAAGCTGGTATAACCGGCTGGCAGTGGCCGCATTTCAGCTGAAATGCAGCCTGGCACTCTTGGGAGGACATTACTCCTCATGTCCTCCCCGGGTACTGATCTCCCAGCCGATTGCGGGTAGGAGTGGGCGGGACCGGGGGAAACCTCCTAACGTCATCGGTGACATGATCACGATGACGTTAGGGAAGTTTATCTTACCCGATTCACTCCTACCCTGCTTTGCAATGTGCTGGAGACCCCTGTGGCACTCACAGGGTCACTTCTTGCGGGGTGGATTTTTTTTTTTTTGCAAGACCTCATTGGGGGGATCGGGGGGGGGGTCCTGATGCCCCTCAATGAGGTCTATGAGTAAAAAAAAAATATATATATATATATATATATATATATATATTTTTTTTTTTTTTTTAACCCTGTGTGTGCCACAGGGGGGTCCAATGCACCCCCCTCCTGTGGCACACACAGGGCTTTTATCATTCCTTTGTTACTAGAGATTGTTGGGGGGCCATCAGGATTGGTCCTGATGCCCCCCCAACAAGCTCTGATTACCAAGTAATGATAAAAAAAAAAATAAATAACCCTCTGAGTGCCACAAGGATCCAATGCATTGCTTTTCAATGCGCTGGAGACCCCTGTGGCACTCACAGGGTCACTCTGTTTGTGGACATATATATTTTTTTTTTTTTACTAAGACCTCATTGGAGAGGGATCAGGGGGTCCTGATGCCCCTCAATGAGGCATATAATAAAAAAAAAATTAAAACAAAAATTAACCCTGTGTGTGCCACTGGGAGGGGGGGTTCAATGCCTACCCCCTTCCTGTGGCACACACAGGACTTTTTATCATTACTTTGTGATCAGAGCTTGTTTGGTGGCCATCTGAATACAAAGTAACGGTTAAAAAAAATTAACCCTTTGTGTGGCACACAAAGGATTTTTTTCCCCCTTTATTTTTTATTTAGACCTCATTGTATGGGTTCTGATGCCCCCAACGAGGTCTACACAAAAATATTGGGGGAAGAGCCCCAAAAAATGCACGTGCCACAGGAGGGGGGGGGCAACGCAGTGCTTTGTATGAGGGGACATACATTGCACACTGGTAGTCACAGATCTCCCATACACACTATCAAACACTGCCCCACCATCATCACCATCCTTGCTCCTCTGCTCATACCCACACACACTGCCTAATCCCTCACCCTCCCACACACTTTGTTACACTTGTAGTCACAGGTCCGCACGTACACCGGCTGATGCCCTAGCTTCTTTCATCTGTTAGCCATAAAATCACACATATACTGTTTGCTTTCCCATTTCTGTTTCACTGGTAGCTACGCTCCTGTAGCGTAAATTGGGGTACCATTTTTCTTAGGCTGGCAAGAAGTCCTCCTAGGAAATCCCAAGCCATTGAACCATTTTAGTATCTTTGAAGTGACTGATGTGTAAAACAAATGTTTGTTTGTTTTTTCCTGTAGCACCACATTCTGGAAATAGTTGTGCCAACTAACTTAGGGGTAAAAAGGCAAGTGACCCCTCATTAGATGCGGCAGGTTGTCTTCTTTCCAAAATGGTATGGTTTATCTACCTTTTCTTCAATTCTGAAGGTGTTATAGCCATTTTCGCACAGGCAAGTCAGGTTTGAGAAAATGTTAGAAACATCAGAGGTTGTAGAAGGTGTAGTTTACTACTTCTAGCACCCCCTAAGGTAGTTCAACTCATACCAATGGGGTGTCATTTGACTCCTAAGAGCACTAGCAAACAAATGCAGTTGA
Source organism: Rhinophrynus dorsalis (assembly GCA_037306005.1). Classification (NCBI taxonomy): domain Eukaryota; kingdom Metazoa; phylum Chordata; class Amphibia; order Anura; family Rhinophrynidae; genus Rhinophrynus; species Rhinophrynus dorsalis. The sequence goes on along the minus strand of CM074724.1, from coordinate 217,881,585 downwards.
AAATTCCATGGTTTTCACAGAGCTCCATACATTTGAAGGGGCAGAAATGTAAAAAAAAATGCAATTTTTTTCCTATATCGCCTCTTTCTGGAAACATTTATACACACCAGTATTGGGGTAAGAAGGCAAGTGACCCCTCATTAGATGCGTCAGGTTGTCTTCTTTCCAAAATGGTATGGTTTATTTACCTTTTCTTCAATTCTGAAGGTGTTATAGCCATTTTTGTACAGGCAAGTCACATTTGAGAAAATGTTAGAAACATCAGAGGTTGTAGTAGGTGTAGTTTTCTACTTCTAGCACCCCCTAAGGTAGGTCAACTCATACCAATGGGGTGTCGTTTGACTCCTAAGAGCACTTCCAAACAAATGCAGTTGAAAATTCCATGGTTTTCACAGAGCTCCATACATTTGAAGGGGCAGAAATGTAAAAAAAAAATCTAATTTTTTTCCTATATCACCTCCTTCTGGAAACATTTATGCACACCAGTATTGGGGTAAGAAGGCAAGTGACCCCTCATTAGATGCGTCAGGTTGTCTTCTTTCCAAAATGGTATGGTTTATTTACCTTTTCTTCAAATCTGAAGATGTAATAGCCATTTTCGTACAGGCAAGTCACATTTGAGAAAATGTTAGAAACATCAGAGGTTGTAGTAGGTGTAGTTTTCTACTTCTAGCACCCCCTAAGGAAGGTCAGCTCATACCAATGGGGTGTCGTTTGACTCCTAAGAGCACTAGCTAATGAATGCAGTTGAAAATTCCATGGTTTTTACAGAGCTCCATACATTTGAAGGGGCAGAAATGTAAGAAAATGCCTTTTTTTTTCATTAACGCCACCTCCTGGAAGCATTTGGGCACAACAGACTTGGGGCAAGAAGGCAATTCACCCCTCATTTGATGCGGCAGGGTGTCTTCTTTTCAAAATGGTATGGTTTGTGTACCCTTTCTTCACTTCTGTAGTTGTTATAACCATTTGTGTACAGACAAGTAATGTTTGAGAAAATGATAGAAAAATTTGAGGTTGTAGTAGGTGTCGTTTTGCACTTCTAGCGTCCCCTGAGGTAGTTAAACTCATACCAATTGGGTGTCATTTTTCTCCAAAGAGCACTAGCTAATGAATACAGTTGGAAATGCCATGGTTTGCACAAATTTCAGTACATTTGAAGGGACAGAAATGTAAGAAAATGCCTTTTTTTTTCATTAGCGCCACCTTCTGGAGGCATTTGTGCACTCCAGGCTTGGGGTAACAAGGCAAGTCACCCATCATTAGATGCGGCAGGGTGTCTTCTTTTCAAAATGGTATGGTTTGTGTACCCTTTCTTCACTTCTGTAGTTGTTATAACCATTTGTGTACAGACAAGTAATGTTTGAGAAAATGTTAGAAAAATTTGAGGTTGTAGTAGGTGTCATTCTGCACTTCTAGCGCCCCCTGAGGTAGTTAAACTCATACCAATTGGGTGTCATTTTTCTCCAAAGAGCACTAGCTAATGAATACAGTTGGAAATGCCATGTTTTTCAAGCATTTTAGTACATTTGAATGGGCAGAATTGTAAGAAAATGCCTTTTTTTTTTTCATTAGTGCTATCTTCTGGAGGCATTTGTGCACACCAGGCTTGGGGTAAGAAGGCAAGTTACCCCTCATTAGATGTGGCAGGTTGTCTACTTTTCAGAAATATATAGTTTTATATAGTTATTCCACTGTTTTAGGGTAGTTTTACCACAAAAACCCTAGAATGCACATATTAGTTTATAAAGTTGAAAATGTCATTTTGCGCTGCTGGTGATTAGGGCTCTACGCTAGCCATGGACGTAGGTAAAACTATACAAATTTGGTATTTTTTTACTCTGGGGACTCAGGGCTTTTTCAAATAATTGAAACTTTTTAAATCAAGGTAAATGTTTTTGATACATATTATGTGATTTTAGCAAAATGAGTAAATTTTCACTTTTTTTGTCATTATGACATCATAGCTTTTTGCACGATGTAAAATTCTCTTCATGTAAGGTACCACGAGAAAGCTCAATTAGTTCTGAAAAAAACAATATATAGTTTTCCATATTTAACTAAAAATCCCCAGAGGAAATCAAGCATAAACAGAAGGATAGCAAAAATGCTGAAAAAGTGTCTGGCCTGCAGGGTACAGGAAATGGCCTGGGCCTCTGGCACTGAAGGGGTTAAAGTAAACGTTTCTTATAAGAAAAAACAGCCAAACCTCCTGGGATAGGATAAAGAGCTATCTCATTATAATGTGATGTCAATATATTATCTGATATTTTTCTGATTGGCTACCCTAAATTTCTCATTTTACTATGAAGTCATACATTCTACTAGTAATAATCCATGATCCCAGAAGATGGCTCAATTACACCATATTAAAATTTGCACCTAGATCTGGGTTTTATGAAGAGATAGGAATGCAGGGAGTTGCAATATGTCACATAAACCTGTCATTCTATCAGACTTTCTCACATGGGAGTACACTTCTTCCCAGACCTGTTGTCTACAGACAGTCATATATTTCCATACCTGTCATTCAGATATTTCCACCCCCTACCTTAAAGCAATGGACCATTGTTTTAACATGAGATCATTTACACACATTAGGACTGAAATTGATTTTTAGAAAGCCCTCTACTCTCCAACAGGACAAAGTTTCTGACAGTGTTTCATACCCGAAGCAGCCGATAAAGCAACATCATGCATTTGAGAGAATTCAGGAATGGAGGGATAAAACCACAATGGTGTATTAGGTTACCAGACATTAAATTCAGATTTTACTGCAGTTATAAAGTGTTCTAGATCAGCAGGGGCCCAGCAGAGCTGCCCCAGCTATAGCTGCAGCATTGAATGTGGAGGGCTGGATCCATGTAGCTATATCTATTAATTGTGAGGTAAGGTAATATAGAGCAAGATTTGAGAGTGTAAAACCTGTGGCCATATGTAGGGCCTCAGGAGTATGGTAGGCAATACTAGGAGGGGAATTATTCAAAAAGGGTGGTACGAATAAAGTTGAGTTGACTAAAAAAGCAGAGAGGAAAATGTTGAAATTATAGAAAACATAAGTAACTTGGTCAAAGAAATAATCTTGATTGTTCTAAGCTTCACAAGTAAATTATGTGAGAGTTTTGCCCAAAGAGAAACTATCAATATGAGTAGAAAGATTCTAATTGATGAAATTAGTTGAGTCCCAGTGGACAACTAGAAACATAGGAGGGATTAAGTCTTGGAATTAAATCAATGGGTAATGTCCCAATTTAAAGGCCTTTGTCTGCAGAGGGTCACAGATCATCATCCGCAATGGCTCAATTGTAGATATAAAGACGGCAGGTAAAAGGGGACAGTCTCTAGTGTCTCTGAGGAGAGAGAAGTGAGATGAGACAAAAGAATCGGTTTTAATTTTGCAGCATGGATTTTTTGTAAAGCATTTAAACCCACATAGTTATATTTACGCCTATAGCAAATTTCCTCATGACTTCCCTTAAATAATTATTTTCAACTTGGCAGCATCAACTGCCACATGACCCTAGAGCCAACATTCTCATGCATCTTTTGCACATTTGTGAAGAGCTTACACTGACTAATGGTGGCTGATTTTTGATTGATGTTGGTGATCATAATGTAACTACCTATCACAGTCTCCCTTAGAGGCTAAGTGTTCCTGGGCTTCCTACCTCTGTATGGCCGCCAGCCGGCATGGCCTCCGGCCACTTCCTCATCGCTGACATCAGATAACAGGCACTAGCACAGACGCCTGTTTATGGGCCTATTCTGGGTGACCTAATTGAGTCCCGCCTCCTTCTGCCCCTTTATAAACCTTCTTGGGCCTGGGAGTCATTGCCCTTACGTGGTGTTCCTGTTTGTTACACTTGTGCTCTGTTGTAACCTGTGCTTATCTGAGAATCCGCTCCGTGTATGACCCCGGCTTGTCTGACTACCCACATCGGTTCTGACCTGTGGCTCTGGCTGACTTACTCTCTCCGTGTATGACCCCAGCTTGTCTGACCACCCACATCGGTTCTGACCTGTGGCTCTGGCTGACTTACTTGCTCCGTGTATGACTCCGTCTTGTCTGACTACCCACATCGGTTCTGACCTGTGGCTCTGGCTGACTAACTCACTCCTTGTTAACCCCGGCTTGTCTGACTACCCACAACGGTTCTGACCTGTGGCTCTGGCTGACTCACTTGCTCCGTGTAGTCCCTGGTTTGTCTGTCCTCCGGCTCTGGCTCCTATCTTGCTCCATGTATCCCCGGTTTGTCTGACCTGTGGCTTTGGCTGACTACTCGCTCTGTTCGCTCCTAGCCTGCTTGACCATTAGCCTCTGTGTCTCGTGGCTCTGTCCGACTCTCGCTCCCTGTTGTCTATAGTCTCCGGTACCTCGCAGTAGTGCAGTGCGTAGCACAGTGTTCAGCTCTGGGTAGGAGCTTGGGCCCTATCATCCAGTGGCCTGGGTTGTGTGGGATATTATCATCGCTATATCTCATATATTATTATCACTGTATATTCTAATAAAGGTGCTTATATTTTATTACTGTGTCTGTCCTTCTTTGCCTTATTACCGTGACACTACCTTATTCAGTCTTAGTGCCAATGACTTTTGCTAGAATTTTAGCATCATGTTTAAGAGAGAAATACAGGGTGGTCCTGCTAGGGCCAGACTTTCAATGTACAGACTCATGTCTGGTTATGTCTGCTCACTGATAGGTTCTGACAGGACCTGAATGGATCTGGGACACAGGCAAGGAAATGAGGTAAAGTGATGGCGGGAGAGAAAAATCTTCTGTCAGGCTGCCTGTTAGATCAGATCTTCTACCTATCTGTTGGGCAGCCTTGAATATAAGTTGAGGGTTTTTTTTTTTTTAGAATAAAATGTTTAGAAAAAACTTGCCTTATATTCAAACAAATATGGTATCTGGGAGAAAGACCATACGAAAGGACTCTGTATAAGTGGAAAGTAAATGCTTCTTGACCTTAGAAAGTTTTGTACCACTCTGTATATTCCTATTTGGACCACTGGTGTACTTTGTCAGCAATACGTTTTTCCTGAGGCCTATTCCTATGGAAGATTGAAATAGAAAAAAATAAAAGCATCACAGAATACAACCTCATCTATATCCCACTTAACCACAGGATTTGGTCTGACTGACACTGAGCCACAAGTCACTGCATTGCCATGCCTTAGGTGTATGGCAGTCAAAAGATCTAAGAGTTAAAAATAATGGGCAGTGGTCAGAAATGGCTCTGGGCAAAGCTCACCTCCCAATTTCAGTTAGATTATAAACTCTAGCCCAAGCAGACAGAGATATTTTTTTCAGAACCAGTCCCTGGTAAGGATACAGCACTAGATTATACAAATTATTATTAGGCGTAGTAGCAGAGTGTGACGGCGTTGCTCGTCATTTTTTTTTATTCTTCTATGTAGTCATGTAAAATGTAATTTTCTACACATACAGATACACACACACATACTACACCACATATACATACATACAGACATAGACATACACACACAGACGCACACACATACCTACCTACTTAGCTTCCTCTGTGACCAGAGGGCTGATATGAAAGAAGCACCCTTGTTAGGACTGCTTTTTTAGCGAGTTATAGTAGCTTTTGCATTACTTAGAAAAGGCCTAGCCACCACACAGTTTGCATACAGTAAAATCAGAGAGAGGGAGCTGTTGGCAGCTTTTTTTTAGTCTTGGCTCAGTGTAACTTTTTAACAAAGTTCTGTTTAGTGAGAGAGTGAGTGTGTTTGTGTAGAAGTCAGTGGGAATAAAACATTGAATTGTGAGTTATCGGACTTTAGTTCCTTAGCACTAATGTAATAGTGCCTTAAATGTTGATATCAGTATTGCACAAGTAACAAATAATGAGCTGTGCACACACTGAAGAGTTTTAATTCAGTAGTATACGTTAACTTAGTAAGTAAACAGGCCTGCAGGATGAGTTTATAATGAAGTTATTTCAATTGTGTTGAAATGGATTGGAGCCAAAGAAATGTGTAAAATGAGCTCTTTATTTTTTTTACACATAGAAAGGCACTAGCTGCTGCGAAGCAAGAGCTGAGAGATCATACAATGAGATGCTGTGATAGTCAGTGTTGACAAGTGAAAGTGAATGAAAATAAAAGTAGTAGTTGGTTAAGGGAAGGCAAATTGGGCTTTTTTTAATGTCATAAATATACATGTTGTTCAGTGTTTGGTTTGCGTAATGGACACCACCTCATCGATCTTGTGCATTCCTCCGGGCTGAAGAGCTGTATTTGACGGATCCCAATGTAACTTTTCAGGTCTGGCTAGTAGCAAAGGACTTCAAATTTTAAGCCCTGTATATATATATATATATATATATATATATATATATATATATATATATCCTATACCATAAAGTCTTAGAATGCGTCTCTCCCTGTGAGCGTAGCACACAGCACTGACTCACAGAGACACCACGTGACTTGCTCCCCCCACCGCACCATCTATGGTAACTATGGACGCGTTTTTGACAGGAACCTGCTTGCACTGTGCTCGCACTTGCGGGTGCCTGTCAGTTATACCTTGCGGGCCTCCTCCTCCTCTTGCTCGGAAGCCACTGCTTCATCCTCCTCTTTGTGAGAAGCTGGGTGCTTCCATTTGTTGATGTTGCCAGTCTCTTTGGGGATGTCCCGGACTGCAGTTCCTCCCTCAGAAGGGTGTAAGTGCTACTGGCAGACATGGCTGGGGGTACTCGGGACCACCTCACCCCAGACTGGTGTCCAAGAGGCAGGTGACAGGCATGGACGGGGGAGCCCCGGGGAGTGAAAAACATGCATGTACATTATCCGGTGGAGCAGTGTCCTAGGCAGCAGGCCGGCCGTGTGTTCCTGCTGCGCAAGCATTGTATGTGGTGCCTGGTGTGCATATTTAACCCTTTGCTGCCTAACTTGAGGAAGACAATGGACAACACGCAGTGCCTGCCATAATTCCTTCATTGCTGTGCCTCATCCTTCTACTGAACATAATTGTGCCCTGTCAGCATCTTACACCACAGACAGTAAGAGTGGAGAAAGTCCAGGGAAGAGCTTACTGGAAACCGGTGTGAGTGAGTCAGAGTGGAGAAACTCCGTGGAAGAGCTTAGTAGTGAGGCAGTTAGTATAGGGGAGAGGACAGACAGTGAGAGTGGAGAATGTCCGGGGAAGAGATTTTCATGGGAGTGCGCCCCGCTCAATGTGCATATCTCTTCCTCCTGTGGCACGGCTGGAGAATTGTTGGTCACATGACTTCTTTATAGTATATATTATTGGGGATGTATAAGATTTGCTAATTTAGACATAAGTGACTCCAATAAGTTTTTTCATGTAAAAGCTAAAAAGAGTGCTCTTGTTACATTTTTTTCATCATATTTTATACTTTTTTATAGTAAATTATATGATATGATAAAAATAATGGTATCTTTAGAAAGCCCATCTTATGCCAAGAAAAACTTTATATATGTGGGTACATTAAATGAGTAAGAGGAAAATTACAGCTAAACACAAACACAGTAGAAGTGTTAAAACAGCCATTGCCCAGAAAGACAAAAATGTTCTAAACCTCTGGTCCTTAAGGGGTTAAAAAACTGATTCAATGCTTTCTTTTTTCTAGGACAAATAAACAATTGGATATAAAAAAGAAAGCATTGAATCATTTTGTTTAACCCCTTAAGGACTGGAGTTTTGGAACATTTTTTATCTTTCTGGACAATGGCTGTTTTAACATTTCTACTGTGTTTGTGTTTAGCTGTAATTTTCCTCTTACTCATTTAATATACCCACATATATTATATACTGTTTTTCTTGCCATAAGATGGGATTTCTAAAGATACCATTATTTTCATCATATCATATAATTTACTATAAAAATATATAAAATATGATGAAAAAATGTAAGAAAAGTACTTTTTTTAGCTTTTACACGAAAAATCTTTTACACATCTACAAATGCTAACCCCCCCCCGCTAAATAGATTATAATATTTGTCTTGAGTTTAGAAATACCCAATGTTTACATGTTTAATGTTTTTGTCAAGTTATATGACAATAACTAAAAGTTGCTAGGAGCCGTTCGGATCTGGAAGGGACTGACAGCGCAGGCGTGCAGACGTCACTATTGAATGATGTCTGCTGTCTGTCCTGCTGTCAGCCCAGGAAGAAAGGGTAAATCTATTAAATAATGTAATAATTCTGGCGACTAGCACTGCTAAGCAGCTAGTCACCAAATTAGGAGTTATTTAAGCTAAATTGTATTTCAAGTGGTAGTTCTGCTTTAAAAAATAGACATGTTAATAGTTTATATTTATCAATTAACAAAATGCATAGTGTGTGTGAACAGGAGAAAAATCTAAATCAAATCGGTATTTGGTGTGACCACCCTTTGCCTTCAAAACATCATCAATTCTTCTAGGTACACATGCACAAAATTTGTTAGGGAACTCGGCAGATAGGTTGTTCTAAGCATCCTGGAGAACTAATCACAGTTCTTATGTGGATTTGAGCACCTTCAGTTGCCTCTCTCTCCTCATCTAATCCCAGAAATACTCAAAGATGTTGAGATAAGGGCTCTGTGGGGCTATACCGTCACTTCCAGGACTCTTTGTTCTTCTTTACACTGAAGATAGTTCTTAATGACTTTGGCTGTATGTTTGGGGTCATTTTCATGCTCCAGAATACATTTAGGGCCAATCAGATACCTCCCTGATGGTATTACATGATAGGTATGTATCTGACTGTACTTCTCAGCATTGAGGATACAATTAATTCTGACCAGATTCCCAACTCCATTTGCAGAAATGCAGTCCCAAATTTGCAAGGAACCCCTACCATGCTTCACTGTGCCTGAAGACACTCATTTGTGTACCTCTCTCAAGCCCTTCGGTATCACAGTGCCTGTGATTCTTGTCACGCTTTCTTATGGATCGCTCTGATTTGCTGAGCCAGTTTGGCCCGCCCCTGGTGACCTTCTTATGCCTGGCCCAGACACCTGTCAGATGCCCTTTCGTGGTGTTTCTGAGCCAGTAGTGCTGTTGCTGTGTTCCTGTGTTCCGGATTTCTGTGTACCGAATCTGCTTGTCCTGACTATTCTCCAGTGTTCCTGTTTGTGTATGACCCGGCCCAACTGCGTACCACCTTTGGATCCTGACCCGGCTTGGCTGACGTTCCTGTTTGTGTATGACCCGGCTTGTATGACTACCTCCTGCGTGCTCCGACCCGGCCCAGCTGACTTCCTGCTCCGAAGATCGACTTCCAGCCAGTTCCAGTGACCTGCGTTCCAGTTGTCACTGTCGCGACATTCTCACCTGCTGTTGCCAGTCACCGTGTGACCGCCTTGCCTGGTGTTGCCTATTATCTGTGCAGTGTACCGCTACCCTTGCAGAGCTGTGTGTGCCTCAGTGTGCCTCCCTCATCCTGCAGAGCCTCGTTGTTTTGCTGAAGCCTCGAGTAAACATGCTTATTAACCCTAGCAGTGCTGTCTTGCTCTCACTCTCTCTATTCCCAGAACAGAGCCTCTTTCTCGGTGCTACGTCTGCTGAGTTGGCCGCTCACCGTCGGCGACTCTATCCATTGCGTTGCAGAGTAGTCACGTATTGTGGGCCGGTTGGGCGCCAAGGGCTCTCCCCTATTGTCGGTTACTGGGCGATATCCATTAAGCAGAGAGGCGGCAGAGAGTAGGCTTCAGTGCTTACAGATCCGGTATATACTCCCGTGGGGGCTATTGGCTCTAGCACTTCTAATACCGGTATCCGGTTAAGTCTGAGGAGACTTAGTAGCTCTTGCATTGCAGGCCGGTTTCCTTTACGCCCGTGGGGGCTATTCTCACTTGCACTCGCAGAAGCAGATCCAGTAGGTACGCCCGAGGGGGCTAGTTGGCTCCCCGTTCTGCTTATTACTCGAACACCTTGGCTAGGCAGTCACGTCTCCAGTACATGGTGAACTTTGTCTACCAGCGCATCCTTATAACACCCAGGGCGTGCCAAACCTCCACATCTGAGACTGACTGTTTATCAAGTTCTTAACCCTTTGGGGTGATATTCCATTCTATTCATAGTATTTGTACATTTACACTTGTAACCTATCAGTCTTCACTGTGTGTTTATTTTAACCGCCACTAGAGGGCGAACATTTGCATTATTGTTACTCTGAATAAATCGTGTTTTATTTCACATACTGGTCTGAGTGTCCTAAAAACCGTTACATTCGGTGAACATACTGCCTTTTTGGCTTTTTTGGCCACTATTTTCTACCAGTTCTGAGCTGATGGCACTGCTGGACATCTTTTGATTGCAAAGGAAAGTAAGCATGATGTGTCTTTCATCTGCTGCACTAAGTTTCTTGCTGGACACTGCGTCTTTGGTCCTCAGCATTGCCTGTTTCCTTGTGCATCTTCAAAATAGCTTGGACAGCACATCTATAAACCCCTGTCTACCTTGAAATTTCTGCCTGGGAGAGACCTTGCTGATGTAGTATAACTAACCTGTGTTTTGTTGCTGTGCTCAGTCTTGCCATGGTGTGTGACTTTTGACATTAAACTGTCTTCAACAATCTCACCTTGTTAGGTGAGTTTGGCTGTTCCTCACCCAGTTTTATTCCCCCTACACAGCTGTTTCTGTTGCAGTTAATGATTGTGTGTCAGCCCACATATTAAATTGATGATCATTAGCACCTGTTTGGTATAATTGTTTAATCATACACCTGACTATATGCCTACAAAATCACTGACTTTGTGCAAGTGTACCTAGAAGAATTGATGCTGTTTTGAAAGCAAAGAGTGGCCACAACAAATATTGATTTGATTTACATTTTTCTTCTTTTCACCCACTATGCATTTTGTTAATTGATAAGAATATACACTATTAACATATCTATTTTTGAAAGCATTCTTACTTTACAGCATTTTTTCACATCTGTATATAAATATATATATATATATATACTAGTTGAACAGCCCGTTATATCGGCCACAGTCCCACTGCCACCCGGTCGCGGGGCAGTCACACACAGTAGAGACTGCCTGCGCCATGGCTGATACAGAGCTGGACGCTCCTTCAGAGCGCCCAGCTCTGTATCAGCCGCGCCGCAGGCAGCCTCTACTGCGCATGACTGCAGCACGCACAGTAGTGTCTACTGCGCATGTCACGGCGTTACACACGTTTTAGCAAATTATTATATAGGATATATATATATAAAATGACTCAACTATGACCCAGAAAATGACCCAACTATGGCGCCAAGCTAACCCTGTGTCTAATGCGATATAAAATGAAACGCTAAATACAGATCGCTAGGAGCACTACTGAATAGCAAAAATAAAAATGAAAAATAAACAATATATAGAGCAGATCACTGCTAAAATTTAATAAAATAAAATAAACATATATAATATTACACTGTGCAAAACCACCAAGAGATACTTGAGTCCTATTCTCCAAACTCTTATATGATCCTCTATCACAAGGAGAATGTTAAATGCACTCAGACACAGTAAAGATATCCAAACAATAAGAATTGTATGCACACACAATAAAGTACAATATACCTCCCGTCTATGATAGATATTTGCGGGCAGGTATATTTAATAATCCAGCCACCAGTCTCTAAGTCCTTATTCGTATAAATGAACCTTAGGAGCTGATGATATAGATGCAAAAAGTACCTCCCGTCTATTCTTAGATGTCCTCCGCGGGCAGGTATGCAATCCTCGGCAGACTCAGATGTATATCTCTCAATGTGTCCGTGCCACAGATACCTCCCGTCTCTCGTTTCCGCAGGCAGGTATGAAAACGTGCAATACAATGTATCCGTGTGAGTATCTGTGTCTGTGATATCGTTCCACAGTAGTTAACAATGTATCTCCATGACTTCAGCATACAATTCTTATTGTTTGGATATCTTTACTGTGTCTGAATGCATTTAACATTCTCCTTGTGATAGAGGATCATATAAGAGTTTGGAGAATAGGACTCAAGTATCTCTTGGTGGTTTTGCACAGTGTAATATTATATATGTTTATTTTACTTTATTAAATTTTAGCAGTGATCTGCTTTATATATTGTTTATTTTTCATTTTTATTTTTGCTATTCAGTAGCGCTCTCCTAGACCCTTTATATATATATATATATATATATATATATATATATATATATACACACACAGTGCTGAAAATTTCAACTCGCCACTAGCCAATGGTGAGTGAAAATTTAGCCCTGGTGAGTAGAAATTCAGCCCTGGTGGGTATGTTTTGGCTTGCAGTGGCGAGTAACTTTTCAGGTCTGGCTAGTAGCAAAGGACTTCAAATTTTAAGCCCTATATATATATATATATATATATATATATATATATATATATATCCTATACCATAAAGTCTTAGAATGCGTCTCTCCCTGTGAGCGTAGCACACAGCACTGACTCACAGAGACACCACGTGACTTGCTCCCCCCCACCGCACCATCTATGGTAACTATGGACGCGTTTTTGACAGGAACCTGCTTGCACTGTGCTTGCGAATGCGGGTGCCTGTCAGTTATACGCTTCCTGGCATCCACATGCAAGGTCAGAAGGCTGACAGAGCTCAGAGGGCTGGCAGCTGGTGTCTCTCACACTCTGCCCTCGCGACTGACTGCTTGTCAGTTATGAGCGTCCACACCGACTGCCTGTCAGTTATGCGCGCCCCAACCGGTTGCCTGTCACTTATGCGCGTCCACATGCACAGTGCGAGCCCTCTCAGCATGTGGACATGCATAACTGACAGGCAGCCACTTGCGCCGTGTATGTCGCGAGGGCAGAGTGTGAGAGGCATCAGAGACAACAGAATAAAAATTTAAAGGCTTTCAATTACAAAAAAAAAAAAAAAAGGAACAACTGACAGGCAGCCACTCGCACCGTGTATGTCGCGAGGGCAGAGTGTGAGAGACATCAGAGACAACATAATAAGACTTAAAAGAGGTTAATAAAAAAAAAAATATATATAACATATGAGTGCCAAAAACTGACTTTACATGGTATAGGATAAAGGCAAAGGGTTGTATATATACAGGATAAATAAAGGCAGGGGAGAGAGAAGAGAAACACCAGCAAGCAATGGGAGAGTGTAACAGAGAAGAGAAACACCAGCAAGGGGAGAGTGTAAGAGAGAGGAGAAACACCAACAAGAGGAGAGTGTAAGAGAGAAGAGAAACACCAGCAAGGGGAGAGTGTAAGAGAGTAGAGAAACACCAGCAAGGGGAGAGTGTAAGAGAGTAGAGAAACACCAGCAAGGGGAGAGTGTAAGAGAGTAGAGAAACACCAGCAAGGGGAGAGTGTAAGAGAGAGGAGAAACACCAGCAAGGGGAGAGTGTAAGAGAGTAGAGAAATACCAGCAAGAGGAGAGTGTAAGAGAGAGGAGAAACACCAGCAAGAGGAGAGTGTAAGAGAGAGGAGAAACACCAGCAAGGGGAGAGTGTAAGAGAGAGGAGAAACACCAGCAAGGGGAGAGTGTAAGAGAGAGGAGACACACCAGCAAGGGGAGAGTGTAAGAGAGAAGAGACACACCAGCAAGGGGAGAGTGTAAGAGAGAAGAGACACACCAGCAAGGAGAGAGTGTAAGAGAGAGGAGAAACACCAGCAAGGGGAGAGTGTAAGAGAGAGGAGACACACCAGCAAGGGGAGAGTGTAAGAGAGAAGAGACACACCAGCAAGGGGAGAGTGTAAGAGAGAAGAGACACACCAGCAAGGGGAGAGTGTAAGAAAGAGGAGAAACACCAGCAAGGATTTATTAGAAAAAAAAAAAGAAAATGCAAAAAAAAAAAAAGGGGGGCAACACGCAGAAGGGGGTCCACGTCCCTTGCCCTGGGAGGATATTTCTTTTATTTCTATCCTACAAACACTTCTGCATGACCTACATCCCGTCGAATGACGGGCTTTAACCTAGTATATATATATATATATATATATATATATATATTGTATGTGTGTATACAGGGTAACTGAGAGAGATAGAGGTGGGAGGGACTATGTTCAGGGTTTCATCAAAATCAGGACAGACCTGGAATGGGTGATCTGGTATGGAGCAGTAGTTACAACAAAGTGAGCAACATCACTTTAAATTAAGGTGGAAAATTGGATGCTCAAATTATTATTTTCTGAGTTTGAGGGAGGACTGTGTGTGTTTTTCAGTAGAATGATAAAAACCTGTCAGTAAAGGAACAGCTGTCAGGGAACCAAGAAAACCAGATGGAAACAGGAGATGCTGGTAAATAAAGTACCTTTTATTAAATAATAAAATTAATAGAAAAAATAAATGCGAAGCATAATCCAGATTGGTAGTCAAAAAATACAAGCCAGGGATCAAAAGCCAAAACGGATAGTCAGACGAGCCGGGTCAGGAATGGAAGCCAGGATCAGGAACCAGACAAATCAGTCAGCCAGGCCAGGGTCATACACCGGAACAATAGCAACAGCAGCAGGAATACACAGGGAGGTCATAGACCAGCATGGGCAGAGAGATACTGAACTTAGTAGCTAAATAGCCAGAGCACAGCAGGAAAGGGCTGGCTAATTAACAGGTAACCGTGGTAACTGTGATTCACAGACAGTAGTAACTTATCAGCTGACTAAGGGGGCTCGTTAGTGATCAGCTGAAGTGTGTACCTGTATTGCTGAGCAAAAAGCAATAGCGGAGCGGGGGAAGGGTGAGAACCCTGACAACAGCTAGCATAATAAGGATCTGATGAGAGTCCCATGAATGAATGAAGGAAGTCATTACAGTTGAATCACATTCCCAAAGAGTTGTGTTAACATATTTCCAAATATTCCAGTATGGTGGGATTTTAATTTTTTTTCACTTCCTTCAAGATGTCTGGAACAACAACAAAAGTGGTCCAAAACTAGAGGAACCAGGAATACAAGTAACTATTTTTGGAGGAGTTGCAACCTGATCGGGCCTTTGGATTTCAATAGATGTCATGGGCCTCAGCTGCAGGGAAACTACTGATCCTGAACAGAGTAGCAGGAGACAGATGACTCACATAGAATCCATACAAATATGAACGGACCATGGTCACAGTCTTGCAGAGACTTTTTGCAACTGAACACAGTATCTTGTAAATATGTGTACATTTTGTACAGAAATGTGTAATTGGAGACTGAATGTTAGAATAAGTATCCAACCTAGGAAGTCTGCAGGGAAGCTCTTGTCAATGAGGGAATTGTTCCGAAGGGACGGTGGGTGAATTTTCACCTCACAGCAATTCTTTCCATGCCCTGACCCCATTGTCCTATCGTGTGATGCTTTACTATAAAATAACCCTGTGTGTTACAATAAACTGAGTTTGTTCTGGAACTAGAGGTGCATCCTGTCCTTTTGTCACAGAATGGGCTAAAGGGTCGCATTCTGACCCCCATTCACAGGAGCTTTGGTTCACGAAGACTGGATTGGCTACCCCCTTGTAGCCGCATCAGGAGGTAGAAACCCGGAACGACAGCCCAAGGCAGCACGGTGTCTTGGGTTCCCGTTAGAGTCCTTACCCTCTGAGTGCCAGAGGCGTATGCAACGCATTGCTAGGCAATGTGTTGCATACCCCTCTGCCACTCAAAGGATTAAATGGTTATAGATAGTGTTACATATTGATTCTTCGCCCATTTCTGGTGATGTTACTTCCTTGTCTGCCTGGCACCATATACAAATTAGGTCCTTTGTATACAGTTTCCAGTTGGGAGAGTGACATCAAAACGGGTGGGGAATAAAATATGAAATATCAATAACTTTAAAAACAAGCCTTTGATGAAATTTTGGCTAATGTAAGGTATAGGCAGTTTTTAATGGAGACTTTAATGGGAAGGAAGCAGCTGCAATGGTAATGTTTGGAACTACTTCATAAATGCCTTTTTTGTTAGTGGTATGAAACATGTTCAGTTTGGCCATATTTTGTCTGATCCATGTACAGCACAAATGGACTTTATTACAAATATGATGCAATATTATACCGTTAGTGAATTCATAGGGTACATAGGAGCCCAGAGCTGATATTAAGCCACGTCAGTGACCTGGTACCTTTTACAACATATTCTCTCTCTCTCGCTCTCTCTTCCTGTCTCTCTCGCTCTCTCTCTCTACCCTCAGCAACCTCTAGAACTCATGGTTAATATAGAAAAAAGACAATGTAAACCTTTTATTGTATTTCTATTTATTTCATGAACATGAATACCCTGATAAAAATGATAATTGCACTTATTTAACCCCTTAAGGACCAGCGAGATCCCGTGCATCCGGCACTAGCGGACCATGGGGCATTTTTTTTTTAATAGCGCTTCCGGTTCAGGACTTCCGGAGCGGCATGCAGCCACGACGGGAGCCCTGAACTCCATGCTGTGCCGGGACCGTCATTGGCCCTTAAGTGCCGGACCGCCGTGACGATCCTGGCACGGCAATGGTCCTTAAGGGGTTAAGGACTTCAAGTTTGTTGTTTAAATAATCTTCCACATATGAGACATATGTTACATTGTTTGAAACACATAAAAACAGCATTTCCTTTCTATGTCATAAATAATCGCTTTTGGCATTTTGAACATTAAAGTAGTCTGTCTAGCAATGATCAACATGTGGCTCTTCAGCTGTTAAGGCACATTTGCCATTATCCTTATACAGCCTATGCCTGCTGAAGATTATAGAAGTAGTGGTTTAACATCTGTTGAGACGCATACTGGCTATCCCATATATCTCTGCACCAAATTCACTTGGCTCTGACCCTTGTCATAATTATGCATCTCTAGCTCAAAATCTTTTAAGTGCCTTAAAAATGAACTTTCAAATTCACCTGTATATTCTGTTAGATATTTTTTATTTAACCACTTACGTACCAGAGGGGTTCACAAAAGATAGGGAATCAGTGCATTGCACACCCCTGTAGTTGGTAAAAGGATAAATATAATTTTTTTAGTGATTTAGGTGTATATATTGTGCCGTATGGTGTGTTTATCTCTTTGAATGCCAGAGGGGTTTGCAACGCATTGCAAAGCAATGTTTTGCGTACTCCTCTGGCACTCAAAAGGGTTAAACCAATTGCCCAGTTTTGTGCTCACAAAAGAAATTAGTGGAAGAGGCCTCTCTCACTGAGCTCACTGCTGTGACCCCATGACATCCAAGTGTACTACTTGCATGAATGGAGGAAATGTAGAACAACAGTAAATCTGGAACTATGGGAGACAAATAAAAATTCCCATTCATTAAATGGGCCTTTAACCCCTTGACTGCTAGAAAGGTTTCCATTGCATTCCAAAGCACTGCACTGGAGAACTATTTATCTTTCAGGGGGTTAAAATCGCTATTTAACCCATTGAGTGCCACTGAAAGGGTTAAATAAATGGTATTTGTCCCTTGTGGTGCCATTTGTTTGCCTCTGAATTGTTCCTGGCCTCCTATGTGCATCAGGCTAACAAAACAAGCTCCATAAATTGCTTAACCATACACTACTATACAAATAAATAAAGCTAAATAAATTAAAATAAACATTTTAATAAGCAATGTCTAACACAATATAGAGGTGTGATTGAATGCTCTTTCACAGTCATTCATGTATGCTAGAGACATCACCAACACAATGGGGTTATGCACTAAGGTGTGATAAAGAGGCGATGTTGTGGAGATGACTTCTCAAGTGATATCACTTATTTAAGTCCTATGTTATTTTATGGTGTCAATGCACTAAGAGCTCTAACATTGGAGAAATCTTAGTGCATAGGCTCCATAAAATAACATAGGACTTGGAGAGTTTAGAGAAATGGAAAAGTCATCTCCAACTCATTATCTCTTTATCACATCCTAGTGCATCGCCCCCAATGATTTGGAGGCATCTCTGTATCCAGTTTGTTAAGGATCACCAAGGCACATCTGTAGCTGGTTTGTTTTGGCAGAAGCAGAGTAGAGGGGCAGGGAGAACACACTGTTGAAATCAACCTGTTGATTCTATAGGCATCCCCAACTTAATGTTTTGTAATGCATTGGAGAAAATTCTAAAATTCACTGATTTTAAATTAACATTTTGAGCTGAAGTCAGGTAATGATATCTGTATATCCAAATCATATGTTCTAGTACAGCTGTAAGCAACAATGTTCTATAAGTGATGCAAAATTCTAACAGGCCCAGTTTAGGCATATCCTTGTTTGAGCACAGTGACAGTATGATCATTTTATGGTTCCGTTATTTTTATTGATTTATCTGTGCTCAAGTTAAGAAGTTGCCAATATCTGGAATGTTAGTAGCGCATGAGGATTAAAGATTTTTTTTTTGTTTTGGGGACTACAACTCCCATCATCCTCAACCAGCCACTGGCTGATTGAGGATGATCATAGTTGTGGCCTACAGCAGCTAAAGAGCCAGAGTGTTCATACCACAGCTCTAGCCTATACAATGATACATATAAAAAAACAAATCAAAATTCAGCCTTTGTCTGAAACAGAAAATAAAACTAAAGCTAACATAACTGTATATAATGTTATTTCCCTTGAAATAGTGAGAGATAATAGCTTTAATTAGAAATTGTCACAAAGAAACAGCTTGGCTTTCTTGCAAAATAAAGTGCATCATACCTTGTCAGTCCTTTCCAAGTTACCTATATTTATGTTAGAATTCCAAATAATATTTTATGAGATATTTAGATTTACTTATTTGTCAGTTTATTCATCTGAGCTATTACTTCCTGGTAAGAAGTGACAGGTGGTAAGGTACAGCAGTGTGGAATGTTAACTCTGTGTCATGCCCCCCTGCGGATTTGCATTAACTGACAGACAAATATAGTTACATTTTGCATAATTTTCTGTTTTAAATAAAAAATGGATAATATGAATATAGTTGTTTCTGAAATGTCTTTCAAAATCAACTAATTTGTTATAAAATTAAATAAGTTTAATAGCGTAAAGTATCCCTGAACATCTTATACCACTCTAGGTTATAGAAATAACAGCCCTTCATTTGAAATGACAGGAGGTGGAGGAGTTGAAGAGTGCACTACCCTCCCTCTAAAGCTAACGATTTTGCCGACTGTTGAATCAGAATGCACAAATTACCACCCAGCTGTGACAGAGCATTCATCTACTAACTGGCGCATAGGACTGCCATCTTATTTGATAACTTGCCACACATTTATACGGTGTCTGTGGTTACCCCCCAACTACACCTGTGATATCAAATATAATTTACTTAATTTTACCCCTTCTGAATCCTCCCCCTCACCCAAGTCTGTCTCCCTATCCAGTGAATCTTTCCTTCCATCTCCCCCTTTGGGCATTTCCCCCATTCCCCCTCTTTCACCAAATAGCCCCTAGACAACAATGTCTGTATACCCATCTCCCACAGTATGTCTCCTCCATCTCCCCCACTCTTCCCTCCTTCATACCCTTTTCCCCAACTTTCTATAAATACTCAGTTACCACAGCTATCTTTTCCTCTCATCTCTACCTACTGTTTGTCTCCATTTCCCCTGCTGTATGTTTCCCTCATCATCACCCATGTCCTGTTCATTTTCTGAACACTCCATAACAATCACAGACTGTATACACATCTCTCCCATTTTCTATGGAGAGGCCATGCAGCCAGTTTTGTGTTTCTTCAATCACTATGATCATCTATCCAACTTAATAATAAATGTATTAAAATCAAGCATAACCGAATACATTCCAGAACCCTTTGAGTGGCAGAGGGGTACGCCACGCATTGCAAAGCAATGCGTTGAGTACCTCACTGTCACTCAAAAGGTTTAATATTAGTGCTCCTTAAATATACCCATATATGCCTCCATGTAATGGCCCGAAGAATAAATGCCAATGAATAAAAAAGCTCCACATATACATAAATCAATGTGATTCATTAATGCCCAAAATTTAACTTAGCTTTTAACTATGTGTCTCTGCCACTTGGAGCAGCCGTGATGGCGGCGGCAGTGGAGACACAAATGTCCCACAATGTTCCTCTTCAGCTGTGTGCGGGCTGATGCCTGTAACACACTGAGGGCATTTGAAGTGAGCCTGCCTTTATATATGGGCAGGCTCAATTCAGTTTCCCTTACTGCCATTGGCTGGGATGTTCTTCGCATCCCAGCCAATCATTTTCTAGAACAGCTGATTGTCTGGGATGTGAAGAACATCCCAGTCAATGGCAGTGAGTGCAATTGAAGTGAACCTGCCCATATTTAAAGGCAAGCTCACTTCAAATGCCCTCAGTGTGTTATGGGCATCGGCCCGTACACAGCTGAAGAGGAGCGTTGTGGGACATTTGTAGAGACACATAGTTAAAAGCTAAGTTAAATTTTGGGCATTAATGAATCGCATTGATTTATGTATATGTGGTGCTTTTTTATTCATTGGCATTTATTCTTCGGGCCATTACATGGAGGCATATATGGGTATAATTATGGAACACTAATATTGAAGCCTTTGAGTCACAGTGAGGTACGCAACGCATTGCTTTGCAATGTGTTGCATACCCCTCTGCCACTCAAAGGGTTCTGGAATATATTCGTTCATGCTTGATTTTAATACATTTATTTTATTTTACAGGGAGAAGATGGAAGATAGAAGAAAGAAGACAGAACAGAAGGACCAGCAAGCTGAGGACTCCGCTGCACATTAGGATTAATGGTAAGTGTTAATGCAATGTTGTTTTACTTAGTTAGGTTAACCCTATGAATGCCGGCTGGGTAATTATACCCCACTGGCACTCATAGGGTTAATCCTACTAACTTTGGACATGTTTTAGGCACTTTGGATGTATTGATGTGGGGTTTAGGGCCCCATATCAATAATCCACTGTGGACATTGTTTTTTTTTGCCAGTTAACAGCTGCGTTAACTGGCAAAAGATCCGATAAGGGACTTTACGGCTAACAAAACTGGGTCCTAACTTTGTGCGGTAAGTGAGTCCCTTATTGTTTTTTTTCAGCTAACGCAGTGCTTTAAATGGCAAAATGGAGCTTTTTTTTATGGACCAAAACACATTAGTGTTGCGGCCGGTATACTGGATGAACTGCCGTTAGTAGTTCATTCCATGGCCCTTTGTATGGCTTCCTACACGTTAAAACACCCGCTGGTGTTTTTTTTAACTTAACGGCTGCCTTTAAATCTACCCCTTGGTGTCCAGACAGCTTCCACCTGAAAAAAAAAATAAGAGTTTGAGAAGTAATAACCTGGAACAAAGTATGTCCCTGCAGGACGTCTGTTGTTTTATTCTACAGGAAAAACCATAGACCATATTTTTTCCATCATAAAGATTTTCTACTCCTTTATAGCACCATGTTATCTGTTCATTCATGGTTGTGCCAAAGGATTAAGTACCTAAGGACTGGTCTGGACTTCCATCTCAGGTGCCACAAGACAAAGCACCCTCCCATACCCCTGTCCCAGCCCAAGCCCCACCATTGACCACATACATACACACACACACAAACACACGACTGCAACCATTAATTCAATATTTAAGGAATACTTATTGTTGGAAATGCCCATTGCTGGGAGATACTTTGTTCTTAAGTTAGCTCAGTCTGTTGTTTTAAATTAAATTGGTAGCAACAGTGATGCTGGATGTGCAGACAGTTCCCCTTGTTGTCCAGACAGCTATTCTATTGCAGCCTATGGAATAGGTGAGCCACTGGCTACTCTTCTCCATAGAATGTTATAGTAACAACTCCATCACTTTGTGACAGTTTGAACTGTAATAAAATTTGAGTAAATCAGTCATCAGCAGTAGTAGTTTTTTGTACAGTGCAGGAAAACCCCTACAATATGTGTTGTTTTTTTCATACAAAATCTTTACAAATCCTTAAAGGTACACTGCACAGTAGCAATACATTAAAGGGTTAGTAGTACTTGTATTAAACTTGAGCTCTGAGTCTTCTTTATGTTTTTTTAACTCATAGCTCTATATATACTACAGTCCTGTAGTTCAAGATAGTCAATCAGAAATTATCCCCCTCCCGCCCCTTTCCCTGTGTCGCGCTGCCTCTCAGTCTGGTCCAGATGGAGCACAGTGAGGGACAATCTTCAGTAAGCAAAAGGAAAATCCTGCCCTCCTTTGTCCGGATTACAGATCTAATGGGAGGCGGCCTGAAGGGGAGGGAAGGTGATCCTTTCTGATTGAATAGCACTTGAACTAAAGAACTGTGAGTATTCAAATATAGTGCTATGTGTTAAAAAAGCATAAAGAAGACTAGTACAAGTATTACTATCCCTTTAAGCTATTTTATTGTGATATTTCCCTTTTAACAATGTAACGTAATGTTTTGGAAACCATCAGGTCACCCAAGGGATTGGAACTGTCCATAAAGGTATAATATTAAACTAAGCCTATCATATAAACACTTAGATTTCAATCGGAGTTAAGTCATATAAGTTCTATAGACCTGGAAAATATGATAGTAGACCTCAAATAAAACTAGACCATGATAGTGAGGCTGATATACAAAATGAATTGGGACAATTGTGGGGAAAACCAGCTGCATCAAAGGGATAAATAAAAATTCCCATCGATTTAAATTGGACCTTTAACCTCTTTTAATACTAGAGAGGTCTGCA
This sequence comes from Rhinophrynus dorsalis, assembly GCA_037306005.1. NCBI lineage: Eukaryota > Metazoa > Chordata > Amphibia > Anura > Rhinophrynidae > Rhinophrynus > Rhinophrynus dorsalis. Next base: position 217,859,035 of record CM074724.1, on the reverse strand, counting down.
ACTCAAGGTCAAAAACTCTTGAATGGTGTTGGGCAAGAACAATGTGATGGCCAGGTCTAGTATATCCATTATATAGATCAATGGCTCTCCATCTGTTGGAGATGACAACTCCCATCATCCACATTGATGGGAGTTGTAGTCTCCAGCAGCTGAAAAGAAACAATTTTCCTAGCCCTCGTATAGATCTTTCTTTACTGTCCCCATATTTTATGTACTAAGAAAAGTGGAACAATTCTACAGCAAACCAGCTGAACCATAAGAATCACATAACTGTTCCCAAACCACCCATTCATCTAATTGTGGTTTTGTTCACTAGTTACATGTTAGAGTGGTCTTTATAGTGCATTGGTTACTTCTGAGGCATGCAAGAGATTAAAAAGCCCCACAAAAATCATTAGGAATGTTAAGCCCAAATCATTCGGAAGACACATGTCTCTCAATTCCCAAGGGTATCATTACTGCCAGAGACGTATGTCTAAGTTGGGGTTATTACTTAGAGTCTATTATTTCTCACAGAGATTATTTCTTATTGGTTTCCAGGCAAATATTAGTTGATTTAGAGGTATCTGACTCATTCATACACACCTTTGGACATGTCCCATCAACAAAACATTCTGGTCATATCATCTTTCCTTTTTTTAATGAGAAACTGTGTCCCCCACATACAGCTGACTCTTGTGTAACTTAGCTGTGTGTGGTGGATGAGCTGGTCCCAACAAATGTTGAAAGTACACTACAGCAAATACTTTTATGCCAGATAATTCATATCAAGAAGTGGAAGAAACCCTCACCCACTTTGAATGCTACATGGTGGATAATGCTCCCTTCGCTACATGATGACATATGTTGACAGAGGCTGCCCCAATACATTTTGCACACCATGGACCAAATGGCTAGAAAATCTCCATCCAATTTCCCATCCAACCTTTAAATGTATTTCTTCCCCTCCTAGTGGTATCCTAGAAAAGGCTCTGAATAGGTTATTCCAGGCTATTTTGTCCTAAGCAGGGCCAGAGTTTAATACATCTTCATCTTTCCTTCTGCTATTTACTCTTTACTCTTTGTCATGTCTTCTTCTTCTCCCGTCCCTGTTTCCTTTCTGCCTGTCTTCTGAGTTTTCTTCATTTATAATTGTTGTGTTATAAAATTATAATAAAAAATTTAAAAATAGGAATGTTTATTTGTCCCTGCAGTTAGTTTGCCCCAGAATTGCACTGCTTTGCCTTTGTACATTAGGCCCCTTGTGTTATGAATAAGATACTAATGAAGGCACAATGAAGGAAAGAAGACACACAACTTTTAAGTAAGGACAACTGTTAAAGACAAAAACTGCAGATATGACAAAGTGTTACTTATTCTATTTGAAGGAAACTTTTCTGCAGTCATGCTTTCTTCTTCTAAATTCACTGAAGATTATTTCCATACATAGCTTTACTGATGTTTTATATAAACAATTGTCAGTGGAGCCTGTTATGTTATTCAAGTTTCAGTTTGGACTGTCCAGTACAAGGTGGAACAGACACATTTTAACAACTTAGACAATTTTGAAAGACCTTTCACAAACAGCTATATTTTAAACAAGCAGTCAAAAAATTTTTATGGAAAAAAACACATTGCAGGGCTTTTCCTGCTGAGTAAAACAAGGGAACTCTCACTTCTCGTCTTTCCAGAGTTATATCAGTTTAAACCAGGTTTCAGGTAATTATGCTGCCGGATTTTATGGAAGAGAGAGTCACCGACAGTGTTATTATAGTAACAACTTTATCACTGTTATCACAGTTTAAACTTTCAGGAAGTAAGAAAGCTGTCACTCACTCCCTGAAAATGTTAATAGCTTTAACTTTTGCATAAAACAACTAACACCACTGGCACTATGCTTGTTTTACTCAACAAGAAATCCAACATAAACATTTTCATAAAAAAAAAATCTACTGCCACTTTTAGTTAGCCATTTTTTTAGTTGAAAACAATAGTTAATAAAATAATAAGCCTTATTTTTTTGTCAGTTTATGCAAATTATACTGTATTGTTGGCAAGTCAGGCAGATACTAACATTGCACACTGCTGTCCCTCCACATACCACTTTAGATAGTGCTAGCTATTTTTTATGAAATGACAAATAAAGCTACATACCTCACTAACTGTTGTCTTAAATAAAACACTGGTGAATATAACATAGGTAATTTTGAAAGCTGTATTAAAATCACCAGCATTATAAGGTGTTAGTAACACTTTAAGTCATACAATATGTTGATCAGTTTATGGTAACAAATGCTCACCATGAATGAAGCATATTTCACATATTTGGAAAGCCCTATCACTGGAACTGCAGGCATATTGAGGCACACATATTGCTCACAGATGGTCCATGTGGTAATGGTCTTGGCTACAAAATGAGTCATAAAAATTATGGCGAATATTTAGTTCTATATTCTCATTTTAGCTTCGCAACCTTTTTTATCCAAGGAGTAAATTTACTGACTTTGGTGTATACTCCAGGATAGCCTTTTCGTCCACATCCATAACCCCAAGAAGTTATTCCTACTATTACCCATTGCCCATTTGACCTTTGACACATGAGGGGACCACCGCTGTCTCCTTGACAACTGTCCACCCTCTTGTCCTCTAAAATATTCCCAGCACAGATCATGCGATTGGTAAATTTCCCTTTATATCGTAAGGCACAAGCCTCCTTTGGAAGAAGTGGAACCGCACCCTGCTGAAGTGTCCTGGAATAGGATGTCCCTAAGACAAGAGAAATGACAGAATTACACATCTGTACATTTAATATCAAAATTTGTCATATGTCACAATTACCACAATTCTTGACACTGTAGATATCATTCATTTATAGATGATTAACTTGGGGACAACCTTCAGCTCTGCAGTAGTTGGTGTACTACAACTCCTATCATCCTCAGCAGGCACTTAGGAGCTGTAGTTTGCTCATGTTCTAACATATTCTACACCTCATCGCTTACAGGTAATTTAGAGACTTAAAACAAAATTCACTGATTGGTAAGTTTACAATAAATAATAAAGGGATATGGTTCAGATAAAAAATATCAGTGAATAGTTATGACCATTACACTAGTTTAAAAATGTATTCATCAAGCTAAATTAAAATTTCTATTGATTTAAATGGTACAATTAATGCCCCGAATGTTACAGAGATCTCCAATGCACTGTGAAATAATGCACTGTAAACCTCCCTAGCACGCAAGCTGTTAAAAGACCCATTTAAATCAATAGGGGTTTTCATTTCACCTTAGGGTATAGTTGGTTTGCTCCAAAAATACACCACGTTAGCTTGATAAATAAGACCCATAGTTTTTGTAGTGTTGTAAGTGTATTGGTCAGGGGCATAACCTGGATTATTTTCTGGCAAAGCCTAAAGCTGCTATGGCTAGGTACCTAGTTATACCAACCTCTTGAGGTGCACATGTTCACATAAGAATTCCATTTAGGCCAAATGCACCATGAATTGAACAATCAGGCTAATGAACTTAGAATGATAGGGTACTACTTGGGGAATCTTGTTAGAAAATGATTTTTAGACAATGGACTTCACAGCACTGTACAGTGTCAGTCAGCTGCTGCAAGAGACAAAAGGGTACTGTCCTGTATAAAGTAGGTTAAATATGCACTGAATGGGAATATAATTCTACCTTTAAATAAATCCATGGTAACACATCATCTATAATATGAAGAACAGTTTTGGGAAGCAGTTCTTAAAAAAGGCTGTACTTAACTGTGAAATGTACAGAGATGTGCAGCAAAATTGATAACATTATTTTAGCTTTAAAGGGAGACAAGATAAATTGGGTTTGTTTAGAGAACGGACATGTAAGGAGGATAATATATATTCAAGGCCAATACAAAGAACTCTCTGGGGAATGTTTTACTGAAAGTGCAAAAAATAATGAGTCTGCTATTTAGGGAGAGATGTTCAAAAAGTGGTGGTAACTGAAATTGTCTGTAATCAGAACAAAAAAGTTCTTTTTTCATGGGCCATCAATTCTCAGACACGTTACCGTCATTTTTTGCATCCAATTCCGCCATCTCCGTCAAAGGGAAAAAGCCGTCTTAAAAGTGGGCATGGTTTAATCCACATAGGATATGTAAGGTATTTTCAGAAAAAAATATTCTTTTAACCAACACTTTTTGTCTGATTAACATCATTTTTTCCCGACATAATAAAAATGGTCTTAACTTGGAGAGGACAAACTGGAGTCCAGATGATTTATTTAGTAAAACGAAGTAAGCTTTGGTATTTTTTTTTTTATGGATCTTACATCGTGTCGAAGATATCCGGGCTTAAAATTTCCCACTTCCACATTCTGCGGAACCCTGTAAGCGCGGCACGAAGCGGCAGGACTTCCTACCTCCCAGCTGCCCCAGGGAGCGCATTCATGCTTCCCTTCGAGGGGTAATTTCTGTGATGCAACGTTACAACAAGACCTTTTCTGTCCTTTTAAGCCATAGGACATTTGGATACTGACCAAGACGTTTTCTTTTGTCGGTCAGTATCCATTTTGCCCTCCCAGCTTTCTTATCTCCAACATTTGGATCGAGCCCATGATATGAAACAATAAATTGGACTCCTCTCTAGAACTGAAATTATTAAATCCCTATTTAAATCATTGGGAATTTATGGAACTTGTATTTGTTCAGGGTCCCCATATTGAATCCTACACTGACTAAGTAAAACTTAAAGGGATAGTAACACTTCGTTTTTTCTTTATTTTATTTTGTAGGCATTAAAAAAACATGAAGAACGATATAAGTCTTTTCTCTCAAACCTTTATGGTTTAAGAGATATTCACAAGCAAAGTTTCCCCCTCCCGCCCCTTTTACCTAGTGTAAGCCTTCTCTTCTCAGATGTGGAATTCAGTTGTAAGACCAGACAGATAACAGCAGGGGACAATTTTCTTTCTATTAGAACAATGAAAGCCCTGTCCCCCTTGACAAGCTTTTCAGGTTTTTCCCTTATCTTAATTGAAGATTGTCCCTCTCTGCAATCTACCTGGGCACCTCCCTTCTGATCTGGCTGAATAGTGTTACATCAGTAAAAGGGGCGGGAGGGGGATACTTTATTATTGAATTACTCTTGAACTACAACTCTGACAGAATTGAAATAACACTCTCCAAAGTCCAGATACCATGATGATTAATTAGAGCTGTTTTTATTATGAAACATTACTATCCCTTTAAAGGAACAATAGCACCAAAAATGAAATAGCTTACTAAAACTTTAAAAATCACATACAGCTAATATATGAAAATAACTTTAAACCTTCTTTTTAATGTTCAGAGAAAATGTCTTTAATGTTTCTTAAATAAATAAAGTCACCCCCTCCCCTCCACCTGCCTGTTCCATTGCTTCAGCCACTGTTGAAAAGAAAAATAGGGATTAGTCTTTATAAGGCCAATCCCTGATTTATTTATTTTTTTCCACACTGCCATTAGTTTGGAGTTGGAAATATGCAGGGCACAAAAACCTGCCCAGGAGTAACCATACTTCCCAGCTAATCATGGATGAGTGAGAAGGGGTCACACATGTACAGTATGTGACCCCTTTGTTTGTTTTCTCATTTGAATGCTGAAGGGGTCACATATTGTGCATGTGTGACCCCTTCTCCCCCATATGTGATTGGTTGGGAGTGTAAACCCACCTCCCAGCTAATAGGAGCATGGAATAAAATGTAAACAGTGATTAGCAATATAAAAGTTTTTTCTCACAGTGAACTGGCGACAGCCCAGGAAGGATTGGGTTGTTGGTGTTTGACACTTTTATCACTGGCAGTGAATGTGGTAGTGGGTTTTTATGGTTCTTTCATTTATTTTTTTTATTTCTTAGGGTTATTGGAGATGAGGAGGACCAGGGCATAATGGACACTACTGGCCTTTCAACATCAAGATGAGTATATGTTTTTAACACCATGGAAGAGGGTCTAGATGCATGTTCTATGTTTTTTTTTATTAATATAGGGGCTTTGGATCCCCATATTCTTTTGTGCTTAAAGGAGCAGTAAACTTTTTTTACGAAAACACATATTTTATAGAGCATTTCCTGCTGAATAAAACAAGGTCACTCCCACTGCTGTCAGATTTTTTATTCAAAATCTATATCAGTTCAAATAATCAGGAAGTGAATTTACTGTGTTTACTTCCTGATTGTTCTAACTGACAAGACGTGACAGGCAGTTTCTATCACATTCTATGGAGAATTGTATGTCTCTGACTTTCCACTCAATTAGAATGTAACAGAAAATCTAATTAGAATTTGACCACTAGATGGCACTGCTAATGTAAAAAAACATGGGTTTAAACTGGATTAACTCTGGAAATATAAATCTCTTGGCAGTGGGAGTACCCTTATTTTACTCAGTAGGAAAATCCCTATGATATATATTTTTTCATAAAAAAGTTTACTGCTCCTTTAATATAATATGGTGTGACTGGACTCATATTATTTTCTTTTCACTCATTAACTACATCCATTGCGAGTGCAGCTAATTATAGCCATGGCAACAGAAGGGATAATTATGTTTTTTTGTATGGGGGGTTGGGGTGGTGTTTTTTTCTTTTTTTACACAAAAATACTCATGGTGACTATATAAGGACAATTTCTCTCTGGGAAAAAAAAGAAATATATCTTTGTCTTCCTTTTCATAGAAACTAAATTGCATTTACAAATTTGCCAAAATTTGTTTGTTGATTAGTAGTCTCACAATGCAATATTTGTTAGTGGATTGGGGATCTCTCAAGCATCTCAGGGGTTCAAAAACAGGTTGCATGAATTGTCATTATTCACCAATACCTGTGTCTCCCCATCCAGAGATAAAGCAGGCTTGCTGGTTGATAGATTTCTCCTTCTTCTCTGGGAGACATATGGGTAGGACATGGTAGCTGTACGGCAAACACTGTCCATCTTTTCCTTGCATTCTGAGCAATGCTATGTCATTGTCATTGCTGCTGGACTTGTACTTCTTATGAATAACAATCTTCTGCACTGGAAGTTCTCTCTCAAATTCATCTTCCACACCAGTGTGGTAATCTCCTACTCGTACTGTGTAGCGTTGAGGACGCTCTCCAAATCTGCAAGTAGAGATCACAGTGCTTAATTAAACTGTATTACATATTTTCTTAAGTAATTGCAAAGTCCTTGTTATATAAATCTTTGGATCTCCAGCTTTTGGTGACTACAACTCAGATTATTCCCAAACATATGTTGTTGATAGTGGAGGATAATTGGGGTTGTAACTCCAATCAGATGGAGAGCCAAAGGATGCCCATAGATACAAAACAATATTATATATATATATATATATATATATATATATATATATTCCACACACATGTATGAGTCCTGATGAAGGTAGTATGTTGCACCCAATCATTGACCCTAGGGATATTTGCCTATGAATAGCTTTTTTGCTTCCATGTTAAGACAGGATGTGTAATGCTCTCTTCAAGTTTCCACAACTTGCTGTCTTGCAGTGACTGGCTTCAGTAACATCAAAAAACTGTAAATATTGATGGTGCTCATATACAAACACACACACATACACACACACACACACAAGAGGCGAGAGAGGGAGACTGAGACAAAAGGCAAGAGATGAGCCAAAAAATAGTACTAACACAAGAACGTCTAAGTATGTATAATGGGGATGAAAGATTTTTTTGAGCAAGTGGTGTAAATCTGACTGGTAGACTAAAAATTACAGCGTTTGACCACTTGTAACAAGCAAGAAAACATGATGAGTAGAAATCCCATATTGAGACATGAATGAAAAGAATATATGACCAGGTTACACAATCAAATCCAGACATTCTACCAACCTTTTAAAGCAATGAGCTGCTGTTAGGGCCCAACAGTTGTTGATCAGTGTCGCGCCACACAGTAAGCGAGCCTCTTTGTGAAATCCCTTCAACCTCAGAGAGGCCTGCCATGGCCAACCACCCCTAAAATCAGAAAGCAAAGGAAATAGTTTTAGAAGGTTTCCACTGGTGGTACTTTACATTATAAGGAAGACATACCCAAAATATAAGTGTGGCTTAAATATAGGTGAACTTTCACTACCAAAATTAGCTCATCATGTAAATCTCCAAGACTTTCTGAAGTAGGACACACCAATGATTGTTTAGCCTGGACGGATTTGATTTCAGTTATGATTTAATTCACTAGCCAGGAATACTTAATTCAATCATAATTTTTTACACAAGTACATTTTTTATGTTGTTTTTAACCATAATATAGATTCTTCATAACTCAAAGATGTATGTAGGTTCCATATTTAGAATTTTCACTACCAAAATTAGCTCATCATGTTAATCTCCAAGCCTTTCTGAAGTAGGACACACCAATGATTGTTTAGCCTGGATGGATTTGATTTCAGTTATGATTTAATTCACTACCCAGGAAGACTTAATTCAATCATAATTTTTTACACAAGTGCATGTTTTGGTTGTTTTAGCCATAATATATATTCTTCATAACTCAAAGATGTATGTAGGTTCCATATTTAGAATTACACCTTATCGTTTTAAAGGGATAGTAATACTTCATTTTAACTTTATTTTGTAGGCATTAAAAAAACATGAAGAATGATATAAGTCTTATCTCTGAAACCTTTATGGTTTAAGAGATATTCACAAACAAAGTATCCCCCCCCTGTTCAACCAGATCAGAAGGGAGATGCCCAGGTAGACTGCAGAGAGGGACAATCTTCAATTAAGATAAGGGAAAAAGCTGAAAAACTTGTCAAGGGGGGAAGGGCTTTCATTGTTTTCATACAAAGAAAATTGTCCCCTGCTGTTATCTGTCCTGTCTTACAACCAGATTCCACATCTGAGAAGAGATTGTTTACACTAGGTAAAAGGGGCGGGGAGGGGAACTTTGCTTGTGAATATCTCATAAACCATAAAGGTTTGAGAGATAAGACTTATATCATTCTTCATGTTTTTTTAATGCCTACAAAATAAAATAAAGTTAAAACGAAGTGTTACTATCCCTTTAAACAATAATTTATTATGAAAGCTGCTTTTACAGATGTATCAGAAAATGAATGATTGTTTGATGCAGAGACTTATGGCATGGTCAGGTTGACTTATTTTAGTGGTGTGTTTTAATTTTGAGTGCCAAAGGAATTAGCAAAGTCTGTTACCACTGTACATTCCCACTCTAGTACACAGCATGCTAAACAGCTTAAAGGGGATTTATCACCCCTATATAAGTTTCTCTTAAATGTTAGGTTATATAGCGATTATTATGAATACTGTATTACTTTCTTGTTTTAAAACACTATTTGGCAGAAATTTAATTATTAAATACTGCCTTGTACCCTACTTCCGGACAGACTGCGGTTACCTGCTCTGTACCACAGTCATTCACTCTGCCTTTGCTCCCCTTCCTCTATCTAGCCTCCTCCGATGATGGAGGCTTTCTGCCTGTAAGCTGGAGCGGTGTCTGACACTCATCAGGTTCAACAGATTTTGTGAACTGACAACTATAAATATGTCTGATTATATGCAATTTATGAACCAGTTACAAACAAATACAAATTATTAGCTACTCAAGGAATTTGTATAACGTTCTTCAATTTTTAATAGCGATGCAATATTTTGGTTCCCTCTGCCTCTATCCTGGGATACACAAAACTCACTCTTCTCTGCCTTACTCATTTCATGCCTAGGAGGTCCTTCTTCAGTGTTAATACATTATAGCCACCAAAGAAATGCCTTCTAGGTAAAAATGTGTAAGACAGAAGGTGAGGGTGAATGAGCTATTTTGTGAAGACACACATGATGGACACATGAATTTTTTCAATCTCATCTAAAATGTATTGTTGTTTCCCTTCGTGTTTTTGTCATGTCATATAAGCCTGCAATGAAGTGAACAAAGCCTTGTATGCATGAGCTACAAAGATTCAGCATCTAAGGACACTGGTAGTAAAAATTGCACTCAAATACCTTATCCCTTTGAATATGTATGGGTCTATAAGTGGCTAGGAAGTGGCAAATTGGAAAACCACCAGATCCGAATATTAACATCAATGGCTTGGTGAGAGTTCCTGTTCTCTAGATTTCTTACATGTTAACCCCTTAAAACCCTTATGTCAAATACAACTGGCACAAATTGGTTAGGTTTTAACAATTGTGCACTGACTGTACGCGTCTCCAGCCTTTCTGAAGGACACCTGAGAAGGCTGTCTCATGACAGCCCACGTTTACTGCATCTACCGAGAGCCACCAATTGCTTTCAGCACTTTTTTCTTTATGTTAACCCATTGTGATCGAGAGAGTCACATGGGAAAGTGCACTGGAGGACTGTGACAACAAGTCCAGAATGGTCCCCTTTTATCTACTGAGAACTGCTTCATTCAGTTCCTAGTAGAGAGACCTCACTGGGAGACCTCTATGTGCACTCTGTGACCTATGCCTACAGTACCTTTTTTTCTTTTGCAGGAAATGAGTGACTCTGTACACTGCTATGAAGTCTATCTTCTATCAGTACTCCTAAATCATTCTATAATGAGGATTCCCTCATTACACAGTTCATGTATATGTAGCATGTTTGTTTGTGCATCCCAAATTCATATCCTTACATTTATCTACATTAATTGTCATCTGCCACCTTTCTGCCCATTCACTCAATTTATCTAAATCCTTCTGCAGAGAAAAAAACATCCAGCCCTCTATGTATTTCCTTACACAGCTTAGTGTCATCAACGATTGAGAGGTTACTTTCAATTTCCACTTCCAGATCATCAGTGTTTTCTGGTTTGCTGTCTTCCCCATCCCAGGCAGATAGGGGGTGGTGGTGATTAGAAACACACAGTAAATCATGGGTGGCAATTTTCAAAGGAGTGGGTGGAAGCAAAACCCCCACCCACTCCTGTGAAAATTGCTGTCGAGAAACTCACCCCTGCAGTGGTCCAGCGGCTCCCCGATGTGCCCAGTGTGCCCAGTTTAATGTTGTGTGGGCACTTAGTGTAGTCCCCTGTGTATAGAACCCCCCTCTCAAGTTTTACCGCAGAGATGGTGCTGTGAGTTCCAGAGAGACAACTGATGACTGCAGTTAGCTGTTGTGATATCATACCAACAGTGCACATCTAATGGCAGCATCATCTTTTACAGAAAGTGGGACAAAAACTAGGGCAGACCTGCTTATTTAGGGCTGTAAGTTCATAATGCTGCTACTTCAAGCTTTAAAGTACTTTGTTTACATATTAGTTGTCTGTTAATCAAACCTTAGCTAGAATACAGAAGGTGGCTTAGCACAAAATTGTCACAGGGTCTGTAATTCTAAACTCATCATAGCTTTGTTCCCATATTTCAGGTCTATGGAATGCAATACACTGACAGCCGTCCACCACACCACCTAAATGTTGGTATAGCAAATTAGCCACAGTGTGTGCATGTGGTGTTGTTAGCTATTTTATGCATAGGCACTAGGCCAATGCATAATTAATTAAAAACAAACAAGCCAGCCCCCTCACACCAGAAAACAATTCTTGATCACTTGACACAAATCAATTCAGGAGGTTGTACTTAATACCTTGCTGACTTGGTTCCACCAACTATCCTCTTCTTGCGACGAGGCACAAAGCTAATCCCGCACATGGTGGATACTCCATCTGAAAGACAAAATATAATATCAATCAGAGAGGAAAAGGAATTCAGGTGCTAAAACCATGTTTAATTTCCAAATGAAATACTTGAAAGTTTCCCACATACCTTGCTGGAAAAAAAGACAAACATTCTGTCATGATTCCATACTGCTCTTATATTGGACTTAATGGAAAATACCATCATAAAATAATTTGTTTTAAAACTACTTGTTATATCACATGGTGCTCTGAAACTCTAGTGAAGCATGTCACAGTAAGTGCCTTGCTTAGACAGACAGGGCACCAACTGAGCATATTGTACTATGAGCAAGGTAGATAGAAGGGTCAATGTCACTTCTCCCTTCTTGTATTAGTGACGCAGTGAGTGAACATTCTCCATCATTTTTCTTATTAAACCTTATCCTTTCTTCTAATAACATTATCATAAACAAAGGATGAAGTAGTCTGACAAGATGTCCAAGCAATGCCCACTAGTCATTTACACTATGTCAGTGATACTAGAATAGAGGAGGCATGGATCCTTACTCCTAGCATGTTATTAGTGTAGCATACTGAATTATAGATTTTTTTTTTCAAGAGAGAGAAGGCATGTACAAGGTGATACTTCCTATTTAACTAATTAATTACATACTGCAAACCTCTCTAGAGCTCAGACCATCAGCTCTGGGGATGGGAAGCCCAGAAGAGACTTGCCCAGTTTGATGGTCTGAGCTATGAATAGGTTCCTCTATTCATTTTCTTGTACCTACTATCCTAAATAGGCTGTTGGGCCCTGGTTATATCATATACATTGTTTGGAAACACATGAAATGACCTTCAGTCTTCAGTTCGCTGACTTTCTTCTCTGCATAGTCGCAGATAACACCAGCATCTTCGCTGTGCCAGCAATTGTGTATTCCACTGTCCTGCTTCCTACACTCAGACAGTGTGTTCTCTGAGCCACTGCACTCCACGTTATCAAGGTGAATGGGTCCCTGTCCTTCACCAAAATATGCCATTGTTCGAGCTTTGGCAGGACCCCTGAATTGGAAAGCAAAAAAACACAATGTTAATAAAAGTAAATAACAAAAATACATGAACTAAATAGCCAGAATTAGTCCCTTTGATGCTAGATAGATTGGTAACATCTTTTAATTTGTCAGCGGAGAGAGGAAGAGGGTTGTGATAAGTGACCTCTGTAATAGGTCATTGCAAGATTCTCCTAATCCACTTTCCACTCTGGCTACCTGCAGGCATCCTTAGCATTGTATATATCCAGTATACTGTAGCAATAAGCATCATGTGAGAGAAATGTTCCATCCATGTCAGATGTACATCCTGGGGCAGTAAGGAGGATATATGTTTATCTCCTCCATAGTGCCTGTCTCATAGGTACAAGGCTAGGGGTGTGATTTTGAAAGGGGTGGCCACGAGTTCCCCGCACATGCTCCTTACCTAACATACAATAAAGCATGCACCTCTAACCACCTACTATTTCTCTCACACTTTCTTTACCTTGTCCTCCATATTCCATGTCTATTGTAACCCCCCCTCCCAGCCAATGGGTGTATGGGAAATAATTTGAACAGGGATTGGCCATATAAAAGCCAATCGCTGTTAATTTTTTCTCCTCACTCTGCTCAGGCAACAGTCTGAGCAGGACTAAGAGGGTGCAATTTTTTTGTATTGTTAGATAGGGCAGTAGCAACAGTGGAGGAAGAGCGATGTTTTTTTTTTTATTTTATTGTTCAGGTTTGGAGGAGGATGCAAGGGAGGATCAGGGTGTGAAGCACATCTCTGGACATCAGCTTTCAGATAAGTGCTTCACATGTGAAACACGTGGAAAGGTGGAATGGGGCCTACCTTAGTGTTCTTTGAGGTCCAGTTAAAAGTTAAATGTACTTTATTGGTAGTTTTAGGTCTAGTGATGGGGGATTACTTTATTGGTAATGTTAGTTCTAGTTAAAGGGGAATACTTTATTGGTATTGTTAGGTCTAGTTGGGGGTACAGGGGAGTACTCTTAATGTCAGTGTTGATAGTGAAAGCCGTGACGAGTGTTAGGCTGCAAATTGGATTTGTACTGCCTTGTTGTTGATCCAGCTTGACAGCTAAATATAATGGTATATTTCCATTTGGTACTTATTTTAGTAGTATCCCATTTTTTGTAATGCCTCCTAATTGTATCGACCCCCTTGTCAGTTGGTGATTTTGAGTCTAAGTTTGGGAACTCCTAGTCTTGCATATTTGGAAAAATACTCCTTTAAAAAGAATTACTTAGTCAAAAATAGTTTGTATATTTTTAATCTCCATTGTGAAATGTACTTTATAATTGATAACATTCTATTGAATGCTTCATTTTAAAGACATATAATGCTTACATATCTTTAAAACTATTTGTTATTATATGACTTCCCTTTACTGCCATGCACTGCATGAAAAGCTGGTTATTTACATGACTTAAATGTTAGAGAGAAAGAGACTGGGAGAGGCATCATTACACAAAGGATCATGTGGAATTAAGATAAAATATTAAATGTCTTTAAAACTCACCATTTGTTTGAATTTCAGACTAAAGCCCCGGGGCGGGTCTTATTGTCAGCTTGGTACATGCAGTGGTGCAATTGGGCTCATGGTGTATTAGGTTAGCCCAAGAGCCAGGCTTTTGGGAACATAACAACTTCCCTGCCTTCAACTTCTTGAATGGAAGAGCTATGACTGATGTATTTCCTCCCAATGCATTAAATATGTCTCTAACATCACTCTTCACTGTGGTTTATGGGAGAAAGTTAAAGAGCTCATACCAGTGGGCAAAACTAACCCATAAATATTTGCTTTACAAAGCACTACTGGATATTTTTTATCTGCACGCTAAATTGTACCTGTGTCCAAGTTGTCTGCAAACCACCAATGCATCAGTGTCTGTCCAGCCATCATCACATACACTGCCCCACTCTCCATTTAAAAAGACCTCAACTCTGCCTTCCTTGGTGCTTTCTCCATCCACTAGTCGTACAGGGGGAGCTGAAAATGACCACAGCAATATTCGGTCAGGTGAGATATTTTCAGGTTGAATTTTTAAGCAAGGAAAAAATAATCTTGTAAGGCAGATGTGGGAAAACCATGACTCTTGATATATTGCCAGACTAAAATTCCCTTCATTAATGGACAGAGAATCATGAAAATAAAAGTCTAACAACAGTAAAGAACCTCAGATAGTCCACCCTGATAAAAAAGACGCAGGCAAAGGAGTTATCTGGAAAACTTAATACATCTTACTAATGGACGAGTTGAACATCATCAAGGCATTGTGAAGTTTTATTTAACTAATTGTTCTGGAACATTCTTTTCTACATACATAGGAGTTTTCTTTTGATTTGATTTTATTGTTTATTTTTTGTTCCTGGTCTGCTGATCACCAGTGGAGGATCTTACTGGAGAGAGCATCGAGTGGAGACGATGAGGTTTCTCCACATGCAAAGTATGTCAGCTTTGGTATAAGCCAGTAGCTGACCACATCCAAACGTGGGTGCATCCATTTATATTTTATTATAATAGTATATGTGGCTATATTACACTATTTTCTTCTTTGTTTTTCTAATAGTATTGATTGGTGTAGTTTAAAAGGGTTACAGAGGGTCCATACCTTATTTGGGCAAAACTGTAATAAAGGCCTCAGTCAAGTGCGGGTGTTGCTTGATATCAAAAGGAATGCTGTTAAACTAAGAAGAGTGATTTGAACTAATCAAAGAAGTGTCACGGTTCTGTAGAGTAAATAATCACACGAAACAGTACAAGTGAATGTAAACCAGTTTATAGAGAAAAAACAATAATAATAATAATAGTGAACACTTCCTCAGTCAAAGGGGAGACAGACGTGAGGACAGTGTCTAGTCCACTACCCCGGAGCTGACACTGAACCACCGGAGGTATGTACAGTACTGAGTCTCAGAACAAACTTGCTCTGACGACGGATAGGACTCAGAATGCAAGATTAGCACATGAGCGTACCCGGATAGTCTTACGGAAGGAAATGTCAGATAGAGGACTTGAGTAGCCCAGAAATGAGTAATACCCAGCAGAGGCACAGACCGTAGGATAACCAGCAGATACCAGAACAGTATACTGATAGCACTACTCGTGTCCTCTCGTCTGTCTCCCCTTTGACTGAGGAAGTGTTCCTTATTATTATTATTATCATTGTTTTTTCTCAATAAACTGGTTTAAATTCACTTGTACTGTTTCATGTGATAATTTGCTCTAGAGAACCGTGACAGTTGCTACTAAGGGGGCAGAAGAACAAGCTGAATGCACACAGGAACACCACAAAAAGGCGACTAATCCCAGTTCGCGCTCAGCACATAAGGTCGTCACTCGAAGGCGGAGCTTGATTGGCCAACTAACAGGAAGCTACAAAATAGCGAGCGCGACGTCAGAGACCCACGCCCGTAGATGGATCAGGCAAACAGCATGTAGCACACTCAGGTCACTGGACTGACACAATCAGGCAAGTAATCATGGCACCGTGATAAGAAGTCATTCATCTCCAAATAATGTTGGTGGTGTGCGTCTTCCAGATGTTATGAAATATTTTTATGCCACATCTTTAACAAACATCTGGCACTGGTTCCATTCAGTGGAAACCAAAAGTTGGGTTTTCATGAATCAACCCTTAGTTACACAATATGAGTTCTCTCAATTGCCTTGACAATCACTATTATATTTGAAGGCACATAATACCTATCTCCCCTTTTTAATAAAATCACCATTTCGTCCTGGCATACTTTGATTAGTAAATATACTAATAAATCTACTCCTGTATCTCCATAATTACCTATAAATAATAATAAGGAACCACCCAATATCATTTCTTGTCTTATCGCATAATAATCTTCTAATTACTCACTTCTTTCAAGATGGAGAGCTTCTCTCATTTCATTCTCTTTTAAATTACTACCTTTCATCAAGAGTTTTTGTGGTCCAAAGGACAAAATGGGAGGTAGAGGTGGAAGTGCAATTTTCATGCAATGACTGAAGACAGATGCTAGTTAACCCCTTAATGACCGGTGAGGTATCAGGACTGTCATTGTGTACAGGTGACAGCCCTAGCATGTCACGTACTTTGTGCTTACAGCAGTCCTGTGGGAGTGCTGTAAGCAGAAATGGGGTCTGAAATTGACCCCCGGCTGGTGCACCGGTACACGTAATCAGTCACGTGTGCAGCCGAGACGTCAATGATCAAATTGGTCCTTCAGGTAACTTCCTGGTCATTAAGGGGTTAATGCATTATAATTCTCTAAAAATATTTAGATTTTAGAAACAAATTATAAATTGATATCCAGGTGGTACAGAACTCCTGTTCAACTCCATTCTTTCTATCCTGACGTCAGTGATAGATGTTGGCACTCTAAAGCTGACCTAGGTACATTGAGCCACATCTGGTGCAAATGTTTGATAATTGCTAGGTTCTGGACACTTATTCTTTTTGAAGTGAATAAAATCATTTACCTAAATTAATGCAATTCATCCTTTTGAATCAGAAACACCCTATAATTAAGACTGAGACTCCTGCTAGTCTTCTTTATTGTCATTTGATAAAGGCATCCAAAACTCTGATACCATTATATTGGAACCAAACAAATGCCTGAATGTATATACAAAGCCAGTTACATAATGGAAAACTTATCTATGATCCAGTTGTATCATAAACATTCTTTTTCATCAGTTTGGCAGTCTGGACTGTGTTGTATTGCTTTGTGTTGATTGAAGATAAAGGGATAGCAATACTTTGTTTTAACTTTATTTTATTTTGTAGGCATTAAAAAAACATGAAGAACTATATAAGTCTTATCTCTCAAACCTTTATGGTTTGAGAGATATTCACAAGCAAAGTTTCCCCCTCCCGCCACTTTTACCTAGTGTAAGCCATCTCTTCTCAGATGTGGAATCTGGTTGTAAGACCAGACAGATAACAGAAGGGGACAATCTTCTTGCTATGAGAACAATGAAGGCCCTGCCCCCCTTGACAAGTTTTTCAGGTTTTTCCCTTATCTTAATTGAAGCTTGTCCCTCTCTGCAGTCTACCTGGGCACCTCCCTTCTGCTCTGGCTGAGCAGTGTTACATCAGTAAAAGGGGCGGGAGGGGGATACTTTGTCATTGAATTACTCTTGAACTACAACTCTGACAGAACTGAAATAACACTCTCCAAAGTCCAAATACTATGATGATTAATTAGAGCTGTTTTTATTATGAAACATTACTATCCCTATAAAGATGTTTTTCTGGATGCAGGGATTTGCGATTTTGTCTCCTCTCTCTTCCTATTCATCTTCTTTTTCTTTTCTACATTTCTCTTTTTTTTATTTTTTCATTACTTCTTGACATACTTATCTTATAGATACCTACTATTTTGGTATCATATTTCTATTATCGTATGTAGATTTTAAATGATGGAATGCTCTGTTATCCAATCGATATTATGTGCCAATGATATCTTTTCTCTATATTTCAAAATCTTAATAAAAATCTATTCTTAAAAAAAAAATCCATTTAAATCAATGGGAATTTTTATGTCACATTTTACCTTTGGTTGGTTTTGCTCCACAATTCCTCATATTTTTCAAAAGGCTTTTTATATAAACAGTATTTTCCCAGTTTCAAGAGGAACACAGGAAATTGCTGTTCACACAAATAGTGAAAAAGCCAGAGATGTAAATTTTTTTTCCCTGTGTGTTTGGTGGCATATGTAAACTCAGCACATCTGTTCTACATAATTATTTATATTACTATATTAACACCTTTAATTCTAGAAACACCTCCAAAACATGGCAAAGTAATGTGTTGTAGACATCCCTAGTATCCAAATTGCAAAAGAACATTCACACAGTGTGTAATTTGGTTTTGGTCCAGATATTACCAGATGGTATGTCGATAATGTCATTGCTTTCATTTGAGCATCGAATTCCAACATCCTCAGAATGAGAGCAGTCGTGCTGACCCCAGCTACTTCGTGGACATTCCTCAAGAGAGCGTTCTGCCCCAGTGCAAGACACATCATCCAGAAAGATGAAGCCTTCTCCTGGTCCAAATTCTGCCTTTGATGCCAAGCTAGAAGGACCCCTGCACAAGATAATTTGCCAAATGTTAAAAAGAAAGGCCAAGATGGGCTATTCCAATGCGGAAGATAATTACTACTAAACTGTAAAACTCACAGAAATTTTCTTGAAACATTTCACTACATTAAGGGGAGACTTAACAGAGATCCCGACAATATAACATTTGATTGACAAAAATATGTCTTTATCAATAATAAAATAAGCCTTTATTTTCAAGAAAAGGCAATTAAAAGCAAACTTTTAAAGAACATAGTTTCCCACCTTAAGTGTGTTAGAGATCAAAAAATCTCTTTCATCACAGAATTCTCTTATTAATATATATATATATTTTTTTATGTCTGAAACATGTAAGATGTGGACCTGTGTCCTTGGAAGTATGTAAGTCCCTTCGCTATTAATTATCTACCTTGTCAGAAAAATAAAAGTTTATTTTATTATTAATCCTTATATATGTCTTGTCAACTCAGTTTTACATTGTTGAAACTGGGATCTGTCATTGCCTCTGCTTGGCTTCCTCTTTCTGTAGCAAAGTTCTTTGAAGTTTGGATGTGGTAGGACTCCATCTGGGTTGATGACCAAGGTGAAGATAATGAGTTAATACAAACACCATTGTAATAAGACCATAGAACACATAATCACTTAAAGGACTTATCTTTCTGATCATGGATATACTTTCTCTTGAAACATATATTTGTATTCCAAACATTTGAATTTGCATAAGACCAAATACAATACTGTATTAATAAAAAAAAAATCATAGTACAGTAGAGATAGTGGATTAATCACAGATAAGTATGACGGATTAAATGTGAGAAACATCAGCCATAGTCCTTGCAATATGAGCCTTAGTCATGAATCTAAAGAGGTGATATGCTATATCAAGCCATCTCCACCATAGGGAATATATTAAAATTGCAACTGAGTTGAATGGAACTTGTAATTCCTGGAATGCTACAGAATTCTCCAATGCATTGCTCTGCAATGTGTTGAAGACCTCAATAGTATTCAAGGGCTGAAGAGCCCCAGTATGAGGGCAGCTATTAAGTGGATAGAGCCCAGTTGTCAGGTCTGCTCCCCTAGGAACAGACTGGCCTATGAATCCGGGGTTGCACTGTGAGCCCCAGTGAACCAGAAAAGGATCAGAGGAGGAGTCTCAAAAGAGACCCTAGTGCTCCCTTGATGGTTCCACTTGAAAACCTGAACTGTGACCACAGACCATAGTGAACAATTTTCAAACCAAGCAATAGGGGTCTATGGAAGCTGTATGTGCTAAACCAAGTCACTCGTGGTTGAGAGACACAAACTTCTGGGAGATGCTTCATTTAAAGTTATTAAAAATCAAACATGTCATTTTTTTATTTAAATCAAAAGTCAGTTAATGCTTTCTGTAAAAAAAAAAAATATATATATATATATATATATATATATATATATATATATATATATATACAATACCGGTCAAAAGTTTTAGAACACACCCATTTTTCCATTTTGTATTGAAATTTACTCAGTTTAATGTCTCAATGTACTCTGAAAATAAAGCCTAGAACAAATAAACAATTGGACATTAAGAAGAAATCATGGAATCGTTTTCCTTAACAAAATGTAATCTAAATTTTTGACTGAAAGTAGCCACCTTTTGCAGATATAACAGCTGAACCCACACACTCATGGCATTGTTTTCACAACGGAAATCAAATATTGTTCTGAAAGTTCTTCCCAGCACTGTTGCAGAAGTTCACACAAATGTGTTGCACTTTTAGGTTGCTTTGCTTTCACCCTTCTGTCCAGTTCATCGCAAACCAGCTCAATGGGGTTTAAGTCTGGAGACTGTGTTGGCCATTCCATGATTTGATGCCTACTGTCTTGTTCTTTTCTTCTAAGGTAGTTTTGACACAACCTGTAGGTATGTTTTGTGTCATTATCTTGCTGTAGGATGAACCCCTGCCCAACTAGGTGCGTACCAGAAGGTATTGCATGGCACTGCAAAATGCTGTGGTAGGAGTATTGGTTCAGGGTGCCACTCACTCTGTGCAAGTCACTGACTTAGGGTCCAGCAAAAGAGCCCCAGACCATCATGCTTCCTCCTTTATGTTTGACACTTGATGTCACACACTGAGGAACCATCCTTACGCCTACTCGAAGGCGTACAAAAAATCCTGCTCGATGAACCGAAGATGTGAAATTTTGATTCATCGGTCCGTAAGGCCTTCTTCCAGTCTTCAGTAGTCCACTGGCAGTGCTTCATGGCCCAGGCAAGCCTCTTTTTTATTATGCCATCTTAGCTATGGCTTTCTTACTGCCACTTGACCATTCAAACCTGCAACTCAAAGTCTTCTCTTCACAGTTGAAACTGACACTTGCTTACTTCGATTGGTGTTAAGCTGTACTTGAAGCTGTTGTGCTGTGAGACACCTGTCATGCAAGCTGTTAAATCTCAGAAACTTGTCATTTGATTCTGTTATGGCTTTGGGTCTGCCAAACCTCTGACTGTCAGAGTTTCCTCCAGTTTCCAAGTGCCTTTTGATGGTGTTGGATACTGTACTCACTGACACCTTGGCTTTCTTTGAAAGTTCTATATAGGAAAGATCTACACTTTTAAGGGATATAATGGTATGTCTGTCTTCCTTTGTTAATTGCCTTTTTTTGTCATTTTGAGAGCAATATACTACTTCCTGCAGTACAATACTGTCCAAATATTGCTTAAGAGGGTGTAGTAACACGGTCTGTTCCAACACTGCTTTTACATGGATAGAGGGTTTGTAAGTAATCAACAAAAGTTGGGACACCTGTAGGCATTGTTAGCACGAACTTTCAAGGATTCATTTACTTATATTGCTGCAGAACATCTGTGAGTTGTTAACCCATTACTTCTACCCTGAAAAGGCCTTTTTGTATAACTCTGAAATGTACATTATTTATCAGTTTTTGTTAACCTAAAGTTTTTTTTTCACCTCTGGCAGTTTACCACTTACTTTTGTACCATTTCAGGTTGTTCACTGGACTTGAACTGCGTAAATTTCAATAAAAACGGGGGTGTTCTAAAACTTTTGACCGGTATTGTAGTGTGTAAATATATATATATATATATATATATGTATGTACTAGCAATGTGGGACGGCGCTGCCCGTCAGGATATATAGGGAATTAATGCACACACATGGATGCAAGACAAACACACACAAAGACACACACTCAAATGCACACGCGTGCACTGAGATGCATAAAGAGCGACACAGTCATACACACATACATGCAATGCGCAACATGTAGTCACATAGAGTGTGATACAAACATGCAACCCACACAGTGAGGAACACACAGGCACACACACAGAGACACACACACACACAGAAGTGAGTCATAAGGGGGTGACTTATGTGTCATTGTAATGAGTTTGTGTTTGTACTTATGCCTCCACTGTGGCATTCATTCATATAGTTGAAATGCATGTGGTAAATGCACATACTATGGTGGAAGGTGGATCGTGCTGGCTCCCGGGGTGTGAGTGTGAGTGAGTGTGTGTGAGTGGCATTCATTCATGTAGTTGAAATGCATGTGCTAATTGCACATACTATGGTAGAAGGTGGATTGTGCTGGCTCCCGGGGTGTGAGTGAGTGTGAATGAGACTATGGTGGAAGGGGGATCGTGCTGGCTCCCGGGGTGGGAGTGAGTGAGTGTGAGTGCGTGTGAGTGCGAGAGTGAGTGATTGCGTGTGAGTGATTGCGTGAGTGTGTGCGTATGATTGAGTGAGAGGGTGTATGAGAGTGAGTGAGAGAGTGTGTGAGTGAGAGTGTGTGTGACTGAGTGAGTGTGAGAGTGTAAGTGAGAGAGTGAGAGTGTGTTTGAGTGTGTGTGATTGAGTGTGTGAGTGAGAGTGTGTGTGTGATTGAGTGTGAGTGAATGTGTGAGTGAGAGTGTGTGAGTGAGAGAGTGAGTGTGTGAATTATTGTGAGTGTGTATGATTGAGTGAGAGTGCGAGTGTGTGATTGAGTGTGTGTGTATTTTTTGTCTGATGTGTTTGTGTCTGTGGTGTAGGAGCGAGTGGCAGACATTTTGTTTTTTCAGTTACTTGGATAGTGGTGGGCGGGCTGGATTGTGGGGGCAGGCCAACTCCCTGCATGATTTAAATCACTCCCCCATTGAATCACCCAATGGGAGCAGTAACTCCTCCTTACTTAACCCTTTGAGTGCCAGAGGGGTACGCAACTCATTGCTTTGCAATGTGTTATGTACCCCTCTGGCACTCAAAGGGTTAAGTTATGGTAACATAGCAGTATAACACACGGTGGCTTTTCAGTTGAGGCAGAGTAGCAATATGCTGAGGGAACAAATAGAAAGTGGTGTTTGAGGCTTGCCCTCTGAAACATACAGTAAAGCATCTCTCTCCCTTTAAGGAGAAAGGGCGGGAATCAGGAAGCAGGAAGTGGAGGAGTGACAGTTGAAAACAGACAGTTAGTGAGGTGACTGAAGAGATGAAAAGAGTTAAATAAAAGAGTTGCAATTAAGTCTATCCCTGAGTTTGTATTTTATTGAAACATTACACTCTCGTACTGAAACAGAGTGTATGGAGGGGTACAATTATCTGTGGGAGGTGAAACAGTGTGTTTGTGGGGTCATGATCCTGAGTGGGAGTGTGTGTGGACCAGGAGAAGTTATTGATATCCCCTACTTTAGAAGCAAGTGGCAGCTATATTTTTTTTTGTCAGTTCGATAGTGGTGGGCGGGCTGGAGGGGGTGGGCCAACTCCCTGTATGATAAACATGCCCCCATTGAATCAACCAATGGGAGCAGTAAAGTCCCCATTGAATCACCCAATAGGAGTTGTGTCTCCTAATGAGACATAAATTATGTAATAAGGCATTCTGTTCAATGTGTGTTTCTTTTCTGAGGAGACATAAATTATGTTCTGTGTTTGAGGTACCATAAATTATGCAATGAAGCTTATTATTTTTTTTATATATATATATATAGTATATTTGTATTTCTTTTATAAAATGTTTGCTTTCAATGTAAATAGCATATATTTTTCTGTAAATACCTTCATAAAATTATGAAGACAGCGGGGCACCACAGCATTATAAATGTAACATTTGGGGTCATTGAAAAAATTATTTTAATAAACAGTAAAAGTGATGGAAAATAATGATGCAGCATTGGCCCTCATAGTCAATATTCACTGATGTGTTTTACCTTAGCATACTACTTACAACTTGCATCCAGTGTTGTTGAGACAAATGAAATCCATAAAATCATCATACTTAGATATAAATCACCTGAAGCCCAGCTGTCTGCAGACCACCTGGGCATTGAGTTCTGTCCATCCATCATCACACACAGTCCCCCACTCTCCATGGTGATACACTTCTACCCGCCCTTCGTCAGGAGTGAGGCCTCCAGATAATCTCACTGCACCATCTGTAATTGCACAAATAAATAATAAAACATATATACTTATCAAGACATTGGGGAGCATGTACAAAAATCCTTCAGTATAGATCCAGTGGCATTAACCACCAACTACAGTGGCTGCACTTTGGGTAGAGCACATGATCAATGTAATGCCTGCTGGCTGATACACTCAGCTGTCAATAAGACTTTATTGCCAGAAGCCCCTTACAGCATCCAATATTATGTGCAAGAAAATGAAGTAAAGTTACTCTATTTCTTCTACTCCTTATTTAATACATAGTGTTAACTAAACCATAGAGGAAAAGGATGATTCATTGCTCTCCTTGGCAAGTTGTGTTAAGGGAAGAATTTTCTGTGTAACTAGCTCAGTAAATTGTCATTAGGATGTTTTATGACTAGAAAATTGATTACAGCACCTGTTTGTTTTTTTTAAATATATTTGTTCATTCCTCCTATTGCACTGGAAAAGATGGACGTACATTAGTATATGATTACTATAAACAAATCCAATTTCAGTAGAGAACTCTCTATGGCAGAGCTGTCCAAGTTCAGTCCTCAAGGGCCGCCAACAGTATAGGATTTAAGGATTTCCCTTATGAAGCACAGGAGATTTAATCAGTCGCTTATTCATTTTAACGGACTCACCTGTGCTTATGCAGGGAAATCCTTAAATCCTGGCCTGTTGGTGGCCCTTGAGGACTGGACTTAGACAACCTAGCTCTAGGGGACTATTTCTAAAAGGCAGCTCGGAAGAAGCAAAGGCATTCATCTGTATTATAAAAAGGAGGTTTAAATAAATAAAGTTTTTTGTTTTTGTATTTTCACAAAGCTTTGCTGGTAGATACACTAGCAATGATTAAAAAGTATTATATTTGTTCACTCCACTCGCATGACCATGGTCACTAATGGTGTGATGTTCAAAAATCTGTCGCTTTTTAAAATGTGTCATAAGGAATTAAAAATGGAGGTAAGATGAGCTTGATGAATACTGCCTCAAAATACTTGTTTAAGTTCAGCATTATAAGGTTTTCATTTGTCTTTAAAATTATAAGTTTTTTTTACCAATTAACTCCATATTACTACCAATTCTACCTGATAATATTCATTTAAACTGTCTTCTCCAAGTTTAGGCCATTTTTATTTGGTCAGCACAAAAATTATGGAAAGTAGACAAAAAATAACAGATAGAAGAATTTTTTGAATAATGAAAAAGTATCTGGCAGCCACTGCATACTTGCAAACATTCAGATAACCAGGATTCCTCTTGCCAAACAATCTTTGCAAATTAGATTAGAGTTAACGTCCCACATTTACTTAATGATTTGCTATGTAAATTGTCAGAGTGAAACTGTTTTGTTTGGCAGATCTTACACTCCCTGTATTCTGTGCCCTTCCCTCACTCTTTTTTTTCTTATTTCCCATTTTTATAGTTATTTAAACAATCCTGTAAATTGTATACATATTTTAGTTTTGGGGGAAGAAAGTACTATATAATTTTTAGCAACGAACAGCAATATTCAAGACAAATAGAATATTGATCCAGAGAAAACTCTAATTACAATTTTATGTTTGAAGAAAAGTGGAGACATTCTGTGGCAAAAGTAGCTCCACAGCAAAGGGACAAATGAAGATGACCTAAATTTGCATTGATTTAAATGGGGCTTTTAATCCGCTAGAGGTCTCCAATGCTTTTCTTTGCTATCCATTGGAGATCTTTTTAGCACTTGGTTGTTTATAAGCTTTATTTAAAAGGATATTTAAAAGGATACTAACATCTAAAAATATACTGGGTTTATATATACATTTAAATACCCTGTACTTCATGCTACCATCTGTAAAAATGCTGAGGCCTAAATCTAGTCTTACATATGCTCTGTCTTTTCCAGGGCTATCTAAATCCCATTACCATAGTTATTTACAGAGTCAGTAATGGCATGTAAATCATTTAGCACCACCTCTGTGTTAGTACATACCCCC
This sequence comes from Rhinophrynus dorsalis, assembly GCA_037306005.1. Classification (NCBI taxonomy): domain Eukaryota; kingdom Metazoa; phylum Chordata; class Amphibia; order Anura; family Rhinophrynidae; genus Rhinophrynus; species Rhinophrynus dorsalis. Next base: position 217,832,913 of record CM074724.1, on the reverse strand, counting down.
TGTAATAGTTTAACTCAAACCTGTGATGGGATCACAGGAAACTCCAGCATCTTCAATGTGGTCACAGTTGTGATGCTCCCACTGACTCTTCTGACATAAGTCAAGAGATGTCTCATTTCCAAAGCATTCAACTTCATCAAGCAAGATAGGCCCAGAGCCTTGTCCATAATGCGCCCAGACCCAGGCCTTTGGTTTTCCACTGTAATTAAGAAATTGCCACTGAGAATCAGCAAAATGCTAATCAGTTTCAAGTGTTTGAGAAGAATTAGGGAACATTTGGGTCTTTTAGTTGTGACAAATCTTAGTAAGCCTAAGGGTAAATTTACACATGTGACATTAGTGTTACATTTTGGATACTACTCTAATCACCCAAAACTGAAACAGCTTGCCCCAGTGGTATTGTTCGAACAGGTGATGTTAACCTCACAGAAAGCACTAGAATGCAGCTTGCTGCAACTTGAATGCATCCTGTGTTGGGCACATTCAAGCTTCAGAGCGCCTGATCTGCAAAGCTGATTATGCACTGCTATGCAGATTTTTCACACGATATTGGAGTTTACAAAGCTCATCACCGCGTCCAGTAATTGGGTAGAAGCAAAATCATATTATGGTGTGTAACAACAGTTTGTAAATCAACTCCACTGAACTGTGTCACCACTGCAGCCTAGTTCAGTACTAATTCTGTCAACCCAGTGGGTAAAAAAAAACTGGCTAATATATAACTTGAATTGAATTTATTTAAAATCCAATCTGCAAATCAATAGGATTGTGTCCCCTGTGGTGCAGTTGGTTTGCTCTAGAGTTGCTCCAGTTCTTCTTAGTACATCAAACTCCGAGAGGGGTATAATACAAGTCTTCTCTAACATAGTTGCTAGAACAGATTTATGTATAATGTACATGCCTAACAGTTTACTAAACTGTGCAATTTTGAAAAATCTCCTTTTTACACTGCTTTCATCAGGGGGAGAGCAGTGTGGGAAGCATATGGCTGTTATAGGGTATTCCACTCCTCTGTGCCTTGCTTCTCACTATGTACTTAAAACACAGAGGAAATTGGCGCACTTTATTCTATTGTCCTGTGCATGCTGTTTGTGTGTGTGGGTGGGGGTGGGGGGGTATGGGCTTGCAGACATTAAAGCTGAACTTTCACATGATTAAAAAAGCTCCGCAGAGCATAGTTACATTAACGATATAGACAGATTTATGCTTCAAAATAAAAAAATTTCTTCATTAACGAAAAAAATCACCTTTCAACCAGGCAGGCACCCTCAGGGATCTTACAGGAAGCGCTCTCTGCGCCTGGGCTGTCAGTCCCTTCCCATGCCATATGGTTCAGTGGCAGTCAACTGCCAATCCTGGATTTGAAGGGGACGGACAGCTCAGACACAGACATGCCAGCTCTGCAAGATGTCTGCGATGTTCCCTGGTGCCTGCCTAGTTAATAGGAGATTTTTTTCATTAATGAAGCAATTCATATTTATTCTGAAGCATAAATCTGTCTATATCGCTACTGCACTATGCTCTGCAGAGCTTTTTTAATCATGTGAAAGTTTGAAGAATTAAAGATGACAGTTAATACCAGTAAACACTAAATTAATCATAATCAGTCAGACATTCCGCAAAATGCAAGCATACAATTTTTTATGCCAATGTCTTAAGAACAGAAAATGAGTGGGCTGGCAGATCTGTGCATTCACCCTAGTGTGTCTCTGGTCTGATACTGGAAATAGAATGCAATGGGCCTTTCTAGATAACTGGAAACCCCTTTGTCCTTGCATAGTCGTGTTCGTGGACTTTCCTGTACCCCCTCTTGAAAACATTTTAATTCTAAAATATTTTTTAGATTTCCATATTAAAGATATAAACAAGGTATGGTGGCATGATATCTATATAATATATCTGCATCTATTTGTTTTGCCAGCTCCACCTTATGCACAGAATTACCCTTTGAGTGCCAGAGAAAAATCCAGCACATTAGAAAATTCTTCTGGAATACAGAGAGTTAAGGATGTTATGCTGGGTGTAAAGCTTTATTAACCAAGACTGCTAGCAGGTCAGATATTAGAGGGAAAACATAATTGCCTTTATTTACTAACCCTTTGCCTGCTAGGAAGGTGAGCAGTGCATTGCTTACCCTTCCTGCGCACAAATGGTTACTGCCTTTAACTTTTTTTTCATTTTAACATGCTTTATTGAAAAAAAAAAATTGCAATTTACATCAATAAAAATAGAGCAATAATCATGTGGAATACAAATGATTGCAACATTAACCAAGGAACACATTTAGATGTTAATATGCTTACATATATCATGTGACAGGGAAAAAATAACTAGAGAGGGACTTCAGTGCTAACATGCTTACATATATCATGTGACAGGGAAAAAATAACTAGAGAGGGAATTCAGTGTTAACATGCTTACATATATCATGTGACAGGGATAAAATAACTAGAGAGGGAATTCAACATTAACATGCTTACATGTATCATGTGACAGGGAAAAAATAACTAGAGAGGGAATTCAGTGTTAACATGCTTACATATATCATGTGACAGGGATAAAATAACTAGAGAGGGAATTCAACATTAACATGCTTACATGTATCATGTGACAGGGAAAAAATAACTAGAGAGGGAATTCAGTGTTAACATGCTTACATATATCATGTGACAGGGATAAAATAACTAGAGAGGGAATTCAACATTAACATGCTTACATGTATCATGTGAGAGGGATAAAATAACTTGAGAGGGAATTCAACATGTAAAAACTTCCAGAAGGACTATGGAGCCAGTAGTCTAGTATTGGCTAATACTGAAGTTTGCAGTACAGCATAGAATGTGCTGTTGATTAGTGAGAGAGGCATGTGTGGAGGGGGGATAGGCCAAGGAGGGGTAATATAGGGGTGTAAGACAATGAACAGGGGAGGGCTGGCAACTTGTGGCCTGGGGGTCAAATACAATCAAGGGGTCCATTTCAACTATCTTTCCAGCCCACTGTCCCAGCCCATCCCCTTTTGTTCATTTAAACTTAATGCTGTGAAGTAAGACAAATGATACCACAGAACTTACAACTGGAATGGGGCTACACTAGTGATAATACAGAGCATACAGTTCAAATGGAGTTACACTAGAGATAACATAGAGCTTACAATTGAATGGAAGCTAGACCGGTGATACCACAGAGTTTAAACATTTAAAGCTACCCTAGTGATACCATAGAGCTTACAATGGCAATGGGTTATGCTACTAGAGGTACCACTAGCTCCTTGGTATCACTAGTGCAGCTCCTTTTAAGTTGTAAGCTTTGTGATATCACTAGTGCAGCTCCATTTCAGTTGTAAGCTCTGTGTTATGACTAATGTAGCTCCATTTCAATTGTAAGCTCTGTGGTATCACTAGTTTAGCTCCATTTACAGCAGCAAGAAGGAGATTGAGTGAGGCAGTGGCCCACCAGCCCAGACCTATGACCGGCCCAGGGGGCAATTGCCCCTCTGTCCCCCAGGCTAGCCCTCCCCTGACAACGAGGGAGGTATAACAGGGGAATAGGTGGAAGAGGACAGGCTGGTTTAGGGAACAAAAAAGGGGGTGTAAGTGGTGGTAAAGGGGAAAGGTTCCATTACAGAGTCAACAGTATTTGCTTTCAGAGATTAAACCAGACAGGGAGTAACCTGCCCTTAACTTTAACACTTTAAGAACCAGAGGGGTATGTAACACTGTTTTGCAATGCATTGCACAACCCTTTGGCTCTTAAAGGGTTACTCATTTTTCTAAATAGTACATTGTGCATTTTTGTTTCATAACTTTACCTAACTTGATTTTTTATTTTGCTTTTCTCATCTCTAACAATCTGCTACGTAACAGATGATAAATATTCATGATAAAAAGGGATATTTTTGAAGGCACTGTATCTATAAAATAGACTTTATATTGACAAAAGTAGCAGTGGTGTACCTAGTATTTGGATGGGTAGATGGAATGCCTTGAATGTTATGTACCTGAAATATACCCTTATGAATACAGAAATATGATGCTTGGTGTGACATATGAAACTGTATATACCTTACACTGCAGTGTTAAAAGAGGAGTTGAAAAAAATATACTACATAACTTCAAAGCAACATAAAAACATTTTTCTTTAACCTTTTGAGTGCCAGAGGGGTACGCAACGCATTGCCATTTAACTAAGTAAATATAAATGTGTATGTTTATACTAGGGGTCTATTTTGAATTATCAGATTGATCAGTGGATGCTTTGGGTATCTAGTACTAGGTTGGAGCATTAGTTGTCCTTGCAAGCTAGGCTACTTACTCTCTGTGAAAACATTTCCTGGAATCTCTGTAATCAGATTACATAGCACAGCAGATAGCGTAGAGCTCACCTGAATCCCAGCTGTCTGCAGACAACATTAGCATCCTTGTCATCCCAGTGATCATCACAAATTGTTCCCCACCTGCCTTTATAAAACACCTCTACACGCCCCTCATATGGATCCTTTCCTCCCACCAACCGGAGAGGAGTCTTCAAACCTGCTCTTCAGAGAAGGAAAAAGAACAGTTTGTGAGTAGTGTTATATTAGACAAGCTACAGCAAAGAACATTAACCAAATGTAAATGGTATTAAACATAAATAAACTTCCATGCATGGCAAAAATATCAGTGGGGGTAATGTATAATCAGATGTTAAAATTCATATGAAACAATAGCAACATGTGATAGGTAGGGTTTACTTTTGATTGCTAAAAATGTGACTGAAAACTCCACCAAACACTCCCATACAAACACATCAAGACTTATTTCATATGCTTAAAAAAGGCACATCTGTGCAGTGAGATTTCCCAGACCGTGGATTTCATTCTGACTGTGCACACCTTGGGTAGAGATGCACTGAGGCATGATAAAGAGGTTACAAAGTGGAGATGAGTTCTCCAGTGATATCACTTCTCCAAGCAGGGACGTGCACAGACATTTTGGGGGGCAGGGGCTCAAATGAAAAAAGGGCCCTTCTCATAATTATTTATTCAAAATATATATTAAAAAAAAGAGAATAATTTACATCTCAGGAGCCTGTAGGCACAGAAATCTGAAGCACCCCCCCCATTGGCCATCTCCACTGAACACCTCCACAATGCTCCTAATCGCCACATTGACCCCCATCATCTCCATATTGCCCTTAAATTATCCCCTGTCAGCTCCATATTGCCCCATCAGCTCCACATTGCCCCCATCATCTCCATATTGCCCCATCAGCTCCAACGTACCCTCACATTGCCCCCATCATCTCCATATTGCCCCCATCATCTCCATATTGCCCCCATCAGCTCCAACTTACCCTCACATTGCCCCAATCATCTCCATATTGCCCCCATCAGCTCCATATTGCCCCATCAGCTCCATATTGCCCCATCAGCTCCAACTTACCCTCAGATTGCCCCATTCATCTCCATATTGCCCCCCATCAGCTCCATATTGCCATCAGTTCCAACTTACCCTCACATACATTGCCCCATCATCTCTACATTGCCATCATCTCCATCTTTCCCCCCATCAGATCCATATTGCCCCATCATTTCCACATTGCCCCCCAGTGTCTGTTTCCTACCTCTTCCCTGGTAGTCCAGCAGCAGGAGAGGTCTGTATGTGCCTCCTTTGGCACAGACCTGTAGCTGCTGGAGCTCCCGTGCGGTCTTCTCTTCATGCAGAGCGCTGGGAGATGATGTCATCTCCCAGTGCTCTGTAATACTAAAGAGCCGACGGGGGAGCGCAGCATCTACAGGTCTGTCTTGAAGGAGGCACAGACCTGACTGGGCAGTGGGGGGTTAGTGCAGGCGGTAAGGTAACTTTTTTTTTATTTTTTTTTTGTTAAAAGGGCACGAGGGCACTTTGGACAAAAAGGGCAGCTGTTCAAGCTCCCCTTGGTGTCTATGTGTGCACGTGCCTGTCTCCAAGATCTATGTTATTTTATGGAGCCAATGCACTAAGATTTCTCCAACTTTGGAGGCTCTATAGAATAACATAGGAACTGGAGAAATTGTATCACTGGAGAAGTCATCTTCACTTTATCATGCCTTAGTGCATAACTGGTCTTTTTATAAGGTTTAAAATTATATTCAGATTTTTCAACAGACCATTGGGTCAGATTATTCCTTTGTTTATTTTTCACAATTTGCACAGTTTAGTTATGCACAGTGTTTTCTTCGATTTCACCCAAACAGATTAGCACTGGCAATAATTATTTGGATTGGTTTCACTTACCAAGAATTATATCTGAAATATTTGTACCCTTAGTTAGGACTGGGTTGTAATGTTTATTTTATGAGAAATCTTACAGAAAACAAAACAATTTCTAGTTTCAACACATTTGACGGTTGTTATAGTACTGTCCATGTATACTGAATGTTATTCCATTTTTTCTATAGAACTGTTTGTGTTTCTTCAGAAGTATACCAGAGCTCACTTTTGACATCTACTGGCTTAGTGACACATATTGCAGATAGAGAGAGACACAGCAAGATCTCAGGATCTATCTGGTGACAATATTTCAGAGATACACTGCACTATCTCAAGCTCTGCACACTTACCTTCTGGAGGGGAGCAGGTAACGGCTGCGATTGGACCATGGTTGCATCCTTTGCTCAGTGCCTGGATATACCTGCAGTGTAGAAGGGCTTTCTCATCTCCTCTGCAATTGGCCGAATGGAGATGAACAGGTGCTATCCAGTTGCCTAAACTAGCGCTCTTCATGGCTGTACCAATTTCACTAAAATCAGCAATAAAAGAAAGCAAATTAATAAAGAAATATTATTATAAGCAGTATATATATTTTTATGATGGCTGAAATATATATTTAGATATCTATTTCTAGTGCAACATTCATTAACCTTTTTATTGTATGATTATCTGGTATGAAAAATGTATACAAAAGTTTAAACTTAATAATTAGGACTTTGGATCCTATATGACTGCAGGTGCATCTATTGTACAAGCAAAGGAATGAGAAATATGTCCCCACAAAAAGGGTATGCAAATCATTGCATATCCCTCTGATACTCAAAGGGTTAAATGATAGTAATACTTAAAGGAGATGTATCACCTTATAAAAAATGTTACCATGGGTTTTGTTAATAAAATAGTAATAGGAAAGCTGTTTTTTTTTTTTTAATGCAAGTACTTCTAAAGATATTTAATCTGTGCTGTGCACTTCCGCATAATGTGCACAGCACAGCTCTTCTTCTCCTCCCACCTCCCTCCCAGCTCATTCATGCTTCCCTTCGGTGTGCTGTGAATAGCTTCTATCATTATATCAAGCTCCGGTTAGCATATTGAGGTTGCAACCTCAGTATAATGCTAACTGGAGCTTGATATAACAATAAAAGCTATTCACAGCACACTGAAGGGAAGCGTGAATGCATTCCCTGTGGAAGCTGGGAGGGAGGAGAAATAGGCAGTCAAGAAGAGCTGTGCCAAAGAATCAGAGTGCTGCATTATGCTGACCGGCACAACTTGAAGATGAAATATCTTTAGAAGTACTTACATTAAAAAAGAAACAAAAAAACAGCATTCCTAATACTATTTTATTAACAAAACCTATGGTTAAAAAAATGTTATAAGGTGATACATCCCCTTTAAAACGTTTTGTTTATTGTTTCCTTTTCTAAAAAGAAAAAAAAAAATAAATAACATGGAGTTCTGAGGAAAATCTGTATCTCATACCCTTCTTTAGCATCCATTTTTTTGTGGAACTGAAAAACCTAAGGACAGTGTCAAGAGGTGCATCCCAAGGGACATACATTTTCACCACCCCAGACTCACTCCTAACTAAAGGACACGACCACCACCATATGCTGAGGGTGAAATGGAAATTCTACAAATCCTCATTTATTTAAATGTGTTGGCTACCTCTCTTACACTCAAGGGGTTAAAGAAAAACATTTAGACAAATGGGAATTTTCTATTCCCCCTGTGGTGTAGTTGGTTTGCACCAGCATTACACCTGTTTAGCTTGATGAGTAATGCCCTTTGACTTCTGGCACTCCCCAGTGACTAGAATCACATACATAACTTCAATTTAATGCTGAGCCTTAGCAAACACTGTTAAGCTGTGACTTAAAATAAGACTCACAAAATTACACTAATACTATCCCATAAAAAAAAACATAGGATGGTTGAGTTAGAGTTCACCACACGGGGACAATCAACAATGTAGTAGAGCAAACAGAGCAACCTACATTGTTCCCTGATGAAGTACGCGGAGTCGTACGAAACGCGTTGGGCTATTAAAGTATTTTGGACGCTATCTATTTGAAGTACTTGACTCTATGTGTGGGCCTATTCATTTGAATATCTGGTGAGTCAGGCTATTTTGGGGGCTTCTATATATATCGCTCTCCATAATACTACACTTAGAGGAGTTTTTCCTCTTGTCTTGTTTGCTTTCTTGCTGGAGGATACCTGCAAGAGTTGGTCCATCAAGCTGATTAGATGGTCTTCGGAGTCTATGAAACATCAGAAAACACCTTGAAGTAAGTTTCTCTATTTACTTTTCCGTGACTTACAAGAACACATCTTGTAAGTACAATACATCACAGCAGTGTGGATTATTTTCAAAACAGAAGTGCTCTCAGATTTTGCGCTCTTCTTTTCTTTCTTTTTCTATGCACTAGTTCTCCGAGGGTGCTGTTCGGGACACCGGTGGAAGAAGCTGCATATCTGGACACTTTCACTTATTTATATATATTCCATCTATATATTTTTATATATATATATATATATATATATATATATACACTTTCTGATCTGCTTGTGGGTATTTATTTGAATTTATCTGAACTTATTATCTATCCCAGTAGGAGCGCACCAGTTTTTTCTTTGTTTAGCAAATAACACTTCCCTAGTATGCTAACATTTCATCCAGCAACAAATCCCAACCTCCTTACAAAACCTGCCCTTCCTGTCTTCTTCTTCCTAACTCAATCAGGAGCCCTACACTCTTCTTAATTAAGTTCTAGCCTGGGCTTTTTTTCCTGGAATTTCTCATGTACAATCATGCTGATGAAGATGAAGGTATTTAGTTAGCGATCATTGTACATTGTGGAATTGGAGGGTGGTTGCCACAAGAGGCTGAACATTTTGGCCCAAGATTGTAGTTATCCACTCTTTTTTTTGGCAAAACATAAATGTAATGTTTTCCTCATCAGATGAACTTCATATGGAACATCTTTATGGTATCAGAATTCAGCATTGCCAGATACAACCTGATTCCAAGCTGCCTGCAGACCACACTGGCATCCCAGTCTGTCCAGTGTTCTCCACAGATTGTCCCCCAGAGGCCATTTAAGTACAGCTCTATCATGCCTCCGTTATGAGATGGGTCATCTAGCAGACGTAGAGCACCTGAAAAAGAAGTCATATTTTCTAGTGGAGTCACCTTTTCAATGATAGAAAGGATCTTTATTATGTTTTTGAAATGGAAAGTTTGTGAGAATTTTTTTCTTTTGACCTCAAAACATGTCTGAATTCGCTTCACACGCTTTGTGTAAAAATGCTAGGCTACTCCCAAGGATTTTCCCTCCTAATATGGGGGAAACTACCTCTGGTTCTACCTACAGACATCAAGAATTAACTGCATATCATGCTTCAGAAACATTAAGGCAAGTTTAACTTGATCCACATAAATATTATTGTTTGTTTCAGAAAATCCAGTTTTCACTGAAACAAGAGATGCTATTAATTTTGTTAATCAGAAGCACTTTGCTGGATAGGCTTCTTTCAAAGAATTGTCTTGTATATCAATATATATATATATATATATTTTTTTTTTTTTTATTATTATTATTATTATTATTATTATTATTTATTTATTTATTTTTTGCATTTGATCACCTTTGTAGTCTTCAGGTAGTTTCAGTTTATAATCCTAGCAGGATAATGGGTCCATATAAATATTTTAGGAATTTAAGCTTATTTTTAGTTCTGAAAAGGTGTGACCTAAAGGCATACTCCAACGGTGAATAATGATTGACTCATTTGGTTCATTGTCTGATTCAGCAGCCAAGACACTGACTGTGGAACAGGAAAACCTGTTTACCAAAAAACCTATATTGTAAACTCTACAGGTCATGTGTTCTACTTCATACAAATTGTTATCTCTACAGACGAGTTCCTATTTAAAGGAAACTTATTGAGGTAAGACTTTCTGCTAAACAAATGAAAATGCATTTATTCTTATAGTACAGTTTATCTTTAAAGGAGGAGTAAAATGTTTATTATATATAAGTAATAGGGTGTTTCCTGCTGAGTAAAGGAAGGATACTTCTACTGCTGGGAGATGTTTAATTAAAAAATATTACAGGTCAGAATAGTCTTTTTACCTTAAACTGCAATGTCCTATTGTAGTCACCAGGTGGTGTTGTTCTTACCACTTACTATGGAGAGACACAGTCTTTGACTCAAGTTCTACCACAGAATGCACAGTATTATAAAAGCCTATTTGCTTTTGCTTAACTAGGAATGTGCCTGCCAGGGTATGAAGCAGGTTCTATAGGACTGGTGTCCTACCCAGGAGGGCAATCTCTTTTAAATCATAAGTGACATACACAGAGAAGGAATATCCTGAAGAACTTCATACTGGTTTTGCAATTCCCCACTGAAGTAGAGAAGCAGCTAACTCCAGACACACAATGTTTCAGTCTTCTTGTGCCTCATCAGTGAGGTGCAGCTGTTCTCTCTAGGCACCAAACTTTGAGCTTGGTCAACCTAAAGGTAATAGGGGAATCTATATGTGGACCCCTTGCTCACAGGTGAATAGAGTGAACATCTACACATCACAGATGAAGTCCAAAAAGGGTTAATGTACTGCTGGGGTTGGTTGCTTCTCAGTGTAAGAAAGCAATTGTCTGGCACTTTGTGGCTGCACTTTCATCTGGGCAGTATGATGTGTGTCATGATATTTCTTGTTTGTTTGTAGTACTTATCTGCTAAAAGAGGTTGCACCCTGGGTACGATACCACCATTTTTAGAGAATGCTACATATTCTGGCAGCATGGTGCGTTCCTAGTTGACCATCTCTGACTACTATTTTGCATATAAAAAAAGTTGTAGTAACCTCAGAATGACAAGTCTACCAGCAGTGGGAGTACCTGTATTTTACTTTAAAGGAAAAAATCACGTAACATTTTCTCTTCATAAAAAAGGATACTTGACCTGCTTTTTTTGTGAAACGTTACTATCACTTTAATAATGCTAAGTTGTTCAAGTTTTACTAAAGGCACTAGACAGCTAATAGATATGCCAAGGCATTACTATTAGGAGTTGTTCACATCATGTGTAGTGAAATGGTGTGTACTCATGCCATTTCCTCAAAGTTTAGCCCTTTGAGTACCAGAGAGAAATCCAATGAATAGCAATGAAATGTGTTGGATACTTCTTTGACACCCAAAGGGTTAAAACAAATCTTTAAACAAAGGTATAAAGGAAATGCATGCTCCAGAACACCTACAGACTGCCCTAATGTCCTTCCCTTGATGCAACTGGTATTAAGGGAAGAGATATTTGAGTGTGCATAGCTAAACTGACATTAGATGGGTGTAGGGACAAAAACTCAGTTCCAATTCCTGATTCATTCTACAGTCATCCCACTGTCTTTACTGTTTGTCAACCCATTGTTTTGTCTTGTAGAATATGCTGTTGCTCGATAAATACGTGATGATAATGATGATTATAAACGTATGGCTTCTTAGCTTTCAGCTGTTTTTCCTTATGACCCTCACCCTGGCTACAGTCGCAGTGAGACCAGCTGATCACTCCTGAGTTTTGTCTGTAAAAGCACCAGGGTGTGACCCCTCCATCCGGACTCCTGCAGTGATTGTGGTCCCCCAGCCCTCTTCCAGGGTACTGTTGAATATAATCAGGGAACTCTGTCCAGTTCAGACATTCTGATCCAGACTCAGTCACTGAAATTGAACCACTGTAGTAGCCCAGGGAGTCCACTCCATCCAAACAGAGGCTGTACCCTGCAAGCACAAACAACATACAGAATGTTTGGATGTTACATGCAACCCTCAGTATCAACCTCCATTATATATAATATATGTTATGATACCGAAATATGGCATAGGTGTACGTGTCAGAAAGGTACACACAGTGATACACAGACACACGTGCAAACACATACATATATAGGAGGACACATAGTGATAGACAGAGACGCATGCAGCACACATACATACACACACATGCACTGACATACACAAACAGTGACACACAGATGCAAATCAGAACATACATACGTACAGTGTGAGCAGTGTAAGTAACATACCTCCCAACATTTCAAATGGTCAAAGAGGGACACTTGTGTTTTAGGTGGTGTTACTGGGGGTGTGGCTGGTGGTGTATTTTAGATAATTTTTAACCTTTTGAGTGCCAGGGGGTATTGCATACCCCTCTGGCATTGAAATTGTTAAGTTACTCTTTGTGTAAGTGAATAATTTAGAAGAAGATGAAAGTATTTTTTACACAGACTAATTTATAAGATATATACAGAAATTTATACCCACATTACTGTGGGTTTTATTGATGTGGAGCAATCTGATACCCTTGTATATACACCACACAGTGTGATCTTCTAAACAGAGGAGCAGAGGGATTTGGGTGTCAGACAGGGACTGTCCCTCCTATACTGTATAGTGTCAGTCCTTATACACAGACACATGCAGACTATATACAATACAGCAGAGGTTCTCAACCCGTGCCCTCAGTGGCCACTAACAGGCCAGGACTTAGGAACTTCCCTGCTAGAACACAAGTGTGTTGATCAGAGGCTCAGTCGTATTGATTAACTCACCTGTACTCTTAAAAGGAAATTCTAAAATCCTGGCCTGTTAATAGCCACTGAGGGCACAGGTTGAGAACCACTGCTATACAGTGACGGACCATTGTAGAGAATTTTTAACCCTTTAAGTGCCAGGGGGTAAGCAATGCATTGCATCCCATCAGGCATTTAAATGGTTAAGTTATTCTTTCTGTAAGTGAATGATTTAGAAGAAGATGAAATTATTTTTTTACACAGACTAATTTATAAGATATATACAGAAATTTATACACACATTACTGTGGGTTTTATTGATGTGGAGCAATCTGATACACTTGTATATACACCACACAGTGTGATCTCCTAAACAGAGAAGCAGAGGGATTTGGGTGTCAAACAAGGACTGTCCCTCCTATACTGTATAGTGCCAGTCCTTATACACAGACACATGCAGACTGTATACTATACAATGCCAGACCATATATAAATAGTTTGTCATACATGCTATACAGTGAGCTATGTACAGCATGGAGATGATTGCAGGAACTGGCACCTCTACTTACAGACATATTAACAAACAATCTGCTCTCTTTCTCTCTCTTTGTGCAATATATACAGTCACAACCATGTCTCTGCCATTTACCAGCTCAGCTGAAGCCCTGCTCTGCACTGCCTGAATATGTCTCTGCCGTTGTTACAGTTTCCCAGCTTCTCTGTGCTAGTAAGTCAGCTCCCCAGCATCCTGCCTGCTGATTGGTTAGAAACCGGCTCACATGTAGTAATTGGCAGGGCTGTGAAGGGTCACAGACAGGGAATGAAGAAGCTGCATATGAGTGGATTATTGTAGCAAGCCCATAACCTTGTATCTATGTGCTGGGAACCCTGATGCATAATACAGATTTGGACCATGGCCTTCCAGCTGTAACTTGAACATAGTTCCCATCATCCTCAGCTGCTCAGCGTGCGTGTGTGTCTCTGTATGAGTGTGTGTGTATGTGTCTGCCAGAGTGTGGGAGGGCATGTGTGCGTGTCTGTGGTGTAGGACTGAGTGGCAGCCATTCTTTTTTTCAGACACAAAGTCTTCTTTTATATATATATATATATATATATATATATATATATATATATAGATAATAGGGACAGCCATGGATATTTGAAAACATGCTATAAACCACATCAATTAATACAAAATATGCTTTCAAAGTTTTTCCTCAGGACTCCGAACCGTTTAGGTGTTAAATATATATCAAACAAGCACATGTGACAACCGGTGGTTCAGTAACTATAACAGATTCATATGTTCTAATGATGGCGGTAGCTATGCTTGACCCAATCCAAGTAGTAGGGTATAGCTTTAAAAAAATAGATATATGAATATTAATGTTATTAATATAAATAATTATAATAATATGTGTAAATTATGTACACAGAACATAAACCACAAATTTTAATATTGTTTTTTCTCCATATTTAACAGAATCAAAGTTGTTCTTGTCCGTTTTTGTAAACGGATCCTTAAAATGTCCTTATTCCTTATTATGACTGTTGGTATTTATAAAGTATTCTAGTTACATTTATAAATGTGGTGCCCATAAAGAATAAGAACAGGTCTGACGTGGCCTTAAAGGGATAGTAATACTTCGTTTTATCTTTATTTTATTTTGTAGGCATTAAAAAAACATGAAGAACGATATAAGTCTTATCCCTCAAACTTTTATGGTTTAAGAGATATTCACATGCAAAGTTTCCCCTTTTACCTAGTGTAAGCCATCTTTTCTCAGATGTGGAATCTGGTTGTAAGACCAGACAGATAACAGAAGGGGACAATCTTCTTCATATGAGAACAATGAAAGCCCTGCCCCCCTTGACAAGTTTTTCAGGTTTTTCCCTTATCTTAATTGAAGATTGTCCCTCTCGGCAGTCTACCTGGGCACCTCCCTTCTGATCTGGCTGAACAGTGTTACATCAATAAAAGGGGTGGGAGGGAGATACTTTGTCATTGAATTACTCTTGAACTACAACTCTGACAGAATTGAAATAACACTCTCCAAAGTCCAAATACTATGATGATTAATTAGAGCTGCTTTTATTATGAAACATTACTATCCCTTTAAATATTTGTTGAAAATTCTGTTGCTAAATTGTTTTTTCTTGTGAATTCGCTGAGCCACTTTTTACAAACTTCCTTGCAGCCATTTTTAAAAAGAAACGTACTACATGGAATTATGTCCTCCTAAACTTTTATAACTTTTATAACTACCATCGACATCCTTAAAGCCATTTAATGCTTCTTTTCCATTCATTCCACTTTTATAAATTTCCCCCTTTGAGACAATTTTTCAGACACTTTGCTTACTACTCCAGTTTTATAAAACTCCCCCTATGGGCCTTATGTATAAAAGTAAACAATTTTGGAGTAAAACAACTGCACTATAGGGGCGAAATAAACATTCCCATAATTCTGATACTTTAAGTAGCTGTTTTGTATGAAGAACTGAAGACATTCTGGAATAAACCAATTCTTTCATGGGAGAAATAAAATTGTCCACAATTTCCATTTAATTAAAAAGTGTTTTAAAAATGTTAAATGCTACGTATGTCTCTAATACATAGTGAATCAATGTTTTAGAGACCCATTTTAGCTTTCAAGGGAGTGAATGCTCAGTTTAATTTAAAATGAAGTTCCCAACATCCTCTACAATAATTCAAATGGTTTGCCCCAAACATCCCAGCATGCACTGCTCTTATAAAACAAATTCCAGAATTAAAAATATTGAAAAGGAATCCAATTATTGACCTTTTTTCAGGTGTAAGACAGGGCTAACAAATTATTGACTCCTATTTCTGTGGCATGACATAGAAATCCCAAGAAGTATTTTTTTTAATGTGTCCCTAATTAAAATATATATATATTATTTGAAGAATTGGCTTTTTTATTTTTCTTTCTAAATTGACTGCATATGACTTATTTTGGTTAAAAATAGGTTATCTGTACAGTAACAAGTCCACCAGTATAACTGAGGAAGATCCTTCTGTATAATCTATGAAGATCTTTAAGTAACCATTTGAGTACCAGAGGCGTCTCTAACATCCTAGAGGTTACATGAAGATTGGACTCTCATATATAAAATAAACCTGACATTATGTCAGCTCTTTGAATTATATCGCCCTCTACTGACTGTTCATTTTGACTGTCACGGAGTATACTCTAAGTAGCTGTTTTGTATGAAGAACTGGAGAAACTCTGGAATAATCCAATACTTTCATAAAGGTAAATAAAATTATCCACAATTCCCACTAAATTAGAAAGTGTTTTAAAAATGTTAAATTATATGTATGTCGCTAATTAATAGTGCATCAATGTTTTGGAGACCTCTCTTAGCAATTCAATGAAGCAAATGCTCAGTTTAAGTTAAAATTAAGTTTACAGTTTCCCCTACTATAACTCAAATGGTTTGCCCCAAACCCTATACTTGAAAATAAAACTAAGTCTTTGGATATCGCTAATGTAATTATCATTTGTAGCGCTATGGTATGCTGGTGAAAGTTCCACTTTAAGTTAAAAAGATAAAACTATCTGAAGCATAAACAGATTTTTTTTAATATAGGTACAGCTTAATGTATGCCAGTATAGCTTAGGGAACAGCTCTCTTACTGATTTCTTCTCTGAATTGTATTATGCTATAATTCTTCATTCTTTCACCAAGGGTAACTTTAAATAACCATTTGAGTGTCAGAGATGTATCTACTATCCAGAGGATAAGGAAGACAAATTAGATTGTCATACATAAAGTGAAACTGAAATTAGAGGACGCTTGTACTCTGAATTATATCGCCCTTGATTGACTGTTCATTTTGACTTTCACAGTGCATACTCTATATGGCTGATTTGTATGAAGAACTGGAGCAATTCTGGGGCAAACCAAAAATCTTTAAAGGGGGAAATAAAATTATCCACTATTCCCATTAAACTAAAAAGGGGTTTAAGCACTTTGAATGCTAGGAGTGTCTCTAATTCATAGTGAATAAACAATTTAATGACCTCTCTTATCTTTCAATGGAGTGAAGGCTCAGTTTAATTCAAAGTGAAATTTCCAACATTACCTACTATGGTGGAAATGGTTTGCCCCTGAAATATCCCAGAATGCAATGCTCTCATGAAAAATATACCAAAATAAACGCTATGAAAACAAATCCAGTTCTTGACCTTTTTTCTAGTGTAAGAGAGGGCTAACTAACCATTTGAGTAACAGATATATCTGCTGTATCTAGGAGGTTCAGTACAAATTGGATTTTCATATATAAAATAAAATTGCAATTAGAGGAGATTAGCAATTTGAATTATATCACCCTCTGTTTGGACTGTCATAGTACCTACTCTGTATGGCTGTTTTATATGAAGAACTGGAGCAATTCTGTAGCAAACTAAATTTTCTATGGGGGAATATAATTATCCACAATTCCCACTTATTTTAAAGGGGCTTTAAAAACTTACAATGCTAGGTTTGTCTCTAATGCATAATAAATCAATGTTTTGGAGACCTTTCTTAGGGCTCGATTCAAATGTTGGCGTCAGCAGAAAAAACTGGCGATGGTGGTTTTGTACCGCCAGTAAGCAATGCAAATGTTCCCACTAGTAAAAATAACGGCAGTTCTGAAACACACGTCTCCCGTCACCAGAACAGCAAAATCTCACCCATTGAGGATAATGTACAAGCGACGCCAAAAGCTATTCAAATGTTGGAGTTAGGGCTAACGCGAGTTAAATTGCAACATTTCACTCCAGAAATGTAACGCCTATTTTTTTTGTCGAACATCACACAAGTCAGAGTAGAAAACCACCGTCGGGGAAATAAAACAGAGAGTTAGGGATAACATGAGTCTGCGCTTCCCTACCCAGCCAGTAGGGGAATACAGAGAAGGCTTTCAGCACCACAAACAGCACTGAATGCCATAGGGATGTGCACTGCTCACACCTGTGGCATTCGAAGGTTTAAACAGAAACAGTACACCAAGCACTACACAATGCCCCCCCTTCGACACCCCCCCTTAGTATGTCAACATCTATTGCATATATTCGACATACTAACTCCATCCCACATTCACCTTCTTGACTCACATATAGCAGTCAACCTGTCTTTTATTCAACAATTAACCCTTTGAGTACCAGAGAGGAAGGAAAGAATTGCTTAGCATGTTTCCTACCCCTCTGGTACCCAAAGGGTTAATAGTCAAGGTATGGACTACATACCTTGCCTGTATATATGTGTGTGTGTGTGTTTTACACATTTTATTATTAAAAGACTTTAATTAAACATATATTTACTTAGATTCATTCATTTCTAATGCCCTACCTCCTGTGTCCCATTGCTCCTTCAAATGGAGAGTGGAGCAAAAGTACTAATAGCAATGGGGCACAGTAAGTAGGACATTATGAATGAATCAATCTAATAAAGAAACTATTGAAGGAAGCAGCCCTCCGCAGCGCTCCCTTCATATAATTTCATTGACATCCGATGGTTGGGGACATTGAAGAGGACAATGTTGACCCCTGCATGCAAGAAGTCGTTCAGTGTACGAGCCCATGTCGACGAGTGAGGAGGGGAGAGAGGTATCGGAGGAAGCGGGCAGCAAATACAAGCTTGCCACCCTCTTCCTCCGATGTCGCTCTCTCCTCCACCCGCTTCCTCCAATGCCTCTGTCCTCTTCAATGTCCCCAGCCATCGGATGTCAATGAAAGATGTCATGGGTTTACAGCAGGGAGATCTTGTCAAACTAACCTCATAGATTTTTTTGACTGGGTAACTAAAATAATAAATCAAGGGGGAGCAGTAGATATAGCTTATCTAGATTTCAGTAAAGCATTTGACACTGTCCCTCATAGAAGACTCATAAATAAATTGCAGCGTTTGGGTCTAGATGTAAAAATAGTGAAATGGATAAGGCAATGGCTGAGTGACAGGAGACAGAAGGTGGTAATCAATGGAGAATATTCGGACGAAAGGAGTGTTACTAGTGGAGTACCTCAGGGATCTGTACTGGGGCCCATTCTTTTTAATATTTTTATTAGTGATATTGCAAAAGGCCTTCAAGGAAAGGTATGTCTTTTTGCAGATGATACAACGATCTGCAATAGGATAGACATTCCAGGGGAAATAAGCCAAATGGCGAATGATTTAGGTAAATTAGAAGTATGGTCAAGAGTGTGGCAGATGCACTTTAACGTTGATAAATGTAAAATAAGGCACTTGGGACATAAAAATCCAAAGGAAAAATATACTATTAAGGGTACTGTGCTGTCAGAGACAACAGAGGAAAGGGATTTGGGAGTAATTAGTTCTAATGACTTAAAGGTAAGCAGGCAATGTAATAAAACAGTGGGGAATGCAAGCAGGGCACTGGGTTGTATAGCTAGGGGCATTAGTAGCAGAAAAAGGGAAGTAGTCATGCCACTCTACAGATCTCTAGTTAGACCTCACCTAGAATATTGTGTACAGTACTGGAGACCCCATCTCCAGAAGGATATTGATACTCTAGAGAAAATTCAAAGAAGGGCTACTAAATTGGTGACTGGTCTACAGGAAAAGAAATATCAGGATAGACTAAATGATCTGAATATGTATAGCTTGGAGGAGAGGAGAGACAGAGGGGATATGATAGAAACATTCAAATACATTAAGGGATTCAACAAAGTACAGGATGGAAGTATATTTCAAAAGAGTAAAAACGTTAGGACAAGAGGCCATAGTCTAAAACTAGAGGGACACAGGTTTAGACGTAATGTAAGAATGTTTTACTTCACTGAGAGGGTAGTAGACAAGTGGAATAGCCTACCAGCAGAAGTGGTAGAAGTTAATACAGTGACAGAATTTAAGCATGCATGGGATAGGCATAAGGCGGTCCTTAACATAAGAAAAGACCAAGGACCAAAAAAAGGTTTGAGGTTGTGTTTTTTTTTTTTTTTTTTTACAGTAGGAAAATGGGCAGACTAGGTGGGCCGAATGGTTCTTATCTGCCGTCAAATTCTATGTTTCTATAAAGTATATGAAGGGAGCGCTGTTTCTTTATTAGATTGATTCATTCATAATATCCTACTTTCTGTGTCCCATTGCTATTAGTACTTTTGCTCCACTCTCCGTTTGAAGGAGAGTGGAGCAAAAGTACTAATAGCAATGGGACACAGGAGGTAGGGCATAAGAAATGAATGAATCTAAGTAAATATATGTTTAATCAAAGTATTTTAATAATAAAATGTGTAAAACACACACACAAATATATAGGCAAGGTATGTAGTCCATACCTTGACTATTAACCCTTTGGGTACCAGAGTGGTAGGAAACATGCTAAGCAATGCTTTCCTACCTCTCTGGTACTCAAAGGGTTAATTGTCGAATAAAAGACAGGTTGACTACTATATGTGAGTCAAGAAGGTGAATGTGGGATGGAGTTAGTATGTCGAATATATGCAATATATGTCGACATACTAAGGGGGGTGTCGAAGGGGGGGCATTGTGTGGTGCTTGGTGTACCGTTTCTGTTTAAACCTTCGAATGCCACAGGGGTGAGCAGTGCATATCCCTATGGCATTCAGTGCTGTTTGTGGTGCTGAAAGCCTTCTCTGTATTCCCCTACTGGCTGGGTAGGGAAGCGCAGACTCATGTTATCCCTAACTCTCTGTTTTATTTTCCCCGACGGTGGTTTTCTACTCTGACTTGTGTGATGTTTGACAAAAAAAATAGGCGTTAGATTTCTGGAGTGAAATGTTGCAATTTAACTCGTGTTAGCCCTAACTCCAACATTTGAATGGCTTTGGCGTTGCTTGTACATTATCCTCTATGGGTAAGATCTTGCTGTTCTGGCGACGGGCGACGTGTGTTTCAGAACTGCATTATTTTTACTAGTGGGAACATCTGCATTGCTCACTGGAGGTACAAAACCACCGTCGCCAGTTTTTTCTGCCGATGCCAACATTTGAATCGAGCACTTAGCTCTCGAAGGAGCTAAGGCTCAATTTAATTCAAAATACATTTTTAAACATCCCCTAGTAAGGTGCACATGGTTTGCCATCAAAATACTAGAATAACAATCCTGACAACAAATTCAGTTTTGTTCCTTTTTTTCTGGTGTAAGACAAAAAATTAAATTGGAGGAGGTTAGCACACTGTAGTAAGCTATTTAATATGAAGAACTGAAACAATTTTGGAGTAAACCAAATTAACCACTGGGGCAAACAGTAACAGTAAATCAGGTTGAAAAAGACACACGTTCATCACATTCAACCCCTGCCTCCTAACCCAGAAACATAAGAATTATATAAGCATTACTGCACCCAAAATGAGTATTAGTGTAGTTATCGGAACCTCCTGTATTACTTACTAATACACAGTATAACCATATATGTTCATTCGTGAAAGAAATAAAGAAATGCATCTAATCGTCTCTTAAATGTATCCATTGCATCTGTTACAATCCCCATTAATATAACATTATATTAATATAATATCAAAAAAATTGAATGGTAGAGACATCTTTAATATGTAAAGTAGCAATGCTTTTGGGGACCCCTCCTAACTTGCAAGGGAGTTAAAACTCAATTCTATTAAAAAGTACATTTTAAGCATCCCCTACTGGTGAATATGGTTTGGCCCAAAATTATCCCAACATGTACTGTTCTCCTAAAAATCCAGACTAAAGAATATTAAAAACAGTTTGCTTCCCTTTTTTTCTTGTGTGAGAGGGCTAATACATTATTGACTTATGTTCCTGTGACATGGAATAGAATTCCCAAGAAGGCATTTTTAAAGTCTCTCTAAGTTAAAACAAAATAAATATCTGATATATTTTCCTTTCCCCTTTCTCCCTTCTCTTGCAAATGCAGTAATAGATGTGCTAGTATTATTTAGGAAAAGCTTTCTTTCTGATGTCATCTCTGCAATTGACAGATTCATGTATTGCTTATCTTGCATTTATGGCCAAAATACCTAATTCTAGAGACCTGGGGGGTATACACTAAGGAGTGATAAAGTGGAGATGACTTCTCAAGTGATATCCCTTCTTCAACTCCTATATTATTCTATGGAGCCAATGCAATAAGGTTTCTCCGACTTTGGAAATCTTAGTGCATAGACTCTATAGAATACCATAGGACCTAGATAAGTGGTCTCCTCTTTATCACCTCTTTATGACGCCTTAGTGCATAACCCCCCCTGGATACATGCCACTCACATCCAGTCATATTACCTCTGCACTTACAGCTTCAAGACTTCCTATACATGGAGTGGGTCTGTGATAAACTATTTTTTGTGACAACTGTTATCTCAATGAAGTGAGGGGGGTATAATTATTTTGGTTTGTCTTTGGCTTAGTGTTTGTCTTGAAAAAGGTGGCTTTTGCCACTGAAGTGTGAACTTGATACAGTACATACACACTATCTTGCTTGTTTATTTGCATAATTCTAAATAGTCAGTGTAGCCAGGACAATTACAATGCCCACACTCCTGGCTTATTGCAATCAATTTTCATACCCTTTTACTGGCCATTAATTAACCATATGCTTGCTAGAGAACTGTCCAGTGCATTGTGAAGCAATGTGTTGGAGACCTCTGTAGCAACAAAGAAAATAAGAGCTTTTTTTGTGCTTGAATGTTTTACACTAGGGGTATTTTGTGTGCCAGGTATCAGTGGCTGGGCTTAGGGCAGTGTCATGTCAGAAGCAGGGGGTTCCATGGTTGAGACGAAGAGCACCTTGAGTGTCTTGCTTAGGGGCTGTCTTCAGGGCTGATGTAAATCTGGCCCTGAAGACAGAATAATAAATAAAATGGGGTTACAGTGAATGCCAACAATCAAAGGAACACAAATAAAGAGTCAAGATCCAGAGAGCACACAGTGTGTTTGAAATCTTACAGAAACAGACAAGGAATAAGAGTGAGGTATATGCATTTTGTTTGTGCTCTAAGGGCCATATGCAAAAAGTAAAAATGGAACAAAGTTTCCTGGGTCATTGTCTATCTCTACAACTCCCTCCGCTTCACTTCAGACAAAGAATCCCTGGGACTCCCCTGTCCTCAGCTCACCCCAGTGAGTCAGGCTGGTTCGGGGTTAGGACAAAGTTAGGATTTCTCTCTATGATTCTATTACTACCTTCCAGTTTTTTTTATTAATGACGTCTTTCAAGACTTCCTGAACCACTTGTAGTAATTTTATTTGGATGACGCTTGATTTTTTACAATTCCCTGGAAGACCACAAGTTGCATGTCAACTTTAGATTGAAAGCTTTCAGTGATTTCCTTTGCTAAGCAAATGTTACCATCTGTTGTCCAAGCCCTTAAATTGCAAAGCTCTGTATACACTTGTGGTACTATATAAACATATCCATTCATTTATTCAAGAAGGTCCTTCAACATCTTCTGGAGCATCAATGACAGATAGATAGATAGATAGATGTTGTACTTCAGTGGCTGGTACTCATTAAGCAGCGTCAAACACTCATTAGATTTGCAAATTTGTATCATTTGTTATTTTTCCACCCATTATTCTGTGTCTTCCCCCTGGCACCAGACACTGAGAACCTTCTGATTTATGGATTTTTTTATGGATTCTTACACTCACCTTGTTCTTCTGTGAATTTGACACAGTTATGTACATTACTGTGCAAAAGTTTTAGGTAGGTGTGAAAAAAATGATATAAAGTAAAAATGCTTTCAAAAATAGACATGTTAATAGTTTATATTTAGCAATTAATAAAATTATATTGAGTGAACAGAAGAAAAATCTAAATCAAGTCAATATTTGTTGTGACCACCCTTTGTCTTCAAAAGTGGCTAAATGTTTCTAGGTACACTTGCATAAAGTCAGGGAGTTTGTAGGCATATAGTCAGGTGCATTATTAAACAATTATACTAAACAGGTGCTAATGATCAGTACTTCAATATGTAGGTTAAAACACAATCATTAACTGAAACAGAAACAGCTATGTAGGTGGAATAAAATTAAGTGAGGAACAGCCAAACTCAGCTAACAAGGTGCGATTAATGAAGACAGTTTAATGTCAAAAGTCATACACCATGTAAAGACTGGGCACAGAAACAAGACACAAGGTAGTTATACTGTGCCAGCAAGGTCTCTCCCAGGCAGAAATTTCAAGGCAGACAGGCTTTTCCAGATGTGTAATGTACATAACTGTGTCAAATTCATGGAAGAACAAGGCGAGTGTAAGAATCCTTAAAAAGTCCATAAATCAGAGGGTTCTCATTGTCTGGTGCCAGGCTACAGAAGGAAGATACAGAATAAAGGGTGGAATAATAACATAGAAGCACCTAATACATTTCTGATACAAATTTGCAAATCTGATGAATGTTTGAAGCTGCTTAATGAGCTGTCCAAGATCTTTTGAAGGAGCACAAAGAAACTGGCAATGTTGAGGACTGTAGACACTGTGGTCATCAAGGAAACCATGCTTACTTCCCTATGCAATCGTAAGTTGTCCAGCAATGCCATGAGCTCAGAACTGGCAGAAAACAGTGGGATCCTGGTACACCCATCTACTGTCTGGAGAAGTCTGGTCAGAAGTGGTCTTTGTGGCCAAAAAGCCATACCTACGACGTGGAAATAAGGCCAAGTGACTCAACTATGCACAAAAACACAGGAACTGGGGTGCAGAAAAATGGTAGCAGGTGCTCTGGACTGATGAGTCAGAATTTGAAATATTTGGCTGTAGCCAGGGCCGGATTTATAATAAGGCAGAATAGGCATCTGCCTACAGATGCACCCCACAGAGGGGCGCCTGTCATTGGGATCGTTTTTTTTTTTTTTTAATTAGTCAGCATTATGATGCATCATGTCTCATGTCTGGTGGACCAAAGTTTTGTAGGGGGGGGATGAAGTGCCGCGGAGGCGTAAATATCATCCTCCTGCTACTGCTGCACCTGCGTGCCGTGGCCGGATATGAGTGACAGAAGTTGAAGAGCAGATCAGTAGCTGGAGTCACGGAGGCACATTACTCCCATCTCCTCACTTACCAGATGCGTGCACAACTCCTCTGGCATGCAGAGAGTGAAACAGGAGTTCTGTGAGTATAACGCTTTAGCTACTACAGAGAAGCAGACGCACGATATAGCTGTTATACCCTTTGGCCTTGGATGCTATAGACACAGCTCCTACGATGGAGACTTTACTAGCATTCAAAGGTGATGAAAAATTAGCCCTTTGAGTGCCAGAGGGGTACGCAATCCATTGCAAAACAATGCATTGAGTACCCCTCTGGCACTCAAAGGGTCAAGACACTGTAAAGACAGATCGATAGCGAAAAGTCACATACCGCCAATTGTGGCCAGTACAACGAATCAGCATCAAGTACCCACACTGTGCAGCTCCCAGATCCAACTCATTCTGCACCATAGGAAGCCTCCCACTGTCCTCTAACAAGTACTTCCACCAAAAACTGTTACCTCCGCTAATATAGTAAAGAGGGCATGCATACTAAACTTTTTGCTCTTTTTTTTTTTTTCCTGAAATGTAAATCCGGCCCTGGCTGTAGCAGAAGGCAGTTTGTATGCCGAAGGGCTGGAGAGCAGTACAAGTATGAGTGTCTTCAGGCAACAGGGAAACAAGATGGTGGAGGTTCCTTGTAAGTTTGGTGCTGCACTTCTGCAAATGGAGTTGGGCATTTGGTCAGAATTAATGGTCTCTTCTATGCTGAGACATACAGCCAAAGTAATTAAGAACTATCTTCAGTGTAAAGAAGAACAAGGAGTCTTGGAAGTGATGGGTACGGCCCATACAGATCCCTGATCTCAACATCATCGTGTCTGTCTGGATTACATAAAGAGAGAGAAGCAACTGATGGTGCCTAAATCCACAGCAGAACTGTGGTTAGTTCTCCAAGATGTTTGGAACAACCTACCTGCTGAGTTCCTTTACAAATTATGTGCAAGTGTACCTAGAAGAATTGAAGCTGTTATGAAGGCAAAGTGTGGCCACACCAAATATTGATTTGATTTATATGTTTCTTGTGTTCACTCACTCTCATTTTGTTAATTGATAAAAATAAACTATTAACATGTCTATTTTTGAAAGCTTTCTCACTTTACAGCATTTTTTCACACCTTCCTAAGACTTTTGCACAGTACTGTATGTGCTGTACCTTGGCCTCAGCTGTACCATCCTGGGTTGCTTCCAGAGGGGAGCCCTCCAGGGCATCTCTGTAGCCAAGCTGCCCCCCTTTTGCAGCTACCATTTCTTGCAGTCGCCACAGTAGATGCCCTAGGCTTATATAGGTTGGCCATACCTTCTACTGTTGGTTAGTCACCCAGCATCCCTTTTGTTGTGCTGTTTTGCAATGGGCTTCAATAACCAAGCAGTTGAAACTTAGGCTTCACCAAAACTGCACATAGTTGGTAGATTATCTTTATCAGTACACACTTCTTAAATAATACTAGCAAAAGGGCCACAGCCTTGCCTGTGGGGATTAAGACCTTTGGGTACTTCTAAATATGTAGGGGTATTCATCGCTTTGCTCTTTATGTACATGTAATAAATATGCAGTTAGATGTGTATGTATATTGCATACATATGCTCTACATCTACCTGCATATTATTACATGTACATATACAGCAATGCAATGAATACCCCTGAAGCACCCAAAGGACTTAAAGGGTTAGTAATACTTAAAATGTAAAACAAAATATGTTGTAGGGTTTATCCCCCTGAGTAAAACAAGAGTCCCCCCACTGCTGAAAGGTGTTTCATTCAAAAGTTATTAATTTTCAAAGTTGAATTTTTTAGGTGCAATATCACAGTGGCCTGAAATTGTACAGTGGCGCTGTTGCTACACCATCCTATGGAGATTTATGGTCCCGGGACCAGAGTTGTCCATTGGATCGTGTAGCAACAGCGCCACTGTACAATTTCAGGCCACTGTGATATTGCACCTAAAAAATTCAGCTTTGAAAATTAATAACTTTTGAATGAAACACCTTTCAGCAGTGGGAGTACTCTTGTTTTACTCAGGGGGATAAACCCTACAACATATATTTTTTTACATTTTAAGTATTACTATCCCTTTAATCACCATGGGCAACGCAGTGCCCATTTTGGTAGTGTACTAATAAAGTTCAGCAAATCAACTGCAGCAAATGGGATATATACAAATCAATTGATTGACAATGGGGCATTTAACCTCTTGACTCCTAGAGGTATCCAATGTATTGGTGATTTCATTTCTCTACTCTTTGAGTGTCAGAGAGGTATTCAAGGCATAGTTTTTCAATGTACTGGATACCCTTTTGGCACTGAAAGGGTTAAACTTCTGATTCTAGTCATCTGTGCACATAGCCTTTACCCTCCCTCTGAACTTACTCACAGACACTAACAGTGTCAGTGAGTACTCACCATTGAACTACATAGCAGGAGGCTTTTATCAAATTTTTGTGCTGTATCACCGCAACTACCAAAAATATGAGAAGAGTGTCATGTAAGCTAAATTGTGTGAGCATTTGACAGGAGTGACTCCTGTCAGAATACATGCAGACAGTTCCACTCACTCCTACTTTCGTCGCCACTCCCCTTTGCCTCCAAACAACTTGCTCTTTCCCCATCCAAACGAATGTGCTCACCCACTCTTTCACCATTCGACACATTCCACTGACATTTACTTGCTCCATCCAAAACAACATTCCAAATGCAAAAATGTTCACCACCCACCCTTTGACCATGAAAATGAACTCAGCCACTCACCATTACTTTCGGCACACAGCACTGCTATTACCATGGTCCCTTTCTCCACACCAAATATTTACACCGTGGGGGATAGGTTCAATGTGTGACATGATACTGGTGCTCTCAACCACAAGCTAACAAGTGGATGATGCGGCTGTCCTGGGCCTGTCCCTGTATGTAGGTGTGTTAGTGATCTGAATGGCCTGTGGGAATACACTACCCACAGCTATCATACTGCTACCAGCTGCTGGAACATCATCTTGCCTTCATTTACCGTGCTCTGTCACTGCATGCGGTTATAGTCCGGGTGTGCCTTCAGAGACAGAGCAGGGTAAATGAAGGCCAGATGCAGAAGCAAGAAAATATGAAAATATGTTGTTAATGAAAACTGGGCCACCTGGGTGCAGCTTTTGAAGTGGCCAACTACTTGCACACACAAGGTAAAATGTCCACTCCCTCCGGAGAAAAGGGCATCCAGATTTTTTTTTCCATTAGCTTGGACTGGAGGTTTTACCTTGTGGGTAGCTGCAGTTTGCCACATAGGGAATCATTTGTTCTCTTTTTACTGTCACACTTATGGGATTAAATTAATTAAATGTGTAATGCAACTACACCCACACACACACAGAAAATGGAGAAGAGATATGGGGCAGAAGGGGGGGGGGGGGTGATTATTGTTGAAGAAGGGAAGTGCCAGTGATGTTTGAGAAGGGGGAGAGAAAGACAGACATGTTAGAAAAGGGGTAGAGTGCACAATGATAACCCTTTGAATGTCAGCGTTATTACACAATGTAAAGGGTTAAGACAGAAGAGACGCAAAAGAGGAGCGGCATCTGAGGAGTGCTAGGAATTTTTGTGATTGAGTGAAGGTTGATATATAGCATATGTGGAGAGGCGACTTGGCGGGAGGTTAACTCCCCAGATGAGGAGGGAATGAACCCAATCATATGGGCAGCTTAAACAAAAGAGCATTTGCTGGAAAGAGGGAAGTGAAGGTAAAGAAGAGGCACAGTGCTAGAAAAAGGTGTGTAGATTCATGCATGAGTGTAGTTGTAATATGGTAATTATCCTTTGCTCATCAGGATCCTTTTCAGGCTGCTTCGTGGAAGTTAGTGTGGGAGGGTGAAATAGTGAACAAAGTGCAAGTTGTTGCAGAGCGAAACAGCCATTTTTATTTTTTGTTTGAGCCAGATGATGGGGGAGGGCCAACTCCTTGCAGAGACTTTCACAGGAGTAAGCAGGGACCTTCCACCCCTGCCTACTCCTGTGAAAGTCACCCCCCTGTATCTCCCTGGTAAGGCAGTATGGAGGAGACATACTGCCACCCCTGGGTGTGTTTTTCCACCCAGGGGTGTTTGTGGCTGGAGACAGAGAATCTGGCATCCCACCAGCCTTCTCCTTTTATTAATACAGATGTTTAATCCAAAGTTTAAATCTCAGATAGAGTCTTGTACTTTAGGTTTCTGGAGTCTTGCAGCCTTAATCTCCAATCACTGCCAACACCAATAAATCTTGTATACAGAGCTTGGCGCTGACTTCCGCCAAAAGAAATGCCAAAGTAATAACAAAATATGCACACAGTATTTCATATTATAAACCAACCAAAGAGCAATGTGTGGAAAAGACAATACAGTTATAGAATTTTATAGAATATTAAACATATATATACCTATATAATATTTCACTAGGATGTTTGTCACGATGCAGTCATGCGCACTAGAGACTGCCTGCGTTCGGGCAGTCTCTACTGAGCATGATTGCATCGCGTGAGTGAGGTATTACAAGACTGCATCGCGTAGAGCAGTGAGGTAGCGGCCTCTTAACCCTTTGAGTGCCAGAGAGGTACGCAACACATTGCAAAGCAATGTGTTGCTTACCCATCTGGAACTCAAAGGGTTAACATTACCTGGATCTTGGCCCATGTACATGGGCTTTTACACTAATATATATATAAACATATATAAATAGTCATATCTAGCAAAAGCAATAATCACTACTAAAGCTTAAAATATATATCAAATTAAAGGGATAGTAATACCTAAAATGTAAAAAAAAATATGTTGTAGGGTTTATCCCCCTGAGTAAAACAAGAGTACTCCCACTGCTGAAAGGTGTTTTATTCAAAAGTTATTAATTTTCAAAGTTGAATTTTTTAGGTGCAATATCACAGTGGCCTGAAATTGTACAGTGGCGCTGTTGCTACATGATCCTATGGACAGCTCTGGTCTCAGGACCATAAATCTCCATAGGATGGTGTAGCAACAGCGCCACTGTACAATTTCAGGCCACTGTGATATTGCACCTAAAAAAATTCAACTTTGAAAATTAATAACTTTTGAATGAAACACCTTTCAGCAGTGGGAGTACTCTTGTTTTACTCAGGGGGATAAACCCTACAACATATTTTTTTTTACATTTTAGGTATTACTATCCCTTTAAATCAGAATATGAATCAAATAATCAGCAAGGTAATTTACTGTACATCAAGACTTGCCAATATGGGTGCTGGACCAAAGAAACTACCAGCCAGGAAATGCGTGTCCTGCAAAGCATTTCACACTAAATAGAACCCCTTAAGGACTACGTGATGTGGTATGACCGTCACAGTCCTTATACCCTTAAGGACCAGTGATGGTCATAGCACGTCATGTATTTTTTACTTACAGAGCTCTACCTGGAGTGCTGTAAGTAAAAATGGGGCCTAAAATTGATTGTTCCAAGACCGGAGCGATCTCTTTTAGGCCTCGAAGCGGCACGCCGGTATGCGTAACAGGTCACGTGTACCGGCGCATCGGCAAGTATCAAATCGGTCCTTAAGGGAAGGTAACTTCCCTGGACCGCTGGTACTTAATGGGTTAAGCAAATGGACTTCTAAGAGGCCACTTCACATATTACTGGCTATTTAAAGCAAAACTACCACATTAGGTACAGTCGCCCTGCAATACTTAGGCAGGTGGCAACTAGCTTAATAATAGTTATTTTACCTCTCAAAAGTAGCCGAATGTAAAGTACAGCTCCTACAATCTATAGGTCACCGTGTGAACAAGTGAAACTAAATACAAATACATACAAAGAGAAAAGAGAGAGCGCCAATTCTGGATATTCTATACAAAATAATAATGTATTTAATTATAATAATATAGATAAGAACATACTATTGATAGCCACAATTGCTTGTAAAGCTATGTGCAACAATATAACAATATTCAATACTAGTAAAAGTCCTTCCAAACAGTAATATTTTGTATGTTAAGCAGAGATCCTCCATTTTTTTTAATGTATTTATTCAACCAAAGATCTATTGGGAATGTCTCTCCCTTTAGGCCGTCCAAAAGTTCTTAGGATCTTAAATGTCTTTTCCTTTTCCTTTGCCAATGGTAGTTGCCGTTAAAGAAACAAATTATTTGAACTCTTTTACTCTTTTTTTTCCTCTCCCGTCCTTGTGGGCACTCTGCGGGCAAATTCCTTTCTTGATCTCCCGTCTTTATATTACAGTGTCCTTTATTTTTGCGGGCAGGGGTATGGGTCTCTCGCCTGTGTATTGGATCTGATGATCTTTAATCTTCCTCCCGTCAACAGCGGACAGGGATCTCTTCCCAGGCTTTTCTTTAGTTGGCCACCTCTTATAAGCTGTTTTTGCATAAAGTATGGAGAAAATTCTGTATTTCTTCTGTGTACCTCTCAAGGCATTCCTTATAATGGGATGTCTCCGCCCACCAGCTGGGTAGGACCAACGACCGAAGGTTTAAAAAGTCAGAATCAGCTTGCTACCTCCATTCTTTTTTGGTCCTACCAGCTGGATGCACTCTGATTAGGAAAACCCTGGGCCTGTCTGAAACCCAGCAAGAACTGAATGTCATGGATACCGCCTTCCTAGGAACAAAGAAATATGCTCCAGTCCTGCCTGTTCATCAATCCATCTCCGACTTAATTCTTTCAGAATGGAAGCTTGGAGATAGACGTACTTCAGTTCCCAGGAAATTTAAGAGGATGTTCCCCTTCAACGAGAAAGATGTTCAACTCTGGGCTTCGTCTCCTAAGGTGGATGCCCCTATCGCTCATCTTGCCAAACATACTATTCTACCTATGGAAGATGGCACTTCTCTCAAGGACAGAAAACTGGAAGCCGCTCTCAAGAAACAATTTTCTGTTATAGGGGAAAATTTGAAAGCAGCCACGGCCATGGCTTGTGTCTCCAGAGTCATGCGCATCTGGCTCACCGAACTGGAGGAGAAAATAGAGTCCAATGTTTCTCGTTCTAAGCTTCTCAAAGAAGTAGCCTCTATTAAACAAGCAACTAACTATTCTTGTGACGCTTCTCTGGATATTATTCGTCTGCTTGCAAGATCCTCGGCTCTTTCCATTTCAGCTCGCAGATCTCTATGGTTGAAACCTTGGAAAGCTGACACCACCTCCAAGAATAAGCTCGTCTCCCTTTCCTTTACAGGAGCCTCCCTCTTCGGTGAGCACTTGGATGAAATCATCAAGAAGGCTTCGGGTGGCAAAAGTCCGTTTTTGCCTCAAGAGCGGAAACGCAAGGGTTCTCCTTCCTTCCAGTCTCGATTCAGGGGTCAATCCTTTCGTGACTACAAAAGAACAGATCAGGGCCATCAAGACGAACCCAGAGGAAAATATTCCCAGAGAGGAGGCTTCAGGCGAACTTACCCCAGGAAGCCTCAATTTAAGCCAGGAAGCCAGTGATGCTCAGCGGTCCCCGTTGGGGATCCCAGTGGGGGGCAGGCTGGGATCCTTTCTCGGAGCTTGGGAGACTCAGGTTTTTCCAGATTCCTGGGTCTCTCAGGTTCTGAGCAGGGGATATACGCTGGAATTCATCTCTATCCCTTCCCATCACATCTTCCTCAAGTCTTGCATGCCGAAGAATCCTTTAGCCAGACAAGCCTTTCTTTCATCAATCAACAATCTTCTGGCTCAGAAAGTTTTGGAAGAAGTACCTGCCCCGGAGAAAGGTTCAGGAGTCTATTCTCCTTTCTTTCTAGTCCCCAAATCTTCAGGTTCCTTCAGGACTATACTAGACCTGAAGATTGTCAACAACCATCTCAGGTACCTCCACTTCAAGATGGAGACAGTGGAATCAGTCCTTCACTCCTTGGCAGCAGGAATGTTCGTCACTTCCATAGACCTCAAGGACGCCTATTATCACGTTCCAGTCCATCAAGCTCACAGACGCTTTCTTCGGTTTGCGGTCAATCAGTATCATTACCAGTTTGCAGCGCTGCCCTTCAGCCTATCCACGGCTCCCAGAGTGTTTACGAAGATCCTGGCCCCTGCTCTGGCATGCTTGAGAAAAAGGGGGATCAATATATCAGCCTATCTCGATGACTTACTAATCATGGCCCCATCTTACAAGGACTCGATTTGTCACACGGAGACAGCAGTCCAGTTTCTACAAAGCATAGGTTGGATTATCAACTTCTCAAAGAGCCATCTATCTCCTTCTCAGAAGATAGAGTTTTTGGGTCTTCGCATCAACACGGTCACATCTCTAGTGCGACTATCTCTAGACAGGATCTCCAAGATCAGATCCACTGTCCGGACCTTTCTAAGGAGCCCCATTTTGAGAGTGAAGGACTTTTAACAACTTCTGGGTCTAATGTCCTCATCCACCCAGATCCTCCCTTGGGCGAAGTTACACTGCCGTTTTCGCCAACACAACTTGTTGTCCTGCTGGAATCCAGACCTTGGGAACCCTCTTCAAAGAATACCTCTCTTCAGGTCGGCCAGACAGGAGTTAAGATGGTGGCTCCTTCCAGCCAATCTCCAAGCAGGGCGGTCATTGTCTCTTCCAAACTGGGAGATCATCTACACCGATGCCAGTCTCAAGGGCTGGGGAGCACTCTGGGGGTCCAAGTCAATCCAGGGTTCATGGTCACGGAGGGAAGCCGCTCTTCACATCAATATTCTGGAGGCCAGGGCAGTTAGGAAGACTCTGGTCCGCTTACAGAGGTATCTCAAGGGCAAGAGTGTCCTGATAAGGACAGACAATCTTCCCACAGCCATGTACATCAGGAACCTGGGAGGAACCAGGAGTCAGGCCTTACTCAGGGAAATAAGACCTCTTCTCCTCTGGGCAGAAAAACATTTGCTACATCTGTCAGCCGCTCACATTTCGGGAAAAGACAACCTAACAGCAGATTTTCTCAGCAGAAACAGGCTGGACCAAGGGGAGTGGGCCCTAAATCCAGAGGTATTTGATCTCCTCACAAGAAAATGGGGTCAACCGGAGGTGGATCTGATGGCTACCAGGCACAACTCCAAGACAGCAGCCTTCTATTCCAGATGGCGGGATCCTCTCTCCCTAGGCCAGGATGCTCTGACCTTCCCCTGGCACTACAATCTGGTTTAAATCTTCCCGCCGGCTCCCCTTCTATTACAGGTTCTGAAAAAGATCAGGACCGACCGAGTGGAAGCCATACTCATTGCTCCCAACTGGCCCAGGAGGGTATGGTACTCTCTCCTAGTCCAAATGTCTGTGGACGACCCAATGGAATTACCTCAGAGGAAAGACCTTCTACATCAGGGTCCCATATTACACGACAACCTCAGGCTCTTACGCCTAACGGCCTGGAGGCTGAGCGGGAATCGCTAAGGGACCATGGCCTTTCGGATCCTGTGATTAATACTATCCTCCAGGGGAGAAAGGCTTCCACTTCCAGAGTTTACTGCAGGGTATGGGCCACCTTTTCAAAATGGTGCAATGAGAAGAAAATTTCTAAAGAAAATATCAATGTGGCCTGCATCCTTACTTTTCTCCAGGATGGGTTTCAGGGAGGTCTCAGGCCGGCCTCAGCTATCCTGGCTAAACCCTTGGCTGAGCATCATCTTATCAAACGCTTCACCAAGGCTATTGTTAAAGTGAAACCTACGGTCAGGGAGATCGTAGCCCCTTGGGACCTAAATTTAGTTCTTCAGGTCCTATCTCAGCCGGATAATTTTGAGCCGCTAAATGACATTTCTCTTCAGCTCCTAACCTTAAAGACTGTTTTCCTGACAGCTGTTACTTCGGCCAGGCGTGTTAATGAGCTTCAGGCTCTGTCCTGTAAAGCTCCATTTTTTTCTCTGCATCCGGCCAAGGTTGTCCTTAGGGTTAACCCTCCTTCAGACCCAAGGTAGTGACAGACTTTCATATTAACCAGGAGATTGTTCTTCCCTCCTTTTGTAACAATCCTGCTAATCCAAAGGAAGCTCGCCTGCATAATCTGGATCTGGTCCGGTGTATTTCCACCTATCTCCAAAGAACCAAGGACTTTAGATTATCGGACTCTCTTTTCATCTATTTTCAAGGTAGATTCAAAGGGAAAGCCGCCTCCAAAGCATCCATTTCTAGATGGATCAAGGCATGTATTCACAAATGCTAAACAGACTCGGGGCGCAAAGCACCCTCTAACCTTAAGGCACACTCAACTAGGGCTATGGCCGCATCCTGGGCCAAGTGGGCTCAGGCCTCTCCGGTGGACATTTGTAAGGCGGCCACCTGGTCTTCTATCTCCACCTTCATGAAGCATTATCATCTGGACGTCCAGGCATCAGTAGACGCTGCGTTCGGCAGAAAAGTCCTGGAGGCGGTAGTCCAGCACTGAAGGGTACGGTTCCTTTTCCCTCCCTTGTAATTATCTTGGGTACTGCTTTTAAGTCCCATTATAAGGAATGCCTTGAGAGGTACACAGAAGAAACGTATAAATTTACTTACCGATATTTAGCTTTCCTCTGTGTACCTCCAAGGCATACCCTCCCTACTAATCTATTTCTGTTAGTTTTTACAGCTGAGCTAAAAAAGGGTGACTGAAGGTAGCAAGCTGATTCTGACTTTTTAAACCTTCGGTCGTTGGTCCTACCCAGCTGGAGGGCGGAGACATCCCATTATAAGGAATGCCTTGGAGGTACACAGAAGAAAGCTAAATATCGGTAAGTAAATTTATCCGTATCTGGAGTTATCTTTATACTGTACCAATCTCCAATGCGTTTCATGCTGGTTGACAGCACTTCTTCAGGGAATAAATATTGCTGTTTGCTCTGAGTGTTGTGTCCATTTTTATTTGTTACAGCGTCTGTTCAAATTCCCCCCGAGCTCAATGATTGACCAATGAGCTGAAAGTTGTTTTGATTGCACTTACTTCTGGGTATTTAACCCTTTCCTAGCATGAGTTACACAATTCAACTCAGAGAATCTATATCGATGCAGTAAGAGACCATGAACCCCCTGGGTGCCGCAGTGGCGTACATTGCACCACCATATGTACATTGCACCGCCATGTGATGCCCTGCACACCACTACCGTCCCCAAGGGTCCAACAGAATAGTATAAAGTGAATACATAAATACAATACAACTCTATATTGGGCTCTAAATTAACCCCTCAACTGCTGCAGTATGGTTTACAAGCAATTTTAGATTGTGGATTGTGGATATCCACAGTATGTTCTTATCTATATTATTATCTACATTATTATTTTGTATAGAATATCCAGTATTGGCGCTCTCTGTCAAGGTTTGGCTGACCTCTGCTGCTCGATTCTGCTGTCTGAGCTAATCCAGTTCTCTGCTATCCATTACTGCTGCCATTCCTTTGCTGGATCAGGCTGATCAGCTGACCTGTCTGTATTTGCTCACCCGACTGCTATCAGCCAACAGCCAACCTTCCCAGGGTATTTAAAGCAGCTTTGCTCACTACCTGATTGCCCTTGTGTCTGATTCTGGAGCAAGCTCGTTATCCTGAGTTGCTGAGTACCTGTGTATGACATGACTTCCTCTGACATCCCTTCTGGTTCCTGGCTCCTGGATTGTTCCTGACTTCACTGATCTCCTGACCGCCGCTTGGCTGAGTACCTGTCTTGGTTCCTGCCCCCGGCTTGTCTTTTGGTTTACTCTTCTGTTTGCTTTTGTTATTTCAATAAAGGTGTTTTGCATTTTTACATTTTGTGTCCTGTCTGGTTCCTGGTCCCTAACAGTACAAAAGGGCCATGAATTCAGAAGGCGCAGGCAAGCCACAAAAATTTTTTTTTCAGGCTGGTCCAGCGCATGGACCAGTTTGCGTTAGCCCTCCAGACTTTGTTGCTCCGTACCGCGCATCTGGCTCCACTGCCTGAGCAGCCCCTGGTGCAGTCTGTCCCTATAGTTGCTGCCGCTCTTGCTCCAGCTGTCAATTGTGACTCCAATATTGCGAGAGGCATGACTGGGTCCGCCCCGCTTCCCCAGCATTATGGGGGCGACTCTAACCAGTGCAGAGGTTTCCTGAACCAGTTTGGTATCTATCTGGAGATGGTACCAAAGTCCTTTCTGTTTGATAGGAGTAAGGTGGGCCTTGTGATTTCCTTACTCTCTGACAGGGCCTTGGCATGGGCTAATCCTCTTTGGGAGACGCAGAAACCTATAGTGTACAATTACCCTGAGTTTGTGGCATCCTTTAAAAGGGTATTTGATGTACCAGGCCGCTTCACCTCGGCTGCCAAGCAACTAATGTCCATTCAGCAGGGTACAAGGACGGTTTCTGACTATGCCATAGAGTTTCGTACCCTGGAAGCTGAGGTTGGTTGGAATAATGAGGCTCTCATGGTTTCTTTCTCTAAAGGGCTTTCATATACAGTTAAAGATGAGATAGCAGCCCAGGACCTCCCCAAAGATTTAGAGGAACTGGTCTCATATTGCATCTTGATTGACTCCTGTATCTTTGAGAGACCTTCCTTCAGGGAGCGACTGAGGATGAATCCCATCCGTTTAGCCTCAAGCTTTAAGTTCCCACCCGTGCCTCCCTCTCCTCCCGTGCCTCCTAGTCTTGAGACCTCAGGGGATGTGGAGCCCATGTGGCTTGGGTTCACTCGCCTTTTGGTTGCTGAAAGGGCCTTTAGGAGGAGGGAGGGCCTGTGCCTTTACTGCAGTAAGGCAGGGCATATGCTGCGAACTTGCCCCACTCGTCCGGGAAATGTGCGCACCTAAGGTCCTATAGGGGACAGACTTTAAGTGGCGTCTCAGCATCCCTGGCTATCCAGAAAGATAAACCTCTAGTCTCCTTTGGGCTCTCCTGGGGCAAGTTTTCCATTACTACAGCGGCACTTAGTGACTCCGGTGCAGCAGGCCTCTTTATTGACAGTGCCTTCAGCCAGAAGCACTCCATTCCATTGCAGCTCCGTACCACTCCACTTGCCATTGTGGCGATTGATGGTAGACTCCTACAGCTGCCGCAGGTCACCCATGAAACTGCTCCTTTGTCTATGGCTGTAGGGGCTCTCCATCACAAAACTTTACAATTACAGGTGATCCACTCTCCTCACTATCCTGTGGTCCTGGGTTATCCATGGTTGCACAGACATAATCCCAAATTCAACTGGGTAAGGGTCGAAGTCATGGCATGGTCTCCTAACTGTTCTAAGACATGCCTAGCAAAAGTGATGAAGATGCTAACCACATCCCCGGTCTCTTCACTGCTTGAAGAGTACCAAGAGTTCCAGGATGTATTTGATAAGGGCCAGGCTGGTGAGCTCCCACCTCACCATCCTTATGATTGTACAATTGAGTTGCAACCAGATGCTATACCTCCTTCAGGTCGAGTCTACCCTCTTTCTGTCGTGGTGAATAAGGCCATGGAGGAGTATACTGCGGATGTGCTGTCCCGGGGATTCATCCTCAAGTCCTCCTCTCCCGCTGTGGCTGGATTCTTCTTCTTAAAGAAAAAGAGTGGAGAACTAAGACCCTGTATCGATTACAGTGGGCTCTACCGTATCATGGTCAAAAATGCCTACCCAATCCCACGTACTACTGAGCTATTAAATCAGTTAAAAGGGTCCAAGGTGTTCACTATGCTTGACCTGTGAGAAGCGTACAATTTGGTATGGATGAAGGAGGGCCATGAATGGAAAACCGCTTTAACACAAGGAGCAGGCATTACAAATACCTCGTAATGCCCTTCTATCTTTGCAATGCTCCTGCGGTTTTCCAGGAATTCTTAAATGACGTAATCCGGGACATACTCCAACAATGCATGGTGGTATATTTGGATGACATTCCAATCCACCTCCATGGAAAGCCACCACGCAGATGTAGCCCGAGTTCTGCAAAAATTAAGAGAAAACAACCTATTTTGCAAATTAGAAAAATATGAGTTCCACCGCAAACAGGTCACCTTCTTGGGGTATGTAATCTCAGAGGTCGGTTTCACTATGGACCCCGAGAAACTCTCGGCTGTTCTCGAGTGGCCGTGACCCGTAGTTCTCCACTTCCTTTCATGCTTCCTCAGGTTCGCTAATAACTACAGGAAATGTATCCGTAATTTTTCCTCATTTGTAAAACCCCTTACCGACATGACCAAAAAAGACGGTGTAACGGATAGCTGAGAAGGGACCGCGTAGCCTTCCGCCGTCGTTCCCGGGTCTCTCCTTCTCGACGCCGATAAGCGCCGTTGGATGCACCAGTTGAAGTATGGACAGTCACTGGACACAGCCACAGGATCGCTGGAAGCAGGGAAGAGTCCACGTCGCCGCCTGACAGTCCACGAAGTTAGGTCGCAGGAAACTGGCAGCAGGTGGTCAGCGATTCAGGATACTTGGCGCAGATGGGTATCAGAGTGGATACTTTAGACCATAAGCAATACAAGACTCCAGGACTCCTTGTTCACTCCAAAACAGAACTCTCTTTATTGTCACAAACCACAGATATTTATATACAGTACAGTATATTGGATCACATGGGGAAACCTGATACAATAGGGAACATGATTAAATCATAGCACATCAGACAAAAGACAGCAACAGCTGGTCTTAACAGATACAATGACTCAGACAGGGTTACATTTCAGATACACAGGGGTCTGATTGAACAAAGACTTGAGGGTGTGAACTAATTACCACATGGCAGGGGGTCAACATAGTGAATGGCTGGAGTTGCTATAATCCACATCTTAGGGACAGTGGCCCAAGGTTGGAGCCTTTGATTGAATATTTTGAATGCCCTGCCCCAATTTTGATCAATCACTGGTCTGCCTACCATTTCCCATGTTAAGCTAAGGAAGATATTTGCATACCTGGTAGTTGGTGATTGCACAAACCTTCAAATTGGACAAGTACAATTAAACACATACAATATTTGAAAATACATAAAACCAAACTTAATACACAAACCAATGTCCATAACTATAAGTCTTTGTTCCTGGCAATAGCTGGCCAGTTCGTATGCCAGAGCCCACAGCTACATCCAAGCAGGGCAACAAGGTCCATAGTTTTTAAGTAAATAGTTTGTGGTCCAGACAAGGGCTCAGTAACGGGTAGGATCCGTTACATTTCTCCCCCTTTTTTGTACCAAGCCAGCGGTTGCGGTAGTAAATGCTGGCTTGGGACTCTAGGAGAGCCTTGCTGCTGTGAGCCGCTTGTCTGGACAGTTCGTTAGTCCAGCGGCCTTGGTCCTAGGCCAGTCACAAGTGTGGAGCCCCTTGTCCTGGGCCAGGGAAATAACAAGCAAGCCCCTTGTCCTGGGCCAGGGAAACAACAAGCAAGCCCCTTGTCCTGGGCCAGGAGAAAATGGGAGCCGCTTGTCCGGGCCAGGGAAGAATAGCTGCGCCCCTTGTCCTGGGCCAGGTATACAATGTTGGGCCTTAGTTCTGGGCCAAGGAAACTGGTGCCTCCTGATCCTGGCTAGCATCAAGTTGGGAGGCTTCTCCTGGGCCATGCTCCAGGCAGTACTGGGGTCAGACCCTCCTGGGTCTGGGGCCAGTGGCTCAGGGTCCAGAGCCAGTCCATACGGTGGATCTCCCTGGGGCAATTGTGTCTCTGGATCCTCAGTGACCTGGGAATCAAAGTATGGGGAGAGGGGCACATCTCCCCCTTTTAGTTGGGCAAGTACCCCAGAGGGACAGGAGAGGATGTTCTTCCCACTCTCCTGGGCTGGGGCAGTACTCAGAAGGTCTCTGGACAAACTGGTGATTCCCTCACCCAGCGTAGAAGCATCCAAAGTACTGGGGCAAGTAGAACCATCCCCACAGAGGACGGTGGTCCCACTCCTTGGGGCCAGAGCAACAAAAGGGTCCTTGGTGAGGACTGTGGTCCCACTCACCAGGCCAGGGGTCTCAGGAAAAGGGGTGACAAATTCTGTGCTGGGGATGAGGACGGTTGTCCCACTCATCCCAGCCAGGGCTTCACATGACCTGGTGCACTCGCTCCCACGAACCAAGCCAGGGGTTACAAGGGGACTGGAGAGCTCTCTCCTACTCTCCAGCACGGGGGTCTTGGGGCAACACATAGGGTTTCCAGCAGCAACACTGCAGGGTGGCAGCCTGCTGGATCCCTCTTCTTCCTGGCCCCCCACATCAGGGCCATCTCTTGTCTTGGGGAGGAGGGCAAACTCAATCCTCCTTGCAATCTTATTCAGGTACCTGGAGAACACCATCTTTCCTTTCTCCAGGGCACCAACAACAGGGGACGGACTGGGGCTGCTGGTGGGGACCTGCGTCTCTTCCACCACAGCAGGGGTTTCCCAGACCCTGGTGAGCTCGCTCCCACTCACCAGGTCAGGGTTTACAGGGGGGCTGATGGGGCACTCTTCTTCAACCATCAGGTCACACAACATATCCTCAGGAGGGCCAGCAGCACTGCTCTCTTCCAGTCCGCTGGGGTCCTCCTCTTGTAGGCCATCACTTTCCAGGGCCTTCTCTGCCTTGAGGGAGACCGCAGTCCCATCCCTCAAGGCGGCATCCTCTGTGGCCCTGGAGAGCATATACTGCTCCACTTCCAGGGCATTTTCCAACCCCACAGGGGGCATCATCTTGGGGCTGCTGGTGAGTTCTTCCACACTCACTACAGCAGGGGGGTCATAGGGACTGATGGGCTCTCTCCCACCCATCAGTTGGGACATACAATCGCTGCTGGTGGGGACCTGCATCTCATCCACCGCAGCTGGAAAGACAGGGGAAGGGGCAACATGCCTATCAGGGGAGACATCTGTCCCATCCCCTGAAGCAGAGGCATCTTCTCGGCTGAGGAGGAATGAATTCCCACTCCTCAGCTCAGGCAACACACAGTCCAGGGGCAAAGGGGTATCAGGAAGGACGATTTTCCCACTTCCTGATGCAGGGGCAACAACAGGGGCACTGGTGAGGAACGAATTCCCACTCACCAGTGTGGAGTGAACAGGGGTAACACAATCCTGGCCCTCAAAGTCGCTGAAGTCCTCCTCAGATGCATTACCCCCCCATTCTTCTTCCTCTTTTTGGAATTCCCGGACCTCTTGAATGAACCCAGCATATAGTTGCTCCAGATCCCATTCACATCCTGCCAGAATATCCAAATTTCCCTGGCAATCCGCAGGAATGTATCCACCAAAACGGTCCTCTCTTTTGTCCCGGATCTCCCAGTATCTGCTGGAGTCAGGGGACCCAAAAGTAGAGTCCATGTGGTAGGCGTTCCATACCAGCCCTTGGATGTCCCATCGCAAGCGGGCTGGGCACCAGTCAAAAAGGCCCTCGGATCCATATTCCTGGTCCAGGTATTTAACAAAGTCCCAGTACTCCTCCTGTACTCTGAGCTCCTCTGTAATGCACGCACCCAGCTCTGGAACGAAGTCGTAGATAACATCGCCCAGCCGGGTCCACCACTGTATTCGGATTTCACTGTAGCGATCCTCATATGCTCCCAGAGTGTCTGCCAGCACTGCTTCGTCTGCCATTCCTCAATTGCTGCACCCGATATGAAGGAGAAATCCCACCGCTGCCACCAATGTAACGGATAGCTGAGAAGGGACCGCGTAGCCTTCCGCCGTCGTTCCCGGGTCTCTCCTTCTCGACGCCGATAAGCGCCGTTGGATGCACCAGTTGAAGTATGCACAGTCACTGGACACAGCCACAGGATCACTGGAAGCAGGGAAGAGTCCACATCGCCGCCTGACAGTCCACGAAGTTAGATCGCAGGAAACTGGCAGCAGGCGGTCAGCGATTCAGGATACTTGGCGCAGATGGGTATCAGAGTGGATACTTTAGACCATAAGCAATACATGACTCCAGGACTCCTTGTTCACTCCAAAACAGAACTCTCTTTATTGTCACAAACCACAGATATTTATATACAGTACAGTATATTGGATCACATGGGGAAACCTGATACAATAGGGAACATGATTAAATCATAGCACATCAGACAAAAGACAGCAACAGCTGGTCTTAACAGATACAATGACTCAGACAGGGTTACATTTCAGATACACAGGGGTCTGATTGAACAAAGACTTGAGGGCGTGAACTAATTACCACATGGCAGGGGGTCAACATAGTGAATGGCTGGAGTTGCTATAATCCACATCTTAGGGACAGTGGCCCAAGGTTGGAGCCTTTGATTGAATATTTTGAATGCCCTGCCCCAATTTTGATCAATCACTGGTCTGCCTACCATTTCCCATGTTAAGCTAAGGAAGATATTTGCATACCTGGTAGTTGGTGATTGCACAAACCTTCAAATTGGACAAGTACAATTAAACACATACAATATTTGAAAATACATAAAACCAAACTTAATACACAAACCAATGTCCATAACTATAAGTCTTTGTTCCTGGCAATAGCTGGCCAGTTCGTATGCCAGAGCCCACAGCTACATCCAAGCAGGGCAACGAGGTCCATAGTTTTTAAGTAAATAGTTTGTGGTCCAGACAAGGGCTCAGTAACGGGTAGGATCCGTTACAGACGGTAACTCCACACTTTGGTCTCCGGAGGCCATCAAAGCATTTGGGACATTAAAAGTCACCTTTTCCGCAGCACCCATTCTGGCAATCCTGATACCCGAGCTTCCATTCATCCTTGAGGTCGATGCGTCTGAGACAGGAGTAGGCGCCCTCCTGTCTCAACGTCCTACTACTGAGAGCCAGTTGCACCCGTGTGGGTATTTCTTGAAGAAACTAAGCCCTGAGGAGTGCAACTATGAAATTGGTGACCGTGAGTTGCTGGCTATAATACTCGCTCTCAAAAGAATGGAGGCATTTGCTCAAGGGAACCTCAGTGCCAGTTCTAAACCTCACTTATCATAAAAACTTACATACCTGTCTGAAGCTAAACGCTTGATTCCAAGACAGGCCCAATGGGCCTTATTCCTGTCCCGTTTTAATTATGTGGTCTTGTACCTGCCGGGTACCAAGAATATCCACGCTGATGCCCTATGCAGACAGTTCTCGGGTGCTAAGGAGGAGAGCCCTCCTAGTCCTATTATCTCTCCAGACTGAGTACTTGCCACCATACGTACAAGCATTACATCTCCCCTCGGGGAGACAATATGGGCCGCCCAAGTAGATGCACCGGCTGAGACTCCTTCTGGGTGCTGTTTCGTACCTAGAACCTCCGTACC
Organism: Rhinophrynus dorsalis; assembly: GCA_037306005.1. Lineage (NCBI taxonomy): Eukaryota > Metazoa > Chordata > Amphibia > Anura > Rhinophrynidae > Rhinophrynus > Rhinophrynus dorsalis. Next base: position 217,789,062 of record CM074724.1, on the reverse strand, counting down.
AAGGTACTTTCCACATATAATACGAAGTCAGCAGGGCATCCCGGTAAGAACCAGCTTCTCTGGTCGGTTTCCCGTCTTTTCTGGTGGCCAGAACTTAACAAAGATATTGCTGCCTTTGTCGCTTCCTGTCCAGTCTGTGCGCAGACCAAATCACCCCGTCACCTTCCAGTGGGCCTTCTTCAACCTATACCTAATAGGGAGAAGCCATGGTCACACCTTGCCATGGACTTCATAGTTGGCCTCCCTTTGTCTAATGGTAACACAGTCATCCTCGTGGTCGTTGACCAATTTTCTAAAATGATTCACTGCATACCTTTCAAAAAACTCCCATCCGCTAAAGAGTTGGCTACGGTCTTTGTCAAGGAGGTCTGTCAGCTACACAGGGTTCCCAAAGTCATAGTTTCCGACCGGGGTAACCAGTTTGTCTCAAGATCCTGGAGGGCCTTCTGTGAGCAACTAGGTATCCAACTCTCCTTCTCTTTGGCCTATCACCCAAAATCGAATGGGGCAGCAAAAAGGGCTAATCAGGCCTTGGAGCAATTCCTGCGGCGCTACATCTCAGACCATCAGAATAATTGGTCGGACCTGCTACATTGTGCGGAGTTTGCTCATAACAGTGCTGTCTCTACCTGGCTTTCCCTCTCTCCCTCCATGATTCCAGATTCGCTCTCTCCCCAGGGGATTCTGGCATTGGAGGATCATCTCCAGCAGATCTGCTCCACATGGGTGCAGGTCCAATAGTCACTGCGACGCTCGCAACAATCCCAGGAGCTCCAGGCTAATCATAAATGCCTACCCGCGCCCCCCTACCAGGTCAGGGAGAGGGTCTGGTTGTCCTCCAGAAATCGCCACCTCTGAGTGCCCTTTCAGAAACTGGCTTCCTGGTTTGTGGGGACTATCCGTATCCTATGATGGGTGAACCCTGTGTCCTATGCCCTAGACCTCCCTCCGAATATGTGGATACACAATGTATTCCATGTCTTGTTACTGAAATCCCTGGTATGTGATCGTTTCACTACGGTCACTCCTCGACCCCATTCAGTGCCTGTTGACGGCTATGAGTTCAAGGTCCGCTCCATAGTTGACCCTCGTAGGTTCCAAGGGAGGCTTCAATATTTGGTCCATTGGAAGGGGTACGGTCCAGAAGGGCGCTCATGGGTTCCAGCCGCAGATGTGCATGCCCCTGTCCTCCTCCGTGCTTTCCATGCACGCTTTCCCCATAAACCTGGTCCTGCCCCAGGAAGGGGGAGTCGTTGAGGGGGGGCACTGTCAAGGTTTGGCTGAGCTCTGCTGCTTGCTTCTGCTGTCTGAGCTAATCCTGTGCTCTGCTTTTCATTACTGCTGCCTTTCCTTTGCTGGATCAGGCTGATCAGCTGACATTTCTGTGTTTGCTCACCTGACTGCTATCAGCCAACAGCCAACCTTCCCAGGGTATTTAAAGCAGCTTGGCTCAATACCTGATTGCCCTTGTGTCTGATTCTGGAGCCAAGCGTGTTATCCTGAGTTGCTGATTACCTGTGTATGACCTGGCTTCCTCTGATGTCCCTTCTGGCTCCTGGATTGTTCCTGACTTCGCTGATCTCCGTATTCCTGATCCCAGTTTGGCTGAGTACCTGTCTTGGTTCTTGACCCTGGCTTTATTTTGGTTTACGCTTCTGGATCATGATCTTGCTTTGTTTGCTTTTGTTATTCCAGTAAAGGTGTTTTGCATTTTATACATTTTGTGTCCTGTCTGGTTGCTGGTCCCTAACCCTCTCTCTTTTCTCTTTGTATATACGTGTATATATATATATATATATATATATATATATATATATATATATATATATATATAATAATTCGCTAAGGATGTTTGTCAGAAGCTGTCACGTGCAGTAGAGACGGCTGCGCACGCTGCAGACATGCACAGTAGAGACTGCCCTCGCCACGGCAGATACAGAGCTGGGCGCTCCGAATTCAGACCGGTGGTCCCAGGAAGGTGCGCAGAGAGGACTCCGGTCTGAATTCGGAGTGCCCCACTCTGTATCAGCCACGGCGCGTGCAGTCTCTACTGCGCATGACTGCAGTGGTGGCACTGTGGCCTGGGTAAACGGGCTTTTCAACTAGTCTTCTATAAAATTCTATAAATGTATTGTATTTTTTTTGTTTGAAATCAGAATAAATCTATGGTATCTTTTTTTGCATGTTGGTCTTTGGCTGGTTTATATTTTGAGGTACTCTGTGCCCATATTTTGTTATTACTTAGGGTTTTCTTTTGGCAGAAAGAGAGTCAGGGCAAGCTCTGTACACAATGCTTCACTAAAACTGTTTTGGGACAGCCCAAACTTTACCTCCACCTGCACACCTAATTTTCAGGTTACTATAGTGCCCACTTCAACCAAAAACAAGCTTCTCAGGCAATAGTTCTCCCCCAGCTTCTAGGGAACCCATGAATTATTTTATAAAAACTAACACCTTGCAATACCTGTTGGCTTGGGTAACATTACTGTTACTGTTTTAAGTAGGGTTGTGCTTCATGCACAGCAAATGAAAAGCCTGCTTACCATCTATCACATGCTCCTATGTTACCCTATGGTTCTGCCTCATCATAGAACGACACAACTTTAGCACTTGTGCTGCTCAAGTACGGCAAAGGTGATGTAGTCACAGGTTGTTCCTTTTCACAGCCCAGATGTACGTAAACCCCAGCCCCCAAAAAAAAGAAAAAAAAAATATGAAAAAAAGTGAAAACAGATGTATGAAAAAACAATTGTTAAATTGGAGCGAGGCAAAATTAACAATTTCGGCATTAGAGCTATACTGAAGACATCTCTAGAGACATCATATTCTAGATAAGGCCTAACCAAGGATTTATATAGAGGAAGAATACTATTAGCATCCCATTATCTAAGCCTCTTTTTATGCAGGCTAGTACCCTATTTGCTCATGCAGCAACTGACTGACGGCACACTGCTGTGAAGACTATAGTTTATCAGTACTCCTAAACCTTTCTCTAATGATGATTCCCCAAGTTGTTTCCCATTTAGAGTATATGTAGCTGTTTGTTTCTACAGCTCAGATTCATAACCTTATATTTATCTACATTAAATATCATATGACACTTTTCTGCCCATTCACTCAGTTTAGCTAAATGCTTCTGCAGAGAAAAAACATCCAGCTCTGTATGTATTTCTTTGCACAGCTTAATATTATCAGCAAAAATTGAGACTTTCAATTCCCACTTCTAGATCATTAATAAACAAATTAAAAAGTAATGGGCCCAGGACTGAACCCTGTGACACCCCACTTACAACTTTAGACAACTTGAAAAGGTTCCATTTACAACAACTCTCTGCCATCTATCATGGAAATTTTCTCATTACAAAATGTTGGCCAGTGAGTCATGAAGCTTGATGACGCAGGATTTCTCATTACTCCTCCATGTCATTATAAATAATGAGACTTGCATCAGTGCACAAAAGAAGTGTCTTCTGATACAGGCTGCATCAGCAGGCCACACTCATGTGACAATTTCTATCATTAACCAAGATAGCTTCTACAAGCAACATGATTAAACAGTGCTTCTATGGAATTATTGTCCCTGTATAAAATGTTACTTGGATCCAGTATGTGACTAAAGCAAATGCCATTGTTTCCCTTGGTTTGTAGTATGATATTCATAATCCCTGGGATGCAATACATATTTTCAATTGATTTCTAAGACATTTGTAGGAACCAAAGGGTTAAAATGGGCACAGCTTAAAGCTACAAAAGGCACTATATTAGGCCCTTGCATACAGGGACATGGTCAAATTCCAATTTAAAAAAATAAAGGAGAGTGAATAAAAACCCACTCACTTACCTTACTATGACCCAAAAATGATAATGCTCCTTTTGATTCATCCCCTTAATCCCAGGTTTAAGAGATAGCATCGTGACCTGGATGTCATATCCATGGAGATGAACATGATGGATGTTTAGCAAAACAACAGGACCTCAAATTCTGCTCACTATTCATAGTAACATAGTAACATAGTAAATTAGGTTGAATAAAGACACAAGTCCATCAAGTTCAACCTTCTCCTCATACCCCAGTAACTGAGAATTTTATAGCTTTCCTGCTACCAATTAAGTTAGTCTTTATCAGACCTTCCTGATCTGCCTACTGATAAACAGTGTAACTCTGTATGTTCCCTTTTGAAAGAAATGTATCTAATCTTCTCTTAAATGTATCCATTGTATCTGCCATAACCACCTCCTTGGGCAAAGAATTCCACAATTTAAAAGACCTTACTGTAAAAAAAACCCTTCCTCTGCTGAAGTCTAAACCTCCTTTCCTCTCATCTCAAGGGGTGTCCCCTGGTCATCTGATCAGGCCTTGGAATAAATAGCTCACTGCAGAAATCCTTGTATTGACATCTCATATACTTGTACAATGTGATAAGGTCTCCTCTTAGTAGTCTTTTCTCTAGAGTAAATAAGTTTGTCTGGTCGTTCTTCATATGTCAAGTCCTCCATTCCCTTAATTAATTTTGTTGCTCTTTGTTCTACCCTCTCTAGTTCTAGTATATCCTTTTTCAGAACCGGTGCCCAAAATTGCAAGGCATACTCAAGGTAAGGTCTTGCCAACGATTTGTATAATGGCAAAATAATGTTATCAACTCTTGCTTCAATACCTCTTTTTATGCAAGACAGGATTTTGTTTGCCTTTGCTACTGCTGTTTGACACTGGTCACTGTTTCCAAGTCTGTAGTTGACAAGGATACCCAGTTCTTTCTCTAGCAATGAGTCCCCTAAAATGATTCCATTAAGTTCATAAGTAGCCTTGGGATCGTTTCCTCCCAAATGCATGACTTTACACTTCCCCACATTAAACTTCATATTCCATTTGTTTGTCCAATCTGATATTGTATGTAAGTCGCTCTGTAGAGAGAAAATATCTTCTTCTGTATTAATGACCTTGCATAATGTGGTATCATCTGCAAATATTGATATTTTGCTTTCTATATCTATTTCCAGGTAATTTAAAAACATGTTAAACAGCATGTTTATTGGACTACAGCTCCCATCATCATAGGACTATATTCCATTGTAGTTGATAAGTATTATCATTAGTTTTCTTTAAAATGATCAGTGACATCTACAAAGAAATTTGAAAATAAAACCCTTGACAAAGTTATCAACTGGAATGTAATATAGGCCAGGCTGTCAGACCAATGGATGGCACACCAAGCTTCAGTTTGATTCCCCCTGCTCTACAGAGACTGCAGCCACTGCACATTTACAGAGCATACAACGTCAGACGTGACTCACTCATGGTAATCTTAACCCTTTAAGGACCAGAAGGGTTTGCAGTGCATTGCTTTGCAATATGCTGCACATTCCTCTAGTCCTTAAAGGGTTAAATAAGCCCATGTACTCTGCTTCAGTTAAAAAAGAATGTCAGCAACTGTCATGTCTACCTGCTGGATTGTCTGAGGGTGGGATCAGTCTGATATGAATATGGACATTTCTTCTCTGCAATGACACATGGGAGAAAAACTTGACCTGAGCAGCACCTGAGAGGCTACCACACCGTGAACAAAACATATATTTTTGTTCTTTCTAGGTGTGTGTTCATCACACTTTTTGTTTTTGTAGTCTACCTAAGCGGAAGGGTATCCAGGCATGGGCAACTGCTTTCATGTGCCTAGAGGAATTCAGTAGCACCTTACTGATGAGGCCCACATAGGCCGAAATGTACATTTGGGTTGTGCTGGTTTTCTCATGTAGAGAGAATTTGCCTGGCATTTCAGGCCAGGACTGTATAATGGTGGGGTCAGTTTGGTATGAATATGGTAATTTCCTCTCTACAGTGGCATATGGGAGTGAAAAATGTAACTTCAGCAGATGCCATGCCTTGAACAAAACATTTTTGTTTTTTCTTGATGTGTGATCATCATACTTTTGTTTTTGTAGGCATGAACCTGACATCCAGGACCGATTATACACAATCAAAATCACAAGGTCAAAATTCTTAGTGGCCATTAACATATTCTGGGCTTAGTAAGAGAAGGTAAGAGAGGGCATTATTATTATTAACAGATGTTAGTTCTCCTTTAACCCCTTAAGGACCCTTGATGGTCCTGGCATGTCATGTGGGGAGCCCTGAATTCCATGATGGTCCTGGCACGTCATGGGTTTTTTCTCGCCATAAAGACCAATGATGTGCCAGGATCGTCATGGAATTCAGGGCTCCCCACATGGCTGCATGACGTTCGGGGAGCCCCGAATCGGATTTGCAAAAAAAAGAAAATGGTCTGTGGTCCTTAAGTGCCTGCTGCATGAGTGCGCGGCCAGTCCTTAAGGGGTTAAAGGGAAGTTATCACCTATAACAACTTTGGTGACTCTGCAAGTGCTTCTAAAATCACCAACATTTTGTATTGACTGTATTATTTAGAAAACTAGTTTTTCAGTTATTTAGATTCATCAGTCATTCTGTGCAGATACTTCTTCAATTGAATACTTTGCAAATTGTACTCCTTAAAAAGTTGACCAAAGAGCAAAAAAATGTATAATTTGGTTTGCAAGCACACTTTTTAGACCATTCCAATGAAGTCATTCATTGTAAATAACGTGATTGCGGCTCTGCTGCAGAGCCTCCATGTCGGCCACCACAGATCTCCTGCTGACAGCTTCACAGCTGACAGCAGGAAATCACAAACTTTAAATGTAGATATCTCTCAAACCATAGCGGTTTGAGAGATACGTTTTTTTGCTCTTTGGTCAACTTTTTAAGGACTACAATTTGCAAAATATTTTTTATGGGACATTACTATCTCTTTAAGGCCTATCCTGCAGGCATTTGCCCACTCACTCACACCACTCTTCCGTAACACTGAAAGGGTTAAGTGAGTGGAGGACATAATGTAGGACTAAGACAGGAACTGCATGCACAGCATGCCTTAACGCTTTGAGTGCCAGCGGGGTACGCAACGCATTGCAGAGCAATGCGTTATGTACCCTCTGGCACTCAAAGGTTTAATTGTTTCATAAACTAGCTTTCTGAATATAACATGGATAATACCACTTTCAGGTTACTGGAAGCTTTTTCAAAATTACCAAAGTTGTTTGAGTGATCGTGCCCTTTAACCTTTTGTGTGCCAGTGAGATATGCACATACTACAGTTGTAAACTGACAATATTCACTGCCAAATAGATCTAATACATTTAAAAAATTTGCTTGGATGCAAAACAGGTTTCTAAAGCAGTGCTTCATATTATGTTGTAGATCTCTAGAATCCAAGTGGTTAAAGGAGAAATGTAACCAAATGTGTCAATAAACAGTGAAATTTGTCCAGTGATTGAAATGATCAGACGTGTTGTTACCTGTAGTATGCAGGTGCTTTTGGCTGTGCATGGAATTTTCAATACCCTAGGAATGTTAAAAACAAAATACAACACAGTGAGACAACAGTAATATATTTCAAATTAACAAAGGCATGACAATGAAATTATTCCTTAAAGGGCAACTATGATTTAATTTTGCTTTCGTATGTCTGCCATATGAGAGCAGATTTCGGGGTTATCCTCTCTGTCTGTCATCTTGGTAAGAAAAATAACATTGGTCCATATTTATAAAAGTAAACCAAACATACCATACGGGATAAATATCAGTTCCTAAATTCACATACACTTGAATAGACCTTTTTAAAGCGGAACTTTCAAATGCTAAAAAGTCGCCCTTCAATCATTAAACATACGGTGACTAGCTTGATAATATGTGTATTACCTATCAAAAGTGCCAGATTCTAAAGTAACCTTTAAGCTTCGGAGACTAGTGCCCAGGTTAGTGCAGTCTGCGCGCCTGCTCCATCAGTTCCTTCCGGGTACCTTGTGGCACACTGCAGTGCTTCTTGCAGAGACCGGGACTGGCAAAGCAGGTGCACAGACAAGATGTCTACGCTGATGCCTGGCTTCCCGGTCTCCAAGGATTAAAGATTTCTTTAGAATCTGGCACTTTTGATAGGTAATACATGTATTATCAAGCTAGTCGCCATATGTTTAATGATTGAAGGGCGAGTTATTAATATGTGAAAGTTCCGCTTTAATCCTTTGAATGGTAGAGATGTCTCTAATGCATTGCAGTTCAAGGGGATAACCCTCTGAGTTCCTGAGGGATATGCAATGCAGCACAAAGCATTGTATACTGAATTTGAGGGTAAAATATGTTTATTATGTGGAATAATTTGACCAGTGGCGTAGCTATAGTGGTCTCAGGGGTCACTCCAGGGGCCCGGCCGCCCCCTGCGACCCCTCCGCCTGGCACCCGCAATCTCCCTCCTGCGCTCTAGTAATGCAAAGCGCTGGGTGATGACATCATCTCCCACTGCTCTGCATTACTAAGAGGACAGTGCGGGAGATCCAAGGAGGTAGGAGATGGGGGCATTGTAGAGGGGGTCAGTGTGGTCGAGGGGGGCCAATGTGGTGGTGGCAGGGCCCATGGCACTCCTTGCACCAGGGCCCGGAGGTTTCTAGTTACACCTCTGAATTTGACAAAAATTCCTTGCCCATTTCATGTTACAGTTCAGAGTCTTAAACTTGGTCATCAGCTTGTACACACAGATATTTCTGTCTCGCTCTGTCTGAAAGTTTCTGTACAGTGAACCTGAGATCTTTGATACTGTGTCCATTTTTGCACAGGTGTATCTTTTTCTTCTTGTTAACACTGAACCTATGTGAATTCTTCCATTTTTTAAATCTCATTTGTAGTCAGGGAGATGGACCATTTTCTGTTGCACTGCTTAGGGAGCTCTTTAACAACAGTTCTTTCAGGATACATGGATTCTATCAGTCATTGATATAATGAAAAGGTTACAAACACTCAAATTCAGAGATCCACCAATGTATCCAGAAGAAATCTCCTGCAATACAAACAACCTCAGGAAAGGAACAGGGTACCATCAAAGGGACAGTAATTGCACGATATAAAGTTATATCCGATTATTCATGATACTTTTTATAATGCTCTGTACTGTTGCAAATGCAGATCTTTTTGTAATCTTCTTGTAATTTTAAAGTCCCCCCCCCTTCCTCCCTATTTCTCTGCGTCACTTACAGTCTTCTCAGATCTGAAAACTGGTCCGAACAGATCACAACGAAGGACCATATTGTGTCAGCATAAGGAAAACTCTGCTTCTCTACCTTCAAGTGGGGCAGGGTTTTCCTTATACAGACACAGACATATTGTCCCTCATTGCGATCTATCCGGTCAAGTGACTGGTTTCAGATACTGAAAAGGAGTGGGAGGGGGAAACTTCAAAATAAAATTAGAAGAAGACTACAACATCTGCAATAACAACGGTACAGAGCATTATAAAAAAGTATAATGAATAACTGAAAGTAACTTTATATGGTCTCTTTAACCCCATCCCAACAATGGATGTACATGTACGTCCCGCAGAAACTGTCACTTAGTGACACAGGACGTACATGTGCATCCAGGAAGTCATTGAAAGTAATGGAGGAAAAAAGTTCGGCGGGCGTTAAGTGCTGGTCATGCGGCCGGTCAGTAAGGGGTTAAAAGTCACCCACAAAGTTCTTCACAAAATCTGAAAACAGCTTCAAACAATATTGCATTCAGATGACAGCTAAACAAGAATAATCCCAAACCCTCCCTTGAACTCTCATAAACAACCTTCCAAGTGGAAACCAATATTGGTGAAGAGCTCCTTAAACAGGTCAGCAGAATATGGTACCTCTCCCTTCCTACAAATGACACATGTGTGGACATATAAACCACAGATGATGCACAGTTATTCTTATTATAATTGGAAACATTCAGGGTTTGACACTGAAACCCAAGGTTTTGAGAAAATTTCAGGGTAAATGGCCAAATTCTCAAGGTAGGAGAATCCAGTGTTTCCTACTACATAATCTACACAGATTGACTGCTTTCATGGTCTCAACATTTTTGCCATTTCTACCAGAAAGGCAGAGGGGGAAGTATTGCTTTCCTTTTGTGTTCAGACAGTGATATCTCTAAGACAGAAGTAGCCAACCACAGAAAGCTGTTGGAGACTACAAATCCTATCATCTTCAATCAGCCAACAGCTGGTTGGGGATGATGGCAGTTGTCACTCCCAGCAGTCGGAGAGCTAATGGTTGGGTACTCCTGCTCTATGTTTATACATATGAACACTCCATGGCCTAACATATGCCAGCCAAGGTATTCAGAAATTGTGTATTTAGTTAGCATATTCCTGTCCTATCTCATTGATAAATGAGCAAGTGCAAAAATGTATTTGCCAATTGATGTCAGTAAGTGGTGAATATGTGCATTTTCCTTGTGTAGATAACTATTTGCCACTTGTTAAAGTTGTCAGTAAAGTTTTATTTAAAAAATATGTTTGTAGGGAGCTTCCTGCTGGGTACAACAAATGTTCTCATATTGCTGGCAGTTGCTTTATTCAGAAATGATTACAGTTTAAACTGTGACAAAGTGCTGGAGCTGTTGCTGTCACATTCTATAGAGGAATGTAGTGAGTGGCTCACCTCTCACATAGAATGCAGTAGAATAACTGACTGAATACAAAATGGCACTGTTGACACTACTAAATAAAAGAGCAACTGTTTAAACTGTAATAACTTTTGAATGATGCATCTTAGAAGGAAATGCCGTACAATATAGTTTTTCATAATAAATGTTTAGTGCTGCTTTAAAGCTGAGCCCCTTGAATGTTTTAGATGTTTTTATGTATTGAAAAACAATGGGGGAGATTCACTAAGTGGTGATAAAGAGGTGATAAAGGGGAGATGACTTGTCCAGTTTATCACTTCTCCAGTTCCTGTGTTATTCTATACAGCCTATGCACTAAGATCTCCAAAGCTGAAGAAATCTTAGTGCATAGGCTCCATAGAATTGGAGAAGTGATAAATGGGAGAAGTCATCTCCACTATCACCTCTTTATTGCAGCTTAGTGAATCTTCACCATTGTGTTGGGGAAGTCTCTATCACCCAACGTATTAATATTGCCTCTAGTAACCTTCAGCCAGTTTTCCACGCTGCTGAGAATACAGCTCTTTATTTGAAATTCAAACCGAAAAAAAGAAAAGACAAAAGATAAAATCAGCTAGTTCTTTTTTTTTATTACTCCAAGGCCAATAAATTGCATTTGCCTTTATTTTATCATGCTGTTGTGGGTACAGTGTCCTATGTGAAGCATGTTTAGGTTATGTCTAGAAATGCTGTGTATAGAAACCTTGACTTGGAGACAGGCAGGATACAAGTCTGGTGAGAAGTTATTTGAGTTTAAAGGTATGAACCATGGCATGTTTTTCTTCCACAGTGGGTGCTATAAATACTAAACCTATAAAACCTGAACCTAACAGTGCAACATGTCATTGCAGTGGTTAACCCTTTGTGGACAGGCGGTATGTATCAACCAGGGAAGTTGTTATGATCCCAAAACATTAGGACAAATATAAGCTTTCAGGCAGGGATCCTCACTTCTAGTGTTTCACTTTGCAAAGCACTTGTAACCCTGTATTGTCTACACCCTTAAAGCGGAACTACCACCCGACACAACCTTTAGCTTCACTAATTCCCCATCTGGCGACTAGCTGCTTAGTAGTGCTAGTCGCCAGAATAACTACCTTATTTAACTCTTTGAGTGCCAGAGGGGTACGCAACACATTGCTTTGCAATGTGTTGTGTACCCCTCTGGCACTCAAAGGGTTAATATAATTCTGCTCTCTTCCCCGGCTGACAGGCAGGACGGAGCGCGGACATCTTGCCATTGTGACGTCTGTGCTCCTGCGCTGTCAGTCCCAGCCGGAGCCAGTGGCTCCTAGCAACGCCTACTAGACCTGGTTGGGACTGACAGTGCAGGAGCACGGAGGTCACAATGGCAAGATGTCTGTGCTCCATCCTGCCTGTCAGCCGTGGAAGAGAGCAGAATTCTATTAAATAAGGTAATTATTCTGGCGATTATTGCTACTAAGCAGCTAGTCGCCAAATGGGGACTTAGTGAAGCTAAACATTGTGTCGGGTGGTAGATCCCCTTTAAATTGTAAAGCGCTGCTTATACTTGTGGTGCAATATAAATAAACATATTCATTCATTCACAGTAAGGTGATTAGCACCATTGCCTGCCTCCAACTGACAAACTGTGCTTTTATCCTTTGAGCACAGCAGGGTCAATCATAAAACATGGGGCCTTAACCCCCCCCCCCCATTCAGTACCTAGCACTGCCCCTTGCCTCTGTTTGAGGCTGATGTACCAAGGGACAAATGAACTGCAACACAGGACAAACCAGCTGCAACAAATTAAAACCCTTCAAGTGCCAGAGAGGTATTCAACGCATTGCGTTGGACAACTCTATGGCATTCAGAAGTAAGGGGTTATACTACTACTAGTTGAAGAGCCCATTACACGGGCCACAGTGCCACTGCTAGCCAGTCGCGGGGCAGTCATGCGCAGTAGAGACTGCCCGTGCCACGGTCACAGTGCCACTGCCAGCCAGTCGCGGGGCAGTCATGCGCAGTAGAGACTGCCCGTGCCGCGGCTGATACAGAGCGGGCAGTCTCTACTGCGCATGACTGCAGCATGCGCAGCAGTCTCTACTGCACATGACTGCGTCATTACACACATTTTAGCAAATTATTATATAGGATGATTCTGCGCTAAACTTCATTTTATAACCAATTTCCTAGTGCTATAATTCCTTAATACCAATCTACTAAGCTGCTGTATGCAGCTTGCTCCACGAGGAAAGAAATAGGGAGGTGTAAGTCCTTTTTGGGGCATTCCATTTCCCTGTACCTTATTTATTGCCATGTACTAACAAGGCGAACCGGAAAGTAGTAGAACTGCCATCGATCTTCCCATAGGGGATGTGTTGAGGGCTTCTGGGCATTAAAGGCTTAAAGGGATAGTAATATATCTACAAATCTACAGATTTGTAGTTCAAGCTCTCTTGAAACCGAAAGGATCCCCCTCCCACCCCTTTCCCTGTGTCATGCTGCCTCTCAGTCTGGTCCGGATGGAGCACGGTGAGGGACAATCTTCAGTAAGCAAAAGGAAAATCCTGGCCTCCTTCGTCAAGGGGGGAAGGGTTTTCCTTATAATTACTGAGTGAAGATTGTCCCTCGCTGCATCCCTCCAGTGCAACGACCGGATTCCAGATCAAATGAAAGGAGGCCAGATGGGGCAGGAGGGTATCCTTTTGGCTTGAATAGCTCTTGCACTACAAACCTGTGAGTAATGAAATGTAGCACTACATGTTAAAATAAATAAAGACGACTCAGACATTAACTTTAATAGAAGTATTTCTATACCTTTAAGAGTGTGTGCTGGTATGCATGATACTCTCTAGTGAATACCCATATCTGCAGGTACGTGAGTAGGCAACATCCCAGTGCAGAAAATTAGCAGTTTTGGTGGATTTATCCATCACTCCCCCCACCCCACCCCAAATACTAATGAGATCCCCAAGCACTGCAAATAAATGGTAATAGAGACATCTCTAGCATTCAAGGGGGCCAAAGCCCATTTTAATATTTGGAATGTCTATTTCTCCCCTAATGACCTTTTGTTTTAGTTTGTTCTAGAATTGCTCCATTTCTTCCTGGTACATCAGGTTCATGGCATCTCAGTGCAGCTCTGGTTCACACACAGTTAAGGTGTTGCCCTATGCATTTAGAATAATTTTACTATATTAATTCTGTGCCTTTAGATGTTTTAATTCAGGAAGAGATAACGAAGCATTGCTAAGCAGTATTCTCATACCCTGCATTTTTCTGATGAGATGCCATACTTTTTTTTTCTTGTGAAATGTCTACATATATTCCCTGAGTCTTTGGGTTCTTTGGGCAACCCCGCGCTACATTTCTGTCGGACATGTTTTTTCATTCACCTTCTCCTACGTCCAGTAATGGGGAGGGGCTAGAGGATAAATATTGTTGGCTAATGTCTGCATGGCTTGGCCATTCATTAGAGGATGCAGTTAGCATCTCAACCTACAGTATCGCTCATGTGAAAAGTCTGCTGACATCCCCACAAGCCACAATGCAGATCTCCCCTACTGCATCTTTACTGCTATCTTGTATGAATACAGTAAAGATGCAGCATGACGGACTAGTCATTCGTGATAGTTGCCTATGTGTAAAGCACCATAGCCCAGCACTGTACCTTTCACCATGGGCCTTATTGGCTAAACAAATTATTTGTTTTGAATCATCTCACCTTTGAAACCTTGGAGTGTCTTATAATCCATATATTCTTCTCATAACCCACTAAAACCTTAGATGATTAATGACCATAGTGCAATGCTCTGGATACCTCTCTGGCACTCAAAGGGTTAAAAGGCTCATTCAAATCAATGAAAAAATGTTGAACTTATTATTTGTTCCCTGTGGTGCAGCTGGCATACTCCAGAATGTATTTTCTTTTGTTTGCATAAGGCCTATAATACATAACTGGGCATTACTTATCAATGACCTAATCATGCTTGTGAAAGGACAGTCTCTGTCCTTTATGTGGCATCTCAATACATAACTCATAGAAGATGATACTACTAGATGGAGACGCAAAGCAGAGCTCTCTAACATGACATGTGCAGGGAATTTACAGATGCAGATGCCTTGGATAATTCATTCACTGCCCTACCCAACACATGCAAGTAACAAATGCTTTTTTAACACTTTGGATATCAGAGCCACCCCCCTGAGCTACACTTAAAAGGGGGGCTCTAAGTCAAAACTAAATGTTATAACACTTTCACTGATATCTGTATTTGAATATGAATCTTTCCACAACCCTGCTTTTATGGTCCCAAATAACTGATTTTGTTTCAATTGCATTTATGCATAAATCCCACTGGAAATATTCCCATCTACACCACTCTCTCTATGGATATCTGCAATGCTGCTCCCTTGTATAAACTGCACTGTTAGAGGAAAAGGGAAATGACTTGCCATCTCAACCTCTTACTTGTAAAATTGTGCATGTGTCATTACGATTGATAGTCACTGGATGCTAGATACACACATATATGTGTGTGTGTGTGTGTGTGTGTGTGCTAGAATATATGTGTATGTGTGTGTTATAGTAACCCTAACCTTTTGGGTGCTAAATACATTAATTCACATTTCACTAGCTCTCTAGCATACAAAGAGTTAAATATATTATATGTTGATTCTCACTGAACCTGGGTAGATATACGCAGCTATATAATTAACCACTTGGTTGCTATAGATGTTATATTGTGTGTTGCCCCTTATCTTCTTCATTGGACACAAAGGTCAAAGGTATCTGTGTACAAGTGTCTATCTATCTATCTATCTATCTATCTATCTATCTATCTATCTATCTATCTCATATACATATATATATATATAGTATATATAATATATATATATATATATATATATATATATATATATATAATTAATCTCTAGCAGTGCATTGTATATGCATATCTCTAGCATCCAAGGAGTTAAATAGTCAGAAGCACCTTACAAAATAAAGCAGAAAGCTGTATGCTCCTTAACAGGACAAAGTCCAACACACTGATAATATTCTACAACCAGTGACCTATTAAAAGGTGATATGGCTCTGTAATACAGTTCTTACCTGGAAATCTCCACACTGAGAGCAGACACCCCAAAAAATCACCAGCACCCACTGTATGCCCTCAAGTTTCATTATTTCTGAATAGGGAGATGCAGCTGCTCTCCTCTGACTCTTGCCTATGTCAGGGTCAGCTGTCTGCTTTTCATTGAAGTCCTGGTCACAAGGCTGCAGGCTGGGCTGTGCCACCAATAGTTGGCCCTTTGTTGCTGCTATAGATTAGTGTGGACAATAGCAGTCTGCTGCTATTGGTCCTTGCAGAGATTTGGAATCATCATTCAGAAAAGCAATAGACAAGCGCAGCGTAACAGGATTTCACTGTGAATGTACTGGATTCTTAGCTCGCATCTCCTCCCACACAGATACTATGGGCTTTCACTCTACCCTGTTCAACCCTGCCTTTCTCTTTGCCTGTATACACCCAGCCCTATTACCCCACCCTCTCCTGATATTAGAGCCATATCAGTGAGTTAAGACAGTATAGTATTTTGTCTCTCTGAAGATAATTTATGTATTTTCATATTTCTACACCATACAGCATGTGTATTGGTTTTTTTGTATGTTTTTAATTTCAGTAGAGACATAAAAGGAAAAAGTGCAGGCTATACATCAATACATCATAATGAGTGAATGAATGGATGGATTACTTAATATGTTTAATGTTACGGCACCACAAATGTACACAGTATTTTATAATTTAAGGGTTCAGGAACTACAGGGTAATAATCTTGCTATTACAGAGTAACAAGCTTACAATCTAAAATGACTAAGAGAATCATACATAGTAAAAAAAGGATTAACCCTTTGAGTGCCAGAGAGGTACGCAACGCATTGCTTTGCAATGCATTGTGTACCCCTCTGGCACTCAAAGGGTTAAGTGCAAAATGAAATGTAAGAGTGCAATTTACATTTAATCATGAGGTAAAAGTGCATAAAAAAGAAGCATAAAAAGTGGATTCTAGTCCATTCTAGTCTGTTAAATCTTCATCAAGTGAGACTTGAAGATGATGAGAGAAGTGCACTGTCACAGACATGTAGATAGCGCTCCACATATTGGGAGCAATGAGAGAAAAGGGTTTGATTTGAGAGAGCTGTAGACAAATAAAGTAGCTGTGAGGAGAGTGTGCTTGGCTAACTGTAAAGGAAGAGAGGAGAGGGAGTGTAGTGGCAGATCAGGATAGAAGTGCAAGTGGGGGTAGAGAAAAGGAGGGCTTGCAATGAATGAATTAGTATTTTGTATGAGATGCAGAGTTTGCTGGGAGGAGAGGGGAAGAAACAAGTCTATGTGAAAGTAAAGTAACTTGTGCTACTGCAGTCAGTATGAAATATGACAATATAATTTACTTGTGACCTGGAAGGGCAATACTGAGTCATATCCAGGGTATTAGCTCCGTTTCGAATATGTTTAAGGTGCCAATGTGCCATCCAATCTGAAACAGCTTCAAGAGGGAACATCAGAGGGGAGATTCACTAAGGTGTGATAAAGATGTGGTAAAGTGGAGATGACTCCTCCAGTGATATCACTTCTCCAATCCATATGTTATTCTATGGAGCTTATGAACTAATTCCAGTTTTGGAGATATTAGTGCATAAGCTCTATATCATAACATAGTAAATGGAGAAGTGGTATCACTGGAGGAGTAATCTCCACTTTATTACTTTTTTATCACGCTTTAGTGAATAATCCCCCCAGGAGTCAGTAAACATATGGCTAAATAAAGCTGGGTATTATCTAGATAGAGGTGATATTTGAGTCTGAATGCATTAAAGGGGAACTATCACCCCAACTAAAGTCCACCCCACCTAATTAGACATCTAGCTATAAGCTTAAAGGGATAGTAATACTTCGTTTTATCTTTATTTTATTTTGTAGGCATTAAAAAAACATGAAGAACGTTATAAGTCTTATCTCTCAAAGATCTATGGTTTGAGAGATATTCACAAGCAAAGTTTCCCCTCACTGACCAAAACGGTCAAGTCTGCCATCTAGCTGTCAGATTTGGAATCCGGTCCGCAGATCAACCGCTGGCTCTTCAGCAGAGCTGAGATTGCAAGGTATAAAAATAACTATTTCATTGGAAGGGGCTAAAAAGTGTGCTTGCAAACCAGGCACACTTTGTAGACTATTCGAATGAAGTAGTTTTTCTTATATCTCGCAATCTCGGCTCTGCTGTAGAGCCACAGCCAGTCTGCGGACCAGATTCCAAATCTGACAGCTAGATGGCAGACTTGACCCTTTTGGTCAGTGAGAGGAAACTTTGCTTGTGAATATCTCTCAAACCATAAAGGTTTGAGAGATAACTTATATCGTTCTTCATGTTTTTTTAATGCCTACAAAATAAAATAAAGATAAAATGAAGTATTACTATCCCTTTAACAATCAAACTGTTATGTAGAATAAAGACAGTATTAGTCAAAAATCCTTCCTCGGCCGACACTGACAGTCAGGCAACAGCGCAGACATCTTTTCTTACAGATGTCTGTGCGCCGTCAGTCCTGGTCTCCTCTTGGAGGCGTTGCATGGTACCTTAAGGTACCGGAAGGGACTGACAGCACAGGCACTCAGATGCCTCAAAAGCGCTGTTGCCTGGCTGTCACTGTCGGCTGAGGAAGGATTTCTAACAAACACGGTCTTTATTCTGCATAACAGTTTGATTGCTAAGCTTATTGCTAAATGCCTAATTAGGTGGGGTGGACTTTAGTTGGTATAATTGTTCCCCTTTAATAAAGTCACTAAGTGTTATTGTGTATAGAGAAAACAGAATGGTCCCAGGACAGTGACTTAAAGGGATAGTAATGTTTCATAATACAAGCAGCTCTAATTAATCATCATAGTATTTGGACTTTGGAGAGTGTTATTTCAATTCTGTCAGAGTTGTAGTTCAGGAGTAATTCAATGACAAAGTATCCCCCTCCTGCCCCTTTTACTGATGTAACACTGTTCAGACAGATTAGAAGGGAGGTGCCCAGGTAGACTGCAGAGAGGGACAATCTTCAATTAAGATAAGGTAAAAACCGAAAAACTTGTCAAGGGGGACAGGGCTTTCATTGTTCTAATAGAAAGAAGCTTGTACCCTGCTGTTATCTGTCTGGTCTATGGACTGGATTCCACATCTGAGAATAGATGGCTTACACTAGGTAAAAGGGGCAGGAGGGAAACTTTGCTTGTGACTAGCTCTCAAACCATAACGGTTTGAGAGATAAGACTTATATCGTTCTTCATGTTTTTTAATACCTACAAAATAAAATAAAGATAAAACGAAGTATTGCTATCCCTTTAAGGCACCCCAGCAGAGAGGTAGACAAGGAATAGATGAAAATCTGGCAATTAAGACAGTAGAAGATTGGTTAGAAAGATAAGACGATAGCCAGTTCAGAGCTAACCTACAGATTCCAAGGGAGTAAAGAATTTGCTGGAGGAGAGAATTCTCCATGGTGATCAAGCAGGATAAGAATTGAGAGGTGGCCTAGAGACTTAGAAGTTTTCAAAAGAATAATGTCACTCATTTTAATTAATTAAAGGGGAATTATCACCCCTCTACAAGTTTACCTCATTGCCATCCTCATATAGTGATAAGCTTTAATTTATTTTTTATTTTTTATAAAATGCATGGTCTTATGAAAATTACATTCATAAAAATGACCCGTGGCCTTACTTCCGGACATATTGTGGTTACAGCTGTGTACCGCAATCTGTCAGTCTTCTTCTGTTCTCTCCCCAACTATTGTCGAGTTCCAACCAGCTTAGAGGGAGAAGTCTGCTATCATTGGAGGAGGTTGGAACACGACAATACTTGGAGAGGAACAGAAGAAGATTGACAGACTGCAGGGCAGAGCTGCAACTGTCTGTCTGGAAGTAGGGCCACGGCCCTTTTTCATAATGTAAAGTTTGAAAGAGCATGCATTTTATATAAAAAAACAACAATTAAAGCTTATCTCTATATGAGGATGGCAATGAGGGGTATAGTTGTTTAGGGGTGACAGTTCACCTTTAAAAAAGTTTGAACTGTAATAACTTTTGAATGAGAAATCTTCCAGCTACGGGAAAATTATTACCAGTATACATATATATATATATATATATATATATTTTTTTTTTTTTTTTTTTTTCTCGTTAAAAAGGTTTATTGTTTCTTAAACCCTTTGCGTGTCAGAGGAGTGTCCAATGCTTTGCTTTGCAATGCATTGGATTACCCTTCTGGAACTCATAGAGTTAAAGTGGACCTGTCAGCTTGAATGAAGTTTACATATTTCAAAATTTAATTCAAAAGCCATAAAGTAAATAAGTACTAAGTGAGGAATGCAAGAAACATGAGCATGCTCTGAAGACATTTTTCCTAGGCACATAGATATTGAGCATGTTCTAATCCAGGAAGCCATTTAATGACCACTTCACAGACATATAAAATCATTCGCAATAGCACTTCCTGCATTAGGAGCATATGCTATTCCACTGACACAGACTTGTTAATCCTGACCACGCCCGCAACAAAATACACACAGTTGTTCACTAACTTTGATTTTTCATGCACAATTCAACAAAATCATGCACAAGCTTATTCCCTAGTGGCTTTCACACTGAAAATAGTGCATCTGCACGTTTCTTGCATTCCGTCCTTAGTTTCAGAGCAATGTGTTTACTTCTCCCCATCCACCTCATAAATGTGACATCGTCCCCTTAACTTGACATTTATGAATCGCTAACCTTTCATCTCTACTCCCAAACAGAGGTGGATGGAGATGGATCTAAAAAAAGCATAAAGTGTCAGGCTGAGAGAGGGTGGTGATGTTAGTAGATTCAGAGATGGAATTATTAACCTCATTCTGTAATTGATGCAACCTTTTATCCTTTTCCCATATCTCCCATTCTAAATTTGTTTTACATAAATTTTGTTTGTCATGTATATTCCCTCACCCTCCTCATTGTAAGCTCTCTTGAAAAGGGCCTTCTCTACCATTTGTTTTTGAATGTCATTACATGTTCTTATATCAGTTTGTATAGTTCTATAGAATTTGTTAATACTCAACAAATAAAGGATAATAATAATAACTAAACATTTTGTTTTTACTTGTTTTCTTTAATTTACTTTTGAAAGTTTAACTTAGCATGACCTTTCTGCTGCCTACGTTTAGCACAATATTGAACTCCATAGCACAACTTGTTAGTTAAACACCTTTGCTACGTGTGCTAGTTCAAAATAAAGGTCCATTGCAATAAAATAAGCAATAGAGGTGTTCAACCAAGAGCATGCTCTGGGGAGTTCAACGTATCAGATTCCTAAGAACAAATAGCAAAGAGGCCATTCAAAGTTTAACTATTAAAGGGATAGTAATACTTTGTTTTATCTTTAGTTTATTTTGTAGGCATTAAAAAAACATGAAGAACGATATAAGTCTTATCTCTCAAACCTTTATGGTTGGAGAAATATTCACAAGCAAAGTTTCCGCTCCCGCCCCTTTTACCTAGTGTAAGCAATCTCTTCTCAGTTGTGGAATGCAGTCCATAGACCAGACAGATAACAGAAGGGGGCAATCTTCTTCCTATGAGAACAATGAAGGCTCTGCCCCCCTTGACAAGTTTTTCAGGTTTTTCCCTTATCTTAATTGAAGATTGTCCCACTCTGCAGTCTACCTGGGCACTTCCCTTCTGCTCTGGCTGAGCAGTGTTACATCAGTAAAATGGGCGGGAGGGGGATATTTTGTCGTTGAATTAATCTTGAACTACAGCTCTGAAAGAATTGAAATAACACTCTCCAAGGTCCAAATACTATGATGATTAATTAGAGCTGCTTTTTTATGAAATATTACTATCCCTTTAAAAGTCAAAATTAAAGCACATTGTACATTTCAAAAAGTTTTTATAAACAAAAAATGTCTGCCTTTTAATAAAAAAAACATATACTATGTTTTATTGTTAATTAAAATGTGAATATTTTATTCAAGTGACAGGTCCAACTTAATCCAAACTCTTTTTGTTTTTTATATAATTTTATATAATTTCCTTTTAGGCTTCTTTCACATGGGCAACACCAGTGCAGTGAAGCCTGTTTGTTTATGCTACCTCCTTGTGAAAGGTACTATGCTTGACTATGGTGCCTTTACATGAGAGATTATCACCTCAAGTGAATGCACCAAAATTCAATAATTTTCATCTTAACAGCATTCCCACAGGAGCACAGTAAATATGCAGCAACAAAGGATGTTGGAAGTTGCGATGCTCATCACAGCCTCCAAAGAATGGCCAAGCCACATTGACGATGGGCAATAACATTGGCCTGCTGTCTATCAGACACACCCTTCCTGTATTCAGATCAGAGCTGGAATGCAGGAGAAAGGTGAGTTTAACAACACAGGCAACAGAACTTACCAGGGGCTTCTACAGTTCTGTTGCCCATGTAATAGTGCCTTTAATTATCCTGATTTACTTCAAATCAAGGGTTCTCCAAAACAAATTTTAAATGGTACCTTCTGAGCAATGATTATGCTTTGGATCTTATTTAGTTACTGATCTTTATAATAATAATCACAATACATAAACAAATAAGTATCAAGTTTTTGTAAGAATAACAATAAGAAATACATTACATAGACATCAAGACTTGGTATTTGTATGGGAGTCTTTATTAGGTCATTATTAGACATAGATTAAAGGTCCAATAGGTTTCCTGTCTAACAAATATCAGCAGTGAACAGAAAAATAGAAAAGAAGCAAAACATTTGCTAGTTTAAAAGAAACGCTTTTGTAAGGAAAAAGTAAACGCTTTTGTAAGGAAAAAGATATGTGTGTATTGCTGACAATATTTACCTTCTAATCAAGAATCTGTGATTGATCAACGCAGTCCCGAGGGGGTTAAACTTGTAATTGGACATGATTTGGCCTGTTTACCCCATCACATTTCTGCTTTGGATCTACAGCATTATTTCCTTGTTTGAACCCTATCAGCGCTACATTGATGAACTTGTGAAATTCAGTGTGTTCAGCACTTTGTTGTGGTGTACTAGCTAAGGGACTTTGTGTGGTGGACAGTTATGGACTGATGTACTTACTGGGAGTCTGGAGGGTACTGTCATCGCCTGTGTCACAGCCATCAGGGACCCCCTGAACAGCAGTTGTGGAGAGTTTTTTTGCAGCATCTCCTCTCAGACATTAAAGGGATAGTATTACTTCAAAATTACTATCCCTCATATTGTAGCCCTTAATAAACTGAGTTAAATGACACCAGTGGCATCTCTCAAACCTTTATGGTATAAGAGATAGCCACTTTCAAAGTTTCCTCTCCCCTGCTGTCAGCGTTCTGCTGCCAGCAGGAGAATCCGGTCTCTGAATCAAGCGGAGGCTCTTCAGCAGAGCCGATATCTCGTTATGGAAGGAAAAATGATTAATTGAAACAGTATTCTACGAATGCTTGGTAACCAAGCACATGTAGAAGACTGTTTCAATTAATAATTTTTCCTTCCATAACGAGATATCAGCTCTGTTTAAGAGCCTCCGCCTGTCCCGGGACCGGATTCCACTGCTGGCAGCAGAACGCTGACAGCAGGGGAGAGGAAACTTTGAAAGCGGCTATCTCTTAAACCATAAAGGTATGAGAGATGCCGCTGGTGTCATTTAACTCAGTTTATTAGGGGCTACAATATGAGGGATAGTAATTTTGAAGTAATACTATCCCTTTAAAGGTGATGTTAGCAGGGGGACCACCTCCGGTGCCTCTCATGTGCATGGACAGGTTTCCCATCTTGTTTTTTTACTTCCCTTTTGCACCACTGTCCACCACTTCTTTTTGGAGTCAGCTTACACCTGGACACCGTGTTGACTGTGTTGAGGACCTGATACAAGACGAGCTTCTTCCAAGCAACAATCCCACTGGCCTTTTACTTGGAGAACAATATGTGATCTTTTTCTAGGATCCTCTGCACAAGGACCATGTTCTCCTTGTGGGAGTACATTGGGTCCCACAATCTGTCTTCCTCTAAACCAGTCTGGGATGTGTCTGAACTTTAGGAGGCTGCTATAAGGTCTATTATCTATCATTCTCCTAAATCGTTCTCTAATGAGGAATCCCCAGGTAGGTTCTCATATAGTGGAGAAGTGATTTCCACTTTATCACCTATTTATAAAACAATAGTGCATCTCCCCCAATGTTCAAACTAGAAAATTGAAGTATAATGTAATAACTTTCAAAGAAAACACATATTTTTCATTCAAAAAAGGTTACTCCCCCTTTAACCCTTTGAGGACCAAAAAAGTGGGCAACCCATTGCAATGCAATAGATTGCCCACCCCTCTGGTGATCAGAGCATTAATACATTGTGCACAGAGCTCATCTCTAAAGAACACACATAACCAATTCTTCTACATTGAAATACAAATGGGTAATTCAGGAATTCCGGGGAGTGACATGTCTATTCTGCAGAAAATGTAAGATAGGGCTTTTCAATAGTTAAGAAATGGACAGTGGGTGGGTCAACTTGTTTTTATCAAGAAAGTTCTCTCTAAGGGAGAAAATATTACATAGAATTCCTCCTAAGATCAATATACAAGAAGCGCCTCTTTATCCAGATAAATCCAATAAGAGAAAGATATCCAATTCACATTGTAACAAGAATATACAAATGAAAGTCCCAGGTTAATACAAATATCCCTGAGATCTTTACAGCTCACTGGAAAGGGTTTGGGAGTCCCAATATCATGAATCTAAGAATTACTAAAGAAACAGAGGTACTGAAAGTCTAAAGGCTCGATACTATTACCACCGGTAAAACCGGTGGTTATAGCAAAAACACTAGCGCCAAAAAAATTCAACCATGTACCCCAGCTATTCTATTGCTGGAGAGGTACATGGCAAAAAAAGCGTTGTTGTCCAAAACTTACATTTTGGCAAAATGCTCGTTATGGTTTTTTGTTCCCACAACACGCACTATATAGCTCTCATACCTTTGCTCCAACCGCCACTCCGGTGTATTGCTGTGGTTCTTTTTTTTTTTTTTTTTTAGAAGTTTCCGACCAGCGCTTACCATGTTCCTTTGTCTGGTGCACTTCAGGCCGGCATCCATGCCTCGTTCTGAGCACCACTTCCAGATTGGTGCTACTTTAGGATCTCTCTGTGTTCAGTGTGACGCGTTATTAAAGTGTCTCCTGAGCATCTAGTTGTCAGTCTAGAATCCTGTGTTTGCTTTCTGATCTTGTGTATGACCTGGACCGCCCAACTTCTCCTTGCCTGCTGTTTCCTGGTGCTGTTATTCTGTGTATGACCTGGACTGCCCAACTTCTTGCCGCCACTCCGGCCCTGTCTTCTGGATCTCCAGCGTCTCTTTGTTCCTGCACGGCCGTTCTGTCTGTGGGACTCCCTGTCCTAGGCCTCTGTGAGTACTCTCTTTTCCTGTTTGGAGTGTCTGTTTTTCTCCATGGGGATAGTTTTGTATAGTTTGCTTGGGTGGGGGTTATCCAGGGCTTCCCTTCTGCTCCTCTGTTGGGGGCCACTACATCTAGCTTCGTGGCTAGCACCTTTAGTCGGCCAAAGCCTCAGCACAACCCTCTCCTAGACAACCCTCACTCCCCAGTTCCATACCCCAGCCTCGCTCCCTAGCGTCTTGCTCTACTATCCCTTGTTGAAGGAGCCTAACCCTCTTCTCATCCTATACTCTAGGCCCTCCTACCATAGTAGAGCGTGACAATAGCACAAATAGTGGGAACATCAAAGGAAAAACAATAAACTTTCTCTGTTCGACAGTGTCAAACAATGAGCGTGCACTAAAACTAGTCAGAAATGTAACACTTACCTGTCATCTGCTGTCCGGCTTCTTAATTTATCTTTCCTTTTTTCTTATCTTCTGTCTTGTTTCTTCAGTCTTCTGTCTTCTTTTCTGTCTTCTGATCCTCTTTCTTCTGTGTTGCTTTATATAAATAAAATAAAAAAAATTCATTATTGGTCCTTCAATATTGATAAAGAATCCCCCAAAGATGCTACTGTTAACCCTTTGAGTGCTGGAGGGGTTACTGTAGGTGCCATCTCAAACTTAATTCCGTTTTAAATAGAAATAGTTTTGTTATGTGTTTAAAATTGTCCATAAGCATGAACATTTACAAATCATGTACCCCCATGCCTCCGCTGCCATCTCCACTGGTGCCAAAAGGCATTTTCATCTGCACAGAGGAATCCTTGTGACCTCTCTGGCCGTTGCCCGTGTCAGACTGCCGGAATTTTGTACCGAGACTGACTTTTACATACCAGTCTTGGTTCAAAATAAATTAGCAGTCTCCTGTTGGCTGGGAAGTGCTGTCACAGTATCAGGCAAAGAAGGACAGACACAATGATAAAATACAACCACCTTTATTTACAATATATAGCAATAATAGTATAGCCCACACAACTCCAGACACAGGATGATAGGACCCAGGCTCCTCTCTGGAGCTGCACACTGTGCTGTGCACTGCACTACTGCGAGCTACCAAGACTAGGAAAGAGGCTTGAGTGGAACGCCACTGCACCAGTATGAATGGTATAATATGCAAGTATCAGTTTGGTGACACGACCGGAAACAGCAGGGAGCGAGGGCAGGCCAGAACCACGGAACATGGAGATTACTGGTCAGGCAAGCTAGGAGTGCCCAGAACGAGTAGGCAGCCAGAGCCACAGGTCAGACAAGACGGGGACTACACAAAGCGAGTTAGTCAGCCAGAGCCACAGGTCAGTACCTATGAGGGTAGTCAGACAAGCCGGGGTCATACACGGAGGGGTTACTCAGACAGGCAAGGGTCACAACGGAGTGCAAGCGAACTAGCAGAACACCACATAAGGGCAATGACTCCTAGGCCCAAGGAGGTAAATAAGGGAGCAGAAGAAGGCAGAACCCAATTAGGCAAAACAGCATAGGCCCATAAACAGGCGTCTGTGCCAGTGCCTGTTTCATGACATCAGTAATGCGGAAGTAACCGCAATCATGCCACCCCACACACACCACAAAGGAAGGAAGCACAGGATCACTAAGGCCTCCTTAGGGGGACTGTGATAAGTGCATACTCCCCTCCCAGCCAATCAGCTTCCAGTTGCATACACCACTGGCACTCACAGAGTTAATCTTTTTCTTTGTTTCAACTATTAGTATGTGTTTGAAACCAGTTTTCCAACACATACCAGTGGCTTTGACCGCCTGTTTTGAGCTCTGTGTCTGCCTTCTCATGGCACAGGATTTGCACCATGAAAAGTGCGTCCTAAACATGCGGTGAAGCCACCACATGGAATAGGATAGCAAAGGGGACTTTTTTAGTTAATGTTCAATGGGTGAAAAGTGTGCACCCATTTTTGCATGGATTTTGCTGTTAACAGCACAGTTTATAGAATTGTAAAATGTGCTGTCAAAACCACTACCATTTGTTTTGAAAATACCAGGACTAATAGTATTGAGCCCTAAGTGTAGTAGAAGCAATGTATTGCCCCCACTGTCATCTCACAAACCTTTATGGTTTGAGAGATAATCACTCCTAAAGTTTCCCTCTCCCTCCCCCTTCCCCAAAGTCAGTGTTGTAGCTGACTGCAGGGAAATCCAGTCGTACGACCATCAATCGGCTCTGCAGCAGAGCCGAAATCGCGTTAATAAAAATAAAATCTTTCACTAAAACGGCCTTCTACGTGTGCTTACAAACCATGCACACGTAGAAGACCTTTACAGTGAATGATTTCTTTTTTATTAACGAGATCTCGGCTGTGCTGCAGAGCCGATTGATGGTCGTACGACTGGATTTCCCTGCAGTCAGCTACAACACTGACTTCGGGGAAGGGGGAGGGAGAGGGAAACTTTAGGAGCGATTATCTCTCAAACCATAAAGGTCTGAGAGATGACACTGGGGGAAATACATTTCTTTTTAATATGACTTTAATATAGGGATTAGTAATTATTAAGTATTACTATCCCTTTAAACTCACATTTGATGGAGGCTACAGATACCACATCAAGCATACAGCGCTTTCCTGGTACACACCCCAGGTCAATGTTCGGGTTCTCCTCCTCCAATGATATTCAGTTTTCTCCAATATCTGTCCTATGGGCAATATTGAGCTATACTGGGTACCATGGGAAATATAAAAACTTGTGAGGAGCACCCATCGAGCACGAACAAGATAAAATGTCTTGTTCTTAGGCATGGTAGCCTCTCAATAGTGCTACAACTCACGTTTTTCACTCCCATGTGCCATTGCAGAGAGGAAATCTCCATATCCATATCCGACTGGTCCCGCCCACAGACAGTCCAGCTTCGAAATGTCAGGCAAATCCTCTCCGCATGAGAGAAACAGCATAACTACAGATGCACGTTTCGGCCTATGTGGGCCTTGTCAGTGCGGTGCAGCTGAATCCCTCTAGGCACATGGAAGCAAAGGCCCATGCCTGGGATGCCCTTATACTTAGAGAGACAAAGAATTGTGAGGAGCACCCATCGAGCACGAGCAAGATAAAGTGTCTTGCTCTTAAGCATGGTAGCCTCTCAATGGTGCTACAACTCACGTTGTACCATTGAGAGGCTACCATGCCTAAGAACAAGACACTTTATCTTGTTCGTGCTCGATGGGTGCTCCTCACAAGTTTTTGTCTCTCTAAGTATAAGGGTATCCCAGGCATGGGCCCTTGTTTCCATGTGCCTAGAGGGATTCAGCTGCACCACATTGACGAGGCCCACATAGGCTGAAACGTACGGCTGTGGTTATGCTGTTTCTCTCGTGCGGAGAGGATTTGCCTGACATTTCAGAGCTGGACTGTCTGTGGGCGGGACCAGTTGGATATGGATATGGATATGGATATGGATATGGATATGGAGATTTCCTCTCTGCAATGGCACATGGGAGTGAAAAACGTGAGTTGTAGCACCATTGAGAGGCTACCATGCCTAAGAACAAGACACTTTTTCCTCTGTGTCCAATCCACGGCAATGGACTGTGGGTATTGTCTCCGCCCTCAAGCTGGTAGGACCAATTATAAAATTATAAAAGTCAGCCTTGCCTCCCCTATCCTCAGTTATGTTGGTCCTACCAAGCTGGAGGACGGAGGTTAATACCTCCTCAGTCCAAGGCAAGGTGGATTGAACACAGGATAAAACATACATCGAAAAAAAAAAAAAAAAAAAAATGTTCAGTGCAACCGCATACACTGCGCGTTGCAAAGGCTCTACAAATACCTGTTGAGTCGGCTCAGCCGGAGGTAACAGGAAAACTCTACACAAGTCTCCCAGTTGCTTAAAGCACAATGGGAGCATGGGCATGCCGGATATTCCCTGTTGTGGCTTCCTCGCCGGTTCACCGGACCGCAGCGCTTAAGGCGGGCTCGCGGCAGCAAGAGAAAGTTTTACTCGAAGAAACCGGAAGTCATAGCGCGTGCGTTCCACAGGTGGAACGCGGAAACCGGAAGTGCACTGAAACGCTGACCCAGAGCGGTGAGAAGCGGGGAATTGGCCGGCAGTCCAAAAGTGAGTATATATAACAGCCTATAAGGCAGTGTTCATGTGGATAAATTATTGTTGTAATATGCTATAACTATTCTAGTATACTCTATTACATATATATATATATAATGTCAACTAAAGAGTCAAAGGGAGATAAACAGAAGGCTCCCTCTGAGAACCCCAAGGAGGACAAGTCTGCTCCTAAGCTAAAGTCCTGTGCGGGGTGTGATGCTAAACTACCTGCATCTGATACTGCAAAATTATGCCCAGAATGTTTAAGAAAGATCTCCAATACAGAAGTTCCATCCCAGTTCCAAGAATTTCTGGGATGGATGAAGTCTTCAATGCAGGAGACTTTTAACAGCATGCAGGAATCCTCTAGAAAGAGACAGAGAACATCTGATCCTGAGGAGGGGACTTCACAGATGCTAGACTATGAAGACAGTCCCAGTGTTCCAGAAATGGAATCTGTATCATCCGCAGAAGAGGGGGAGATCACTGAAGAATCAGGTGTATTTAACCTAGAAAGAATGGACAGTCTAGTGCGGGCCATGAGGAAGTCTTTGGGCCTGGAAGACACACAGAAGGAGTTAAATGTGTTAGATAATGCATTTATAGGATACAAGAAGGAAGCTCCTACATTCCCTGTACACAGCTCCATTCAAGACTTAATCTCTGCTGAGTGGAAGATTGGGGAAAGGCGTCCTCAGTATACCAAAAGAATGCAGAAAATGTATCCTTTTAAGGACGAAGATACAAGCAATTGGGTTTCGGCTCCCAAAGTGGATGCGGCAGTAGCGCAAATCTCAAAACACACCACTCTATTATTAGAAGATGGAACTACCTTGAGGGACCCAATGGAGAAGAGGGCTGATGCAGCATTAAAGAAACAATTCTCAGTAATCGGCCAAAATATGAAGATGGTGACTGCCATGGCCTGTGTATTCAGGACCTTAAGGATCTGGTTAAACGAATTCGAAGAAAAACTTGATTCATCTGTCTCCAGATCCCGTCTAATAAAAGAATTAACACCCATTAAAGATGCTATAAACTTCTCTTGCGATGCATCATTGGATTCCATCAGAAGTTTGGCAAGAGCTTCAGCATTATCTATTACTAGCCGCAGGGCTATGTGGATTCGTTCTTGGGACGCGGACGCTGTTTCCAAAAACAAATTAGTGTCACTTCCATTTTCAGGAGTCAAGTTGTTCGGAACCCAATTGGAGGACATAATAAAACAATCATCTGGTGGAAAGAGTTCATTTCTTCCCCAGCAGCGAAGACCTAGACAGTCATCTCCAAGGTCAGCAGCATCCAGGAGACAGTCCTTTCGAGACGCCAGACGGTACAAGCCAGGTAGACCCTATGATCAAAAACAGAAAGGATCTACAATGGGTAATAGACAAGGAGGTCGCAGGGATTTCCATCGGAAATCCAAATTCACTCAGAACAATCAATGAAGCGCAGCTGATCCCGCCAAGTTCTCCAGTAGGGGGCAGACTGGAGGACTTCAGGACTGCGTGGGAAAAACTCAATCCAGACAGATGGGTACACCAGATCCTGAGGCTGGGATACAGCTTGGAATTAAAATCTGTCCCTATCAGAAACAGATTCAAGAACACAAAGATAAGAAATCCAACATTAGCAAGCAAGATGAGAAGAGCTATAGCGGATCTGAGTTACAACAGAGTAATAGAACCAGTTCCGAGGGAGCAGGAATTCCATGGATATTACTCAACAATTTTCTCTGTTCCCAAGCCTTCCGGGGATTTGCGGATAATCTTGGATCTCAAGGACATCAACAAGCAGTTACGTCTTCAGAAATTCAAGATGGAAACTGTGTCAACAGTGCTCAAGATGGTGCAGCCGGGGGTTTTCCTGACCAGGATAGATTTAAAGGATGCATATTATCACATCCCCATTCATCCCTCTCACAGGAGATTCCTAAGATTCAGGGTCCTGCACAGTCATTATCAATACAGAGTACTTCCTTTCGGACTGGCGTCTGCCCCCAGAGTCTTCACAAAGGTAATGGCAGTGGCCATAGCAGCTTTAAGACTAGAGGGGATCCGAGTCATTCCATACCTAGACGATCTGCTAGTAGTGGAAGATTCTTTTGGACGGGCCAATCAGAGCACCTCAAGATGTATCCAAGTGTTGCAGTCCCTTGGTTGGATAATAAATCTGGACAAAAGTCATCTCATTCCATCCCAAAAGATTCTGTTTCTAGGAATACAGCTAGACAGCAGACAAGAAATAGCGACACTATCAGAAGAAAGACAATCAAGGATATTATCCAGGGTTGCTCAATTCCTGTCTCTACCAACCAGAACAGCCCTGGAATTCTCCAGACTTCTAGGGAACTTAACATCTGCACAACAGATAGTTCCCTGGGCCAGGACACACACCAGGATGACGCAAGTAAACCATATAAAGTTCTACAGAAGAGATCCAGACAATCCGAATCTCAGAATTCCCATTCTTCCTTCAACAAGAAGAGAGCTAAAATGGTGGCGTATTCGGAGCCACATCAGGAAAGGGAAAAGCCTAAAACCCATTCAGTGGGAAACGGTTACCACGGACGCAAGCAAGACAGGTTGGGGAGGTCTCTGGAAAGAGAAAGCAGTCCAGGGAAGATGGTCATTGAAAGAACAAAAGTACCACATAAATATTCTGGAGCTTCAGGCAGTATGGCTCACTTTAAGACACCTTCAGAAGTACCTAATAAATCGTCATGTTCTCATAAGATCAGACAACACGACGGCGGTTCAATACCTACGAAATCAGGGGGGCACAAGGAGCAAGGTACTCAATCAGGTGGCTCTAAAGATTTTGTTCTGGGCGGAAGAGCATCTGGAATCCCTGACAGCAACTTATCTGTCAGGAAACCTGAACATTCGAGCAGATTATTTAAGTCGAAATCAGATAGAACCAGGAGAGTGGTCCTTAAACAAGAAAGTATTTCAGGACATCACAAAGGTGTTTGGAAAGCCTCAAATAGACCTGATGGCAACAGAGAAAAATACAAAGTGTCGAAACTTCCTATCCAGATGGAAAAACAGGAGAGCAATGGGGCAGGATGCCCTCCAGCGAACATGGAATTATCGGCTGGCATACATCTTCCCTCCTCTTCCACTTCTCACAGAAGTCTTGTTGAAAATCTGGAGGGACAGGGCGGAGGTGATTCTGATTGCTCCAGACTGGCCCAGGAAAGTATGGTATACGGACATCAGGAGGATGTCCATACAAGCCCCCATCCAACTTCCAGTAATCCCAGATCTCCTATCACAGGGACCGATATTTCATCCAGAACCAGCATTCTTGAGGCTTCAGGCTTGGAGGCTGAGCGGAGTTCATTAAGAATGAAAGGAATTTCAGAACCAGTAATAAAGACTATTTTAGCAGGACGGAAGCAGTCTACGTCTAAGATTTATTATAGAACTTGGTCAGTCTTCTATAACTGGTGTAAATCCAAGGGATTTGAGCGTGACAGCATAACAACAGGAAGGGTACTGGATTTTCTACAAGAGGGGTTTCAGAAGGGGCTTAAGCCTGCATCTATCAAGGTACAGTTGTCTGCTATATCAGCTATATTGGCAGTCCCCTTTGCTGAACAATATGTGTGCAGGAGGTTTTTAACCTCTATCTCCAAAATAAAACCAACTATTAGAGATATTACGCCCCCGTGGGATTTAAATCTAGTACTTCAGCAGCTGGCCGCCCATTCTTACTTTGAACCTCTAGAATCTGTATCATTAAAACACCTTACATTGAAGACGGTTCTTCTTACTGCAGTGACTTCGGCTCGCAGAGTAGGGGAGTTACAGGCTCTACTAAGCACGCCTCCTTACTTGGTATTCCACCTGGACAAAGTAGTCCTTCGACATAAGGAATCATTCAGATCTAAAGTAGTATCCTCCTTTCATTTGAGTCAGGACATTATTCTACCTTCATTTTGTGCTAACCCAGCAAATAAAAAAGAGCAGGAATTGCATAATTTGGATCTAGTTAGATGCCTAAAAATCTACTTGCATAGGACTAAGTCCTTCAGGAAGGCAGAATCCCTATTCGTGCATTTTGCAGGAAAATTCAAGGGAACAGCGGCTTCCAAGGCTTCTATAGCAAGATGGATTAAAGACTGTATATTCTTATCTTATAAAGCAGCAAACATTTCGCCTCCAACAGGAATTAGAGCTCATTCTACTAGAGCAATATCAAGTTCATGGGCTCAAAAGGCCATTGCCACTCCAGAAGAAATCTGTAAAGCGGCTACGTGGTCATCAGTGTCCACATTTATCAAACACTATAAATTAGATGTTTGGGCTTCCGCAGACGCTAAGTATGGCAGGAAGGTGCTAGAAGCAGCCATACCTGTCTCAGAATAGCTTCCCACCCTGGACATTCGGAACTGCTTTGGTAAGTCCCACAGTCCATTGCCGTGGATTGGACACAGAGGAAATGGGAAATTTACTCACCGATATTTTAATTTCCTCTGTGTCCTTCCACGGCAACCCAGACCCTTGCTTTGGTATGGTATAGTATCGGTCCAGACCTTGGAAAGTTTCTATATATGCTTAATTGACAAAATTAGATACTGCGTATAATCATAAAAGAATGATGCTTTCTTAAAGAATGGTGCATATAATACTAACTCTCCCCTTATATATATTTACAGCTTGGTTAAGAATGAATAACTGAGGATAGGGGAGGCAAGGCTGACTTTTATAATTTTATAATTGGTCCTACCAGCTTGAGGGCGGAGACAATACCCACAGTCCATTGCCGTGGAAGGACACAGAGGAAATTAAAATATCGGTGAGTAAATTTCCCATATCTTGTTCATGCTCGATGGGTGCTCCTCACAAGTTTTTGTCTCTCTAAGTATAAGGGTATCCCAGGCATAGGCCCTTGCTTCCATGTGCCTAGAGGGATTCAGCTGCACCACACCGACGAGGCCCACATAGGCCGAAACGTACGTCTGTGGTTATGCTGTTTCTCTCGTGCGGAGAGGATTTGCCTGACATTTCGGAGCCGGACTGTCTGTGAGCGGGACCAGTTGGATATGGATATGGATATGGATATGGATATGGAGATTTCCTCTCTGCAATGGCACATGGGAGTGAAAAACGTGAGTTGTAGCACCATTGAGAGGCTACCATGCCTAAGAACAAGACACTTTATCTTGTTCGTGCTCGATGGGTGCTCCTCACAAGTTTTTGTTTCTCTAAGTATAAGGGTATCCCAGGCATGGGCCCTTGCTTCCATGTGCCTAGAGGGATTCAGCTGCACCACACCGACGAGGCCCACATAGGCCGAAACATACGTCTGTGGTTATGCTGTTTCTCTTGTGCGGAGAGGATTTGCCTGACATTTCGGAGCTGGACTGTCTGTGGGCGGTACCAGTCTGATATGGATATGGAGATTTCCTCTCTGCAATGGCACATGGGAGTGAAAAACATGAGTTGTAGCACCATTGAGAGGCTACCATGACTAAGAACAAGACACTTTATCTTGTTCGTGCTCGATGGGTGCTCCTCACAATTCTTTGTCTCTCTAAGTATAAGGGTATCCTAGGCATGGGCCCTTGTTTCCATGTGCCTAGAGGGATTCAGCTGCACCACACCAACGAGGCCCACATAGGCCGAAATGTACGTCTGTGGTTATGCTGTGTCTCTCTCGTGCAGATAGAATTTGCCTGACATTTCGGAGCTGGACTGTCTGTGGGCGGGACCAGTCTGATATGGAGATTTCCTCTCTGCAATGGCACATGGGAGTGAAAAACGTGAGTTGTAGCACCATTGAGAGGCTACCATGCCTAAGAACAAGACACTTTATCTTGTTTGTGCTCGATGGGTGCTCCTCACAATTCTTTGTCTCTCTAAGGATAAGGGTATCCCAGGCATGGGCCCTTGCTTCCATGTTCCTAGAGGGATTCAGCTGCACCACACCGACGAGGCCCACATAGGCCGAAACGTACGTCTGTGGTTATGCTGTCTCTCTCGTGAGGAGAGGATTTGCCTGACATTTCGGAGCTGGACTGTCTGTGGGCGGGACCAGTCTGATATGGATATGGAGATTTCCTCTCTGCAATGGCACATAGGAGTGAAAAACGTGAGTTGTAGCACCATTGAGAGGCTACCATGCCTAAGAGCAAGACACTTTATCTTGTTTGTGCTCGATGGGTGCTCCTCACAATTCTTTACCATGGGAAATATGTGTATTTCCCAGAAGTTGACTCCCCTGAAAAAAATGCAGATTAATCTAACCTCTAAATATAAGGAATAATAAGGAGGGATTCCTACTTTATACAAAAATTGGCTGAAACACAGCAGGCACTAATAGTGCCCAATTGGAAAAATATAGTTATTAAAATTAAATTTAAATATATATTTATCTGCCATCAAAATCTATGATTCTTTGTTAAGTGAACAATTATGCTATTACGCAATACTGTGAGACATTCTTCCACTTACAATAGTGTGATATTTACACTAGAAGGGCATTTTGCAAATAACAAAAGCATGCATTTTTATCCCAAATATAGGCATTACAAGCAGCATATTTAAGACATTTATCATGGCATTTTTGGCCGCTTTATTTCATCATTAAAAATAGACCACAATAAAAATAAACTTGCCATCTGTCTATATTTCTGTTGCTGTAAAAATTAGAAAGCAATAAGAAATTCTAATTCTGAGTAATGAATTGTGTTATAGAGATCTGTTAGGCATTTTAGATTTTAATAGCTTAAAAGGAGTTTAACTCAAGAAACTGTAAAATGATTTAATCCATTTTTCAAGGGGAGAGAGAGGTGGGGGTTAGAATGAAATTTATGGGAAATGCTGAAATTCTACAGACAATGTAAGAAGATAATGTAGTTATCCAAATGTGATCAATTTATTTTGCTATAGCAACAGTCCCACAGTTAGGAAGGAATTTTAAGCACATTTGATACTGGATTTGCTAACAAGGGGCTCTATTCACTAAAATGGCAATAAAATGCAATAAAAATGTTGTTGCTTCAGGCGCTATTTTTTTCCAGATAACAGTTCATCAAATTGCCAAGTGCTTTGAGCAGAAGTATAAGTTTAAAGGGATAGTAATACTTAAATTATAAAAAATATGCTGTAGGGTTTATCCCAATGAGTAAAACAAGGCTACTCTCACTGCTTTGAGTTTTTTTATTCAAATGTTATTACAGCTCAAACTCAAATTTTTAGGTGCTGTATCACAGTGGCCTGAAGTTGTACAGTGGTGCTGTTGCTACACCATCCTATGGAGATTTATGGTCAACTGACCAGAGCTGTCCATAGAATGGTGTAACAACAGCGCCACTTTACAATTTCAGGCCACTGTGATACTGCACCTAAAAAATTTAAGTTTAACCCCTTAACGACCGGCGGTCCTGGGACATTTCCCATAAGGACCGCATAGGACCACTTAGACGCGCCGGTACACGTGACCTGTCGCGTGTATCGGCGTGTCATTATGGGGCCTGATAGAGATCGCTCCGATCTTGGAGAGGTCAATTTCAGGCCCTATTTTTACTTACAGCGCTCCCGGTAGAGCGCTGTAAGTAAAAAGTACGTGACATACTATGACCGTCATCGGTCCTTGAGTATTTCAAGGACCGTGACGGTCATAGTACATCACATGTCGTTAATGGGTTAAGCTACAATAACTTTTGAATCGAAAACTTCTCAGCAGTGGGAGTAGCTTTGTTTTACTCCGGTAAATAAACCATACAACATATTTTTTTTTTTTACATTTTAAGTATTACTATCCCTTTAAGCAAAAATGTACTCCCAAATACTGCAAACAAGGTACAATTCTGAATCAGAAATGTTTATTGCTTTCTTTATATAAAGGAAGGGACCTTTATTAGGACATCATTAAAAAAAGGATACAACATGAAAATAATCTAATCCCTAACATGTTTCTCGGGGCACGTGAGCTTCATTAGAAGAGGAAAGTAGTTACAAAATGGAGACTTAGGGGGAGATTCACTAAGCAGTGATAAAGAGGTGATAAAGTGGAGATAACTTCTTCAGTGATATCACTTCTCCAGTTTCTATTTTATTCTATAGAGCCTATACACTAACATCTCCAAATCTCCCTCTTAGTTATTTATAACCAGCATCCGTGGCTCATAGTCCACAGAGGTAGGAGTGAGAATCACCTAAAATTTAAAGCAGCAGCAGCAGCAACAACAACAACACCACAACAGACTCATTGCAAAACTAAATATAAAGAAGGTATAGCATAGGTAAAATACAATAAGCATGGTAATTCAAAAACTATAAATCTCCTAGATATCTCTAGAATTAAACTCCACATACATTCTATTGTCCAGTGTGAATATCCAGATTGCATATTTTTTAACATTAAGCCTATTTAATTTATTACTCCCTTTTTGACCAAGTTCAATTTTCTCTTTAACTTGAAAATGAAATCCTGTTACTGTACCATATATTGGCATTATGATAATCAATGAAATGTCTAGGTAAACTTGTACCTCTTTTACCAGTAACGCCAGATAAATGCTCACATGTTCTCTTTTAAGTGTCTAGTTGCCCTGTTGTCTGGGGCATGTTGGTTGGGGCACCTACAACTAGTAGAAGGCTGGGCCTGCATTTGTGGGAGGGGCTGCAAGCCTTAAATACCAACTGCAGCCTCTCCCACTGGGGAGCATTGTCATTTGTGTCCTTACGTCTCGCTGTAGTCGTCACCACGTCATTTCCAGTCTAGCAGCTTCCACCAAGCAAGTGGCAAGTCACGTAAGCGCCTCTTACTACCCCTCTTTCGTTCTAGCTAGAAGCCGCATTAGGATCACTCGCGCCACATCATGTTCATTCCCCAGCCACTCGGGTCATTCCGTTTTAAAATACGGCCTATTATTTTAAGCGAGTCTTGCCACTGCCTCCGTTTCAACATATATCCCATAAGGTTAACTTCCTCACTTCATTTTCATAGGCACTATCAGCTGTTAACTCCGGAGCACTAGTCATGCCAATTACGTACCGCTCAGATTACTTTAATACCCAGAGTGGCCATCTTAGTTGTGGGCAAGCCATGCACCCATCAGAGCACACTTCACTCCCAGTCCCCGAACCCCATTCTAGTTTTCCACAGCATATAGCGCCTGATGGTCCATCCTCCAGGTTCAACAGCTAGACTCACCCTTTCACCTTTACTACCAAATTAGTTGGCTTAGTTCGCTGGTATCGTAAGCTTCCCCAGGCTCCACTGACCGGAATGCATAGTCCACGCATCCACTCCCCGTGCAATACGAGTGGCCAGTGTTAGTATCTTAGTCTCGCTTTATCCCGCAGCTTCACTAGACACATTGCTTTCTCTAGCTGTACCGGCCTTCTCCTGTTTCATTCAAACTTATGTTTATACTCGGGATACTATTGCCACTCAGTCAGTATAATCAGTCGAATAGGAGCTTATTCAGAATGGCCATCCTAGTTGCGGGCAAGCATGCTCCCATTCATACACGGTTCACCCCCGCCACCAGCTCACAGTAAACAGATCCTCTTTTCACTACCTCTCTGCCAGTATCCCCTAGCCGCACGGGTCTTCATCCGTGTTGTCTGGCCTGTTGTTCACTCATGAGTAACTGCTGCATATTCGAATGGCCATTTTAGTTGTGGGCAAACATGCGCCCACTTACACACATTCACTGTCGCCACCGGCCTGCATTATACTAATCCTCTCTGCCTTGTACTATATGGTTCAGGTACTTGGTATGTTGCCATACTTATCATTCACCTGTACTTGCTCTTAGTTTCAGTTTCAAGTTCCAGAAGTTGCTACTGCTTGCCTCCCTCCAAGGCTCAACAGAAGGAAGCAAGGTGCTATTTCCTTTACCCCCATTCCAAACCTGGCCCACTATCATAGCTGTAGTCCATGTATCCTTGATGGCCCCCACCCTCCCCATCCCCAAATCAGCTCTATAATCACCCTTTGCTTATGTCCTGATTCCACGTTCTATTTAACATACATACATAGTTACATTGCGTCAGTGTCCTGACTCCACGTTCTATTTAACATACATACATAGTTACATTGCGTCAGTGTCCTGATTCCACGTTCTATCTAACATTCATACATAGTTACATTGTTTCATTGTCCTGATTACATGTTCTATCTAATGTACTTACATAGTTACATTGTTTCAGTGTCGTGATTCCGCATCCTATCTAACGTACATACATAGTTACATTGTTTCAGTGTACTGATTCCACGTCCTATCCAACGTACATACATAGTTACATTGTTTCATCATCCTGATTCCACGTTCTATCTAACATACTTACATAGTTACATTGTTTCAGTGTCCTGATTCCTCGTTCTGTCTTACATACATACATAGTTACATTGTTTCAGTGTCCTGATTCCACATTCTATCTAACATACATACATAGTTACATTGTTTAAGATTCCTGATTCCACGTACTATCTACGTTCATACATAGTTACACTATTTCAGCATCCTGATTCCACGTTCTATCTAACGTACATACATAGTTACATTGTTTCAGTGTCCTGATTCCTCGTTCTATCTTACATACATACATAGTTACATTGTTTCAGTGTCCTGATTCCTCGTCCTATCTAACATTCATACTTAGTTACATTGTTTCATCATCCTGATTCCACGTTCTATCTAACATACTTACATAGTTACATTGTTTCAGCATCCTGATTCCACTTTCTATCTTACATACTTACATTGTTTCAGCATCCTGATTCCACTTTCTATCTTACATACTTACATTGTTTCAGCATCCTGATTCCACATTCTATCTTACATACTTACATTGTTACACGGTTTCAGCATCCTGATTCCACGTTATATCGTACATAAATACATTGTTACACTGTTTCAGGGTCCTGATTCCACGTTCATCGTACATACATACATACATTGTTACACTGTTTCAGTGTCCTGATTCCACGTTCTATCTACATGCGTACATAATTACACTGTTCAGTATCCTGACTCCACGGTTGTTACACGGTTTCAGGGTCCTGATTCCACATTATATCGTACATACATACATTGTTACACTGTTTCAGGGTCCTGATTCCACGTTGTATCTTACATACAATCATTGTTATACTGTTTCAGGGTCCTGATTCCACGTTCATTGTACATACATACATACATACATTGTTACACTGTTTCAGTGTCCTGACTCCACGTTCTATCTACATGTGCACATAATTACACTGTTCAATATCCTGACTCCACGTTCTATCTAACATACATACATTGTTACACGGTTTCAGGGTCCTGATTCCACATTATATCATACATACATACATTGTTATACTGTTTCAGGGTCCTAATTCCACGTTCTATCTATATGCGTACATAGTTACATTGTTCAGTATCCTGAATCCATGTTCTATCTAACATACATACATAGTTACATTGTTTCAGTGTCATGATTCCACGTTCTATTTAACATAGTTACATTGCTTCAGAGTCCTGATTCCACATTCTAACATATATACATACATAGTTACATTTTTCCATATCCTGATTCCACTTTCTATCTACATGTATACATAGTTACATTGTTTCAGTATCCTGATTCCACGTTCTATCTAACATACATACATAGTTACACTGTTTTAGTGTCCTGATTCCACATTTCTATCTTACATACATACATTCAAACATACTTACATTGTTTCAGTGTCCTTATTCCACGATCTAACATACATACCATGTCCTGATTCCACGATTTATCTAACATTCATACATAGTTACATTGTTTCAGTATCCTGATTCTACGTTCTATCTACATGCATACGTAGTTACATTGTTTCAATATCCTGATTCCACGTTCTATCTAACATACAAACATTGTTACGCTGGTTCAGTGTCCTGATTCCACGTACTATCTAACATACATACATACATACATACATAGTTACATTGTTTCAATGTCCTGAGTCCACGTTCTAGCTAACATTCATACATAGTTACATTGTTTCAGTGTCCTGATTCCATGTGCTATCTAACATACATTCATTGTTACATTGTTTCGGTAACCTGATTCCACGTTCTGTCTAACATTCATACATAGTTACATTGTTTCACTGTTCTGATTCCACATTCTATCTAACATACATACATAGTTACATTGTTTCAGTGTCCTGATTCCATGTTCTAATATACATACTTAGTTATATTGTTTCAGTGTCCTGATTCCACATTCTATCTAGCATACGTAGTTAGTTACATTGTTTCAGTGCCCTGATTCCTCATTCTATCTAATATACATACATAGTTACATTGTTTCAGTGTCCTGATTCCACGCTCAATCTTACATACATACATACATAGTTAAATTGTTTCAGTGTCCTGATTCCACGTTCTATCTTACATACATACATATTTAAATTGTTTCAGTGTCCTGATTCCACGTTCTATCTTACATACATACATAGTTAAATTGTTTCAGTGTCCTGATTCCATGTTCTATCTTACATACATACATACTTACATTGTTTAGCATACCGATTCCACGTTCTATCTAACATACATACATTGTTACATTGTTTCAGGGTCCTGGTTCCATGTTCTATTGTACCTACATACATTTTTACATTGTATCACCATCCTGATTACATGTCCTATCACCATTCATACCTTGTTACGTAGTATCATTGTCCTGATTCCACGTTTTATCCATCGCACGTACCTCACTTCTTCGCAGAAGCCGGAGGCCACCTTAGGTCCATACCTTACCACTTAGACTGTCGGTCACAGTCACAGGTATCTCACCTCTTCGTAGAGGCCGGAGGTCACCTCAGGTTCACACCGTACCTCTTCATAGAGGCCGGAAACTCACACTCACAGGTACCTTACGTCTTCGTAGAAGCCGGAGGTCACCTCAGGTACATACCTTCCCTCTTCGTAGAGGCCGAAGGTCACACTCATAGGTACCTCACCTCTTTGTAGAGGTCGGAGGTCATTTCAGGTCACATTAACTCTTAGGCTGTAGGTCACACTCGCAGGTACCTCACCTCTTCGTAGAGGCTGGAGGTCACCTCAAGTTTGTACCGTACCTCTTCATAGAGGCCAGAAAGTCACACTCACAGGTATCTCACCTCTTCGTAGAGGCCGGAGGTCACCTCAGGTACATACCTTATCTCTTCGTAGAGGCCGAAGGTCACACTCACAGGTACCTCACCTCTTCGTAGAGGCTGGAGGTCATATCCAGTACATACGTTACCTCTTCATAGAGGCCGAAGGTCACACTCACCAGTACCGCAACTCTTCGCAGAGGCCGGAGGACACCTCAGGTCCTTACCTACCACTTAAAAAAGGCCGAAGGTCACACTCATGGGTACCTCACCTCTTCGTAGAAGCTTGAGGTCACTTCAGGTCCATTCCTTAACTCTTCGCAAAGGCCGAAGGTCACTCTTGCAGACCACACCGCTTCATTAAAGGCCGCAGGTCAACCCAGTTACA
Source organism: Rhinophrynus dorsalis (assembly GCA_037306005.1). NCBI lineage: Eukaryota > Metazoa > Chordata > Amphibia > Anura > Rhinophrynidae > Rhinophrynus > Rhinophrynus dorsalis. Next base: position 217,746,545 of record CM074724.1, on the reverse strand, counting down.
TACCCTAACCCTGCGCCTTAGAGCATGAGTTCGGCCTTCCCACATGGGACCTTAGAGCTCATTAAGTAGGCACTAGCAAGCTTCTCTCCTATGTATTTACTTCATTATGTTTTTAATCTCTGCTACTCCATTCAGGTTGGACAGGCCTAGATTACAGGTCTGCCGCATTACCTATCATGCAAACTTCGATTGAAACCTTGGCCTGACTCAAGACAGCTTCAGCATTATACATCATTGCGCTCTGATTCACCCATTTTTCCTTCCTTCAATTGTGTACAGCTTTAAACTTGTTTTAGAAGCCTAAGCAACCTTCACGCCCTTCTCACACACCACTCCCTACAACCAGCGTACAAATTCCTAAATATTAACCCCTTTTCCTTTCAGCACCAAACTATCACCATCATCCTGGCTGCCAACAGCCTTGCCTTCTTTGGGCTCCCCCTGCCCAGGCAAGGCTCCTGGCATCAGGGACCGGTACCCTCGCGCAAAGGGACTCACTTGTTCGGCTCTCCAACCACTTCACCCTTATCATTCTGATTTAATATGAACCAAGCATATGTAGGCCATCACATTCCTTACTTTGCTTCCTCAATTCCTGGAGTCCTTTAAACTCCAGTTAGCTAACTACCATTCACCAGCATCACACGGTCGTCAGCCTCGTCTCCCTCTCGAATGCGGTTACTTCTTTACTACCTATTAATTTATTACATCCTAATCCGTCTCACAAGTCTGGAACCTATCCAAATCTCCAGCCACACATTTAGAATGGGAGTGGCATCCTCCTCTTCTAAGTAGATTATGCAAGTACTTATCTTATTTGGCTTGGCAGATGGCAACCTTAAGGTTGCTCACGTTACTTCCTGAAGCCTTCTGCTTCACTTCAACAAGGCGTCAGACTTATCCAAGTAATGTCATCCTTGTGCAAGTACTTAAACACTTTAATCATACTGTCCTTTTTGCCTCTATTTAGGCCTACCACGTCGATCTAAACCCAAGCTTCTGGTGGCAAACCTCTCCACATATCAGTCACTGGAAGCCACGACCACAAGTAGAAGGCTGGGCCTGCATTTGTGGGAGGGGCTGCAAGTGTCACGGTAACCCAGAGAAGTTCTGGAGTCAGTACTGTTTAGTTAATGCACTTTATTAACAAATGACATAAAGAGGATATATACAATATATACAATAGGAATAAGCACAGGGTAATAGCGAGCAAGCCTGCTACCAGAAATAATAGGTTGCAATGCTAAACCACTGTGCTGGAGACTAGGCCTTAGCCACTGGAAGTCTCAGCTGGAACCAGGAACAGGAACTGGAACAGGAACCCAGGATCTTGATCTGATGAGGAATGAGGTCTGACTCAGCCTGCAGTCAGAAGGAAATATTACTGACTCACAACTAGAGCCAGTAAGGGTGAATACTGACTCATGCCTACAGTCAGTAGGAGCGAATACTGACTCATGCCTGCAGTCAGTAGAAGTAAGGTGAAAACTGACTCACGCCTGCAGTCAGTTATGCAAGTCTACCAGAGCCCCAGGCTCGCACTAGATTGGGTGTCTGATCACCAGGGGAAAAGAGGCCTGCTGCATGCTTGAAGCTTCATGACTGTAGATGATGCTGAAACTAAGGTAAGCTGTAACAGCAAGCCTTAAATTCCGACTGCAGCCTCTCCCACTCGGGCGCATCGTCATTTGTGCCCCCCCTCCATCACCCCTTTAGTTCATTATTTACCTAGGTGGCCCTCTATTCAGGCCTACCACGTCAATCTACACCGGACTTCCGGTAAGCTCAAAGTTATAGCAAACCTCTCCACATATCAGTCGCTGGAAGTCCTGACCACAAATCTAAATACTAAGCTATACTTTAGCCCGTGTATACGGGATTTCATACTAGTCATTGTATAATATTGGATGAATTACAATTAATTATTTTTTAAAATATAAAAGTCATATTCGTGGCAAAACTATAAAAAATGTCACTAGTTTTAACCCTCTCACAACAAATGCAAATTTTATGGCTTGGAAATATACCTCACCTGTCCAGCCGTGTAAATGAAGATCTTTTCCCAATTACAGAAAGACTCAGAAATACAATGTTTTCAATTGTTTTTCCTTTCCTATAAGCAGTACCAGATTTCTCATTAGGCAGAGTAGGCAACTGTATACAGCACAAGATTTTGAGGGGGTGCTTCAGCTGTCCTGGCCACACCCACTTTCTGAGCTGTAGGTGTGGCCAGTACTAACTCATTGTTCATGCACCAGTTTATATACCCTTTTACTGGCTATTATTTAACCTCATGGATGCAAGAAAGTCTCCAACAACCAAGGGGTTTAAGCATTTTTGTGCTAAGGGTATTTTCTGTGAAAAGGAAAAGTGGATGGGACTGTGAGTGGGGTCATGTGAAGACTGGGTGTATGGCCATGGCCAATGCTAAGAGCACCCCAGTTGACTTGCTTAGGGGTGTCTTGAATGTAAATGAAGTCACATTAATAAATAGCTTCAATGTATCATGACAAGATAAATACACTCCAATGTTTATTTATTAATTTATGTGTATTTGAGCCTCCTCTGAATATGTTATAATGAACCTAGAAATTTTAGATTTGTAGTTATTAGCATTAACTTTATTACAAAGTAAATTATTCAGGTCCATTTTAGTTGCCCTAGATAATACACAATTTAGGCCTCGATCCAAATGTTGGAGACGGCTGTTTTCGACGGCGTTTTTTCCAGCACAGTAAGATATTCAAATGTCTGTGCTGTGAAAAAATACCGGCAAAAAAAAAGAGCCGTTGTGTGTTAAACTTAAGAGGAGTTTTCATCCATTGAAAATCATGAAAACACCATAAATAGCAATTCAAATGTCTGAGTTAGCCAAGAACAGGTGATAAGGGACTCAAATTATCGCAGGAAAGTTAACACCTATTTTTTTTTAACTTGAATCCCTTATCGCCTGTTTAAACAGCCGACACTTGAAGTTAAAAAAAAAAAAGGTCCTCAGTGGATATATTGATATGGGGCTCTAAGCCCCATATCAATACATCCAAAGTATAAAAGATGTGTCAGAAGTTAGTAGAATTAACCTTATGAGTGCCAGTGGGGTATAATTACCCCGCCGGCATTCATAGGGTTAACCCGACTAAGTTAAAAAACATCACAGTAAAAGTAACACTTACCATTAATCCTGATGTCCAGCGGAGTCCTCAGCTTCCTGGTCATCTTCTGTCCTATCTTCTGTCCTTCTTTCTCCTCTTGTATCTTCTGTCTTCTTTCTTCTATCTTCTTGCTGTAAAAGAAAAACAAAAGTTTAAGTTAAAAGCATACAGTGTTTAACCCTTTGAGTGTCAGAGGGGTATGCAGTGCATTGCAAAGCAATGCGTTGCGTACCTCTCTGGTGCCCAAAGGGTTAAAGTATATAGTAGTGCCACGTCTTAAAATACAAATGCCCCCATAATAATAAAAATGATAAGAAATCTTTTCAATATATTTCAATCCAATGGTATTGCCATAAGTTAAAGAAAATAAAAATAAGACTTAGCATATAAATATTGCTGACTCAGCCGCTGTGTGAGGCCGCTCAGACAGCGGCGGAGACAGAATAAGGCATCATCCCCCCCTTGTTGTCCACGGACCGATGCCAGTTCTGGTATGAGGGAGTTAGATATGCTTATGCATCTCCCAGACAATCAGTTTAAAGCACAGCGGCTCAAAGCTGATTGGCTGGGAGGTGAGTAAGCATATCCCAGTCAATGGCTTTGAGAGAGTTAGAAGTGAGGTTGCCCATATATAAGGGCAGCCTCAATTCTAAGTCCCTCATACCGGAACAGGTATCGGCCCGTGGACAACAAGGGGGTGGTGATGCCTTATTCTGTCTCTGCTGCCACCTGAGCAGCCTCACACAGCGGTGGAGACAGCAACAATTATATGCTAAGTCTTATTTTTATTTTCTTTTACTTAAGGCAATACCACTGGATTGAAATATATTGAAAATATTTCTTATCATTTTTATTATTATGGGGACATTTGTATTTTAAGATGTGGCACTACTATATACTTTAACCCTTTGGGCACCAGAGAGGTACATAATGCATTACTTTGCAATGCACTGCATACCCCTCTGGCACTCAAGGGGTTAAACAGTGTATGCTTTTAACTTAAAATTTTGTTTTTCTTTTACAGCAAGAAGATAGAAGAAAGAAGACAGAAGATACAAGAGAAGAAAGGAGATAGAAGAAGGAATGGAGACAGAAGGAGACAGACAGTGGATGACAGGTTAGTTTAACACAGATTTTTTAAAGGGATTATAAAAAAAAATATGTTGTAGGGTTTATCCCCCTGAGTAAAACAAAAGTACTCCCACTGCTGAAAGGTGTTTCATTCAAAAGTTATTAATTTTCAAAGTTGAATTTTTTAGGTGCAATATCACAGTGGCCTGAAATTGTACAATGGCGCTGTTGCTACACCATCCTATGGAGAGCTATCCATAGGGTCGTGTAGCAACAGTGCCACTGTACAATTTCAGGTCACTGTGATATTGCACCTAAAAAATTCAACTTTGAAAATTAATAACTTTTGAATGAAACACCTTTCAGCAGTGGGAGTACTCTTGTTTTACTCAGGGGGATAAACCCTACAACATATTTTTTTTTTACATTTTAAGTAGTACTGTCCCTTTAATGATCAGTGCTTGACAGTATGTCAGGCACCAATGGTTAACTTTTTTACTGCTAAGTTCCCAAAACTTGTGTTATTTAGCAGCATTTTGAGAACTTAAAGCACCAAACGGATGTTTGGACACAACACCAGTTTTGTGTCCTAACGTCCGTTGTGCTAAATGCCGGTAGGACATTTGAATACCGACCAAGACATTTTATTTTGTTGGTCGGTATCCATTTTGCTCTACAGACATTTTTCTACTCCAACATTTGGATAGAGCCCTTAATTCCCCAGGGTTATAACCGGTGGATATTAAAGGAACCTTATTAACTAAAATTATTATCTGTATTATCAATTTTATCAACTTTTCAGTTAGAGTTATAGATTATACTTATCAAAGCATACTCTGAAAACACTTCCTGTTTCTCCCTACTTTATGTCCCCCACTTATGGACACTTCCCAGAAATATGTGAAAAAGAAAAACACGAGGACGAGCACCAAAAACAGCCAAATATAACAATATCAATAAGGTATATAATAATAAGAGCTGCTAAAAGATATAGGGCTCAATTCTATTACCAGCAGTAAAAAAAAAAAAAGCAAGCTTTTTTTAAGTCAAGTTTTAGTATCCTATTACCTGAGTTGTGAAAACAAAATCAGCAATAATTATACACACCGCCAGTCAAAAAAAGCCCATAGGAAACAACTAAAAACAATGTGCAAGTAGCATTATACGAGGGGGTGCTGATAAGTATTGAGCCTTATCCAGAAAAAATGGAACTAGGAAGCTGTAAATTGTAGGGTGTACAGGCCAAATTGCCTATATTCAATGGTGCAAAAAATCAACTATGATTTTAACTTATCTTTATTTTTAAGGTCCAAAGTGAACATGGCAGCACCTTCAGAAAAGTTCAATGGGGAAGAGCATAGGACCATAATTAAGTTCCTGTTTCTCCAAGGGAAAGGTGCAAAGCAGATCCATGAAGAAATGTCATAAACTTTGGGTGACAGTGGCCCTTCATATGCAACAGTTAAACGTTGAGTTGTCAATTTCAAAACTGGCCATTTCTGTGTTGAAAGTGAGAAACCCAGTGGAAGGCCTGTTTTTGTCTCTGTGCCTGCAAATGTGAAAGCCATCCATGACATGATCATGGAGGACTGCCGAATATCAGCCAAACATATTGCTACATATCTGGGAATATCACGTGAGAGAGTTGGTGCCATTATCCACAACAACTTGGAAATGAGAAAGCTTGCAGCAAAGTGGATCCCAAAACTTTTGACATCCGAACAAAAGAGGAGACGTGTGGAGACATCGGTGGCTGTTTTGGAACATTTTGCAAGAAATGAGCCAGATTTCCTGGACAAACTGGTAACTGGTGATGAGACATGGATCTACTGTTGTGATCCTGAGACAAAGGAACAGTCTAAGGAATGGAAGCACAGTGGTTCCCCAGGCCAAAGAAGTTCCGTGTGCAAAGGTTAGTGCAGAAACAAATGGCAACAGTTTTTTGGGATAAGAAGGGAGTTCTGCTGGTGGACTACCTCCAAAAGGGTTCACCCATCAATGCAACATATTACTGTGCTTTATTGACGAAGTTGAGGCAAAACATCAAGCAAAAACATAGAGGAAAGCTCTCCAAAGGTGTCATCCTGTTGCATGACAATGCCACATCACACACTGCAGGTGACACAATGGCAAAACTGACTTCCTTAGGCTTTCAAGTGATGCCCCATCCACTCTATTCACCCGACCAGGCTCTTTCTGACTATCATCTGTTCCCCAATCTCAAAAAACACCTAAAAGGACAACAATTTGTGAGTGTTCCAGAGGCAACTAATGCTGAAAATGAGTGGTTACACCAGCAGTTGGAAGAATTTTATTTGCAGGGACTTAAGAAGCTGCAGGACAGATGTCGCAAGTGCACTGACTTCCTGGGGGAATATGTAGAATAGTGTGGCAGCTACAGCTTCCTACCTCAATTTTTTCTGGGTAAGGCTCAATACTTATCAGCACCCCCTCATATTAACTACGTTCAGTAATGCCGAGTGTTTTGTGGTTACATTTTCTGTCGGTAATCCTGCTCCTCAGAGCTGAGGAGTAGAAGCCACAATGATGGTTTCAAAACCATCGTTGTTCGAAAAAAAGCAGTGCAGAATACAATATACATCATAGAAATCCAACATAGAGTGCTTCCCTTTGACATATTAACCACCCCTTTGAAATTAGACTTATAGGGGTAGATTTAAAGGCAGCCGTTAACAAAAAAAATCACTAACGGGTGCGTTAAGTGACATGTTGCAATTCAAAGATCCGTCTAAAGAACAGCTAACGGCAGTTGTACAATCCTTACGGCCGATACACTTACGTGCATTCAGACGCATGGAAAAACATACCCCAGAGCTATTCAAAGGCTTGCGGTACTGATAACGGCTGAAAAAAAGACACACCTAACGGCTAAAAGTTAAGACCCACTTTTTTTAGCCGTTAGACACTTAACGGCCAAAACAAAACACCCGTTACATAGGAAAAGACACAAAAGGCTTACCGCACAACCATGTAAATGGGAAAATTAACCCGTGCAATGCCAAAACAACACAAAAACATGCACACACAACACAAATCACTATATACACAACAACAACCAACACCACAGGGACAACGACACACAAAAAAACAACAACACAACATGGCACGGAACAATGGGGGTCATCACACAAAGCGGACACCTGCAAATACAAGCTCACCTGGGCAACATCAACACGCCACCTGCACCCCACAACTGCATGTCCGCAAATGGCACACACAGAACAAGCACAACACACCACATCTTATAACACACACACACCTGCAAACACTTACCTGGACAAAAACAACTCACCATTGGTCAGCACTCACCTCATCACCACACCCACACAACGCCCTAGCAAGTACTTAAAGGGACAACTCAACACACTCACTTGTGGCTTGTTTTCCACTCTGGGAGGGAGAGAGAGAGAGAGAGAGAGAGAGACAGACAGATAGAGACAGATAGAGACAGATAGAGACAGATAGATAGAGCAAACAGTATGTTGGGTTACATATTGTTGCGAAGACTGAAGAGAAGGCGTGCAAGGGAGAGAGCTAGGGAACATCAGCAACCTCCAAGCATGCCTGATCAACAGCCACCACCTGTTGCAAGTGAGGAGGCTCTGGCTCAGCAGCCACACAGGAGCCCATCCCCACCTGGAGGGCACAGGATGTATAGACGACCACCAAGGCCCAGGGTATACCGCCCAAGGGTCACCCTCTTTGGAATGACCGATGATGAGGTAATTGATCGCTACAGGTTGAGGCCTGACAGCATCATTGCCTTGTATGAGGTCATCAAGGAGCAGGTGGATCCCATCTACATCTACAACCATGCCCTAACTGGCCTGCAGAAACTACTCTGTGCCATGCACTTCATGGCAAGCGGGGCCTTCCAGTCCACAGAGGGTTACGCATCTGGCATGTCACAGGCCACATTCTCCAGGGTGCTGGCCCAGGTCCTGCCAGCCCTCAAAAGCAAGGCCAGTACCTATATACATTTCCCCACCACCGACATGGACTGGATACAAGTCAAGCAGGCCTTTTACGCCAGGGGAGGCATGCCCAGGGTCATGGGTGCTATAGATTTCACCCATGTCCGAATTAAGGCCCCAGCACGTGACGCACAGATATTCATCAACAGGAAGAACTTTCACTCCATCAACGTGCAGATGGTGTGTGACAGCCATATGAGGATAATGAATGTCTGTGCAAAGTATCCTGGCAGCTCACATGATTCATACATTCTCCAAAACTCCTCAGTCCACAGAGATTTCGAGAATGGAACTTTTACAGGGGGATGGCTTTTGGGTGAGTTCACAATACAAAATCACATCACATACACAGGCGTACACACAACGCTGCTTAGCATGCTCCTGACCCACAGCTACTACGTCTACCACACAAAACATCATTCACACAACATGTGCTCCCTGTCTCACCATGTCACTCACATTACACAGGTGATGCTGGCTATGGATGCAAGTCCTGGCTACTGACCCCACTGGCCAATCCTCGAACACATGCCCAGGAAAGCTACAACCAGGCTCATGGCAGAACGAGGAATGCCACTGAGCGGACCTTTGGCCTCCTCAAGTCAAGATTCCGATGTCTGGACCACTCGGGGGGAGCACTGCAGTATGCACCTGGAAAGGTGTGCGACATCATTGTGGCGTGCGCAATACTGCACAACATCGCAGTGGACACCAGGCTGCTGGAGCACATCCAGGCCCCCCCCATACAGGAAGTGCCCATGGACATCGGACACGTTGAGGAGACCCTGAGAGGGACACAGATCAGAGACAGGCTCATCACGGAACACTTTACATGTGAGTATAACACAGGCATGCAAACAATCCATGCAAGTCCCCCATCAGTCCTGTGACACTAACCACACTGCACATTTTGTTCTGTCTCACCCCACAGGAACAGTGACACAGCACTGCACTTGCAGCGGACGTGGCAAATTGTGTGTGTGGACTCAAAAACCATCCTCCATTCCACTCTCCACGTTGACATACAGACCCCAAGGATATCACGCACACCCTCAGGAGAAACAAGGTACAACACATAACCCATGTTCATCGCCTTACAGGGCTTGATTGACAGCAGCTAACTTGATTTGCCATGAGCATAGCCAGAGCAACCATGCTAGCCTTGTAGCGAAAGAGTGTTATCCAATGCTATGCATTGGATAATACTCCGTCACATCAGGGGTTAAAGGGCCATTGGACTCAATATGGGACCTGTACTGTGCTACAGCTGAGAAGAGCAGCACAGGGGTGGATGTACAGTGGTATGGGCACACAATGTAGAGGTCATGAGACGTAGATCAGATTACCAGGGACACCATGCTGACCTGTGAGTGTGCAGACATATGTGCCCCCGACATGAATACACACATCAACAAATGTGTCCTAACAGTTCCATGGAACAAATGACATTGGGCTGCCACTGTCACATTAACAGTGGCAGCCCAAATTCATTACTTCCATGGAGCTCTCAGAACACTTGTTGATGTGTGTATCCATGTCAGGGGCACATATCCATAGGGCTGGGGCACATGTCCTTAGTTCTCCACATAATTGGTTACAGATGAGTACACAACACATTGTCAAGCAATGGTTTGTGTACTCACCTGTAACTGTGAAAATTGAGGGGATCAAAAAGACTAAATTGTTGTTGCTTGAGGATCAGTTCAAGTCAACTACTCCAAATCCTGTCCTCTTCTTCCACAGGCATCCGTAACATGATCCATCCTTGAACTGAAGTTCTTCTATGTGACTGGATTGATGTCTTGACATCACCTTCATGGAGATCACCCCTTGCTGTTTATGTTGATGTTGTTGGTGATGCAAAGTTTGACCTGAGGTTCACACAAACCTCTACTGGATCATTTTCATATAGACACAGAAAACACTAATTCCTGAGTTTTATAACCTGTACAGTTAGGATGCTCAGCTACAGAGTTGTCAAACCTTGTGGACAACACATGAGCTGGGCAGCAGTGTTACTAAAGTACTATTTTTTTGTTTCAAAGTACATTTAGTGTTCTCATACAGGTGTTCAATGCATATAGGCAATACACAGAAAACACATGTACATCCTAATGTACTTTGAGACACAATAAAGATGAACCATCACCATTCTATCTGTGTCTGTAGGAGGATATATTTGAGAACACAGTTGTCAATGCGTTACCACACCCAGGGTAGAGTATCCCCATACATGGAAAGGCATCACCCATATCACAGGACTCCACCACTTGTTTGCAAGTGAGTGGACTCAGTGATGTATTCACGCTAACAGATGGTGGCAATGATACACTAATGTGTTGTGGGAGTGATAAAGAGGTGATAAAGGGGACATACTTCCACAGTGAATTCCTGTCCACAGTTAATGTGTTGCTCAGTATAATCAATGTTCAGTGATATTGCTCCACTGGGACATATCACAGTACATGACCAAGTGGACAAGTGTTTTCACTGGGGAAGTCTGTTACACCCTTAGAAAAAACAACAAGTCAACTTACTGGAGGCCCCAATGCTCACCCCAGGATATCAATGTGTGTGCTACACATTGAAATCCTAGGTTGAAAACATTGGCTTCCCCAGTCAGTCTGTTGCACAATGAGTGTGTGAATCCAAGACAATATGGATACATGTCCCATTTATCTGTCCTGCTTGTTATCTCACCGCTAAGCCGTTTGTTTGGTTATCCCCTTAACCCTCTGAGTGCCAGAGTGGTACCCAACGCATTTCTTTGCAATGCGTTGCCTACCACTCTGGATATCAAAGGGTTAAACACTACATATGATGTAGATGAATGTTCAATGTTGTACCAAATGTTGGGCTAAGGGGAATGTTTTGTTATGCAAAATCAACACACAACATTGCCATATAACACAGTTGTGTAATATGGCAACAGGGATGTTTTTACAGTTGATTTTGTACAACGATGTGTATGTGAACCCATGTTGTAACATCCCACAAACATCTTACCTAGGCAGGAGTTGTATTCACTGAATTGTTTGGCAATGCATTGGAGACAACTCTGCCACCCAAATCTATGACCAAATTCAAAGCAGATCAGACAGGATTCAAAAGCACAATGTTCCTTTATTCAGGGGAAATTTAACATGTTGGGCATTTTATTTTTTTTTCTTGGGGGGGGGGGGCTTAGACTGTGTGGCAGAAGTGGATAACCTGGATGATCTCCTGGTCACCCTTTGCCCCCTAGGTGTGGCTTCGGGGGTCACATTAGAGGGGGTGGTGGGGGCAGTGGATCCCTCTGTGGAGCGCAGGTTTTCCCTCTCCAAACGTAAGTCCTCCCTGCGGTTCAGCTCTCTCAACTCCACCAGTAGCTGTGCAAGCAGGTCCATCACCCCCGTGTGTAGCTGATGGAGTTGAGTGTTGATCCTCATGACCTCCGACTCCAGGGCATGGATCCTTGCCTCTATCCTGTTAGTGTTTATACGGGATTCCCTACGGCTCCTGGTGATGTTGTCATTGGTGCGGAGGCTTGACCTGAGTAGTCTCCTTTGCAGAGCCATACACTCAGCTTCCATCCCCGTGGGCCGTTCACTGCTGGTGATGCTTGTGCCTGGTGAATCAGCTGCTGCTGTGTCCTCCTCTGCTGGTGCTGTATCCTCCTCTGCTGGTGCTGTGTCCTCCTCTGCTGCTGGTGTGTCCTCCTCTGCTGGTGCTGTGTCCTCCTCTGCTGCTGCTGTGTCCTCCTCTGCTGGTGCTGGTTGTGCTGCAGATGGGTATGTGCCCACCACATCAATTGACCCACTGCTGCCCACCGATGTCTGTGCTGGTGGAGGTGGTGGGGTAAACACGTCCCTTCGCATAGGCTGTTGGGGCTCCCCAAGCAGGCCCAGGTGTTGGTAGTCGAGTGGCCAAGGGTCAAACCTTGGCCACTGGTATGTGCTTGGCCCCCACCTAGGATCATACCTGGGGCCATGCTGGGGAGCCATCCAGGAGGGTAGGTCAATCTGTGGGTATGGCCCGTATTGGGTGGTGGCCACATCACCGGGCAGCCATTGCCTCCCTGGTGGTGGTGGTGCTGCTGCTGCTGCTGGGGGATAATAGCTCCTGGAGGTGGTGGGGGGCATCCAGTCACTGTAATAAGTTGGTGCAGGCAGAGTTGATGCAGGCAGAGTTGGTGCAGGCAGAGTTGGTGCAGGCAGAGTTGGTGCAGGCAGAGTTGATGCAGGCAGAGTTGGTGCAGGCAGAGTTGGTGCAGGCAGAGTTGATGCAGGCAGAGTTGATGCAGGCAGAGTTGGTGCAGGCAGAGTTTGTGCAGGCAGAGTTGATGCAGGCAGAATTGATGCAGGCAGAGTTGGTGCAGGCAGAGTTGGTGCAGGCAGAGTTGGTGCAGGCAGCTGGCCAAGAGGTGTGGATGTCGTTGGGTACGGTGCCCACTGGCTGGTCCCCTCCTCCAAATACTCCTCACTGGGTGGTGAGGTGGCCTCCTCCATGGGCTCCTGATGTGCTGGAGACACATAACCTGTGTGGAGGATTGAGATTGTGTGATCAGTAAACTTAGCCATGATGGTGTCAAATTGATATTAATACTTGAAATGTGTAAAGGAACATATATGTTGTATGGTGTATCCCCCTGTGTGAAACAACGGTACTCCTACTGGTGATGGGTGTTGTATTCTACATGTATTGCAGCTCAGAGTTGAATTCCTTTGGTGCCACATCCCAGTGGCCTGAAATTGTACATTTGCGCTGTTGCCACATCATCCTTTGTGGATATCTGTTCCCTGGACCAAAGCTAGCCAGAGGATGGTCTGGCAACATTGGCATAGTACATTTTCAGGCCACAGTGATATTGTCCCTGGAATATTCAACTTTGAGCTGTTATACTCTTGTGATGAAACACCTTTCAGTAGTGGGGATACCCTTGCATTACCCGGTGGATCAATCCTATGACATGTATTTTTCCTTTCACATTTTAGGTATTACTATCTCTTTAACGGGATAGCAATGGTTAATTTCACCTTGATGTAACATTGCAGGCATCATAGAGAGATGTTTAGAAAGATGTTGCTGTATGTGACAGCTGGAGATGTCAGTCATTTGACCACACGGAGGCTCTTCAGCAGACTCCACATTGACCCATTTGGAGATAACTACATCTTTGCCATTGTCTACTAAGTGTTCCTGGTTTGTAAGCACGCTCTGTGGACCATGTCAATGATGGATCCATCTCCAATTGTTTCAATTTTGGGTCTGCTGAAGAGCCTCCGTGTGGTCATATGACTGACATCTCCAGCTGTCACATACAGTAACATCTTTCTAAACATCTCTTTATGATGCCTGCAAGGTTACATCAAGTGAAATTAACCATTGCCATGCCAAGGTACACAGTGAGGAATATGGTCTGATATGTGTGTATATGTACCTTTCATACGGGTACAAACATATCCTTGATAGATATGAACCCAGAGATCTGTTCAGAACATGTGATTGTCTAACTGCCTATATATGTACAGCCATCACAAATGAACTTTCATAGATACAAGTGATACCCATCCAAGTAGGTGTAATATACTGGGTATATGTACTGTGATGATGATATCAATATGAGTTATTTTGTTGAGGGTGCACATATATGGGCAGTTGGACAATCACACGTACTGAACCGAACTCTGGGTTTACATCTTGTTGGGACCTATTTGTACCCATTTGAAAGGGACATATCCACATACAAATCTGGTTGTTTTTCTTTCTGTACATATCTTTTTTGAATAGATCTGCAGTGTGATTCAAGTAGTATTCATCCCTATGTTATCAGTTCATCCCGTACAGTGCTGGATTTTGTCAGATTAGACATGTCCCTCTCTGGTTGTCATGATGGTATCCTATGCATAGCATTGTGATGCATGGGATACCACCGTGGCAATCAGGGATTGATGTACATTACAGGATTCTGTCCATGAGGTCTGTTCAAGTTGAATCCTGAGGGGCAACAATCAAGCCAGTATTGAAGGATATCATTGATTGAGGCCTTTTTTTTCCTGGATCAGCCCATCCATCCTTCTGTGTGAGGCAGCCAGACCCGATCATAGATATCCATAATCCCTGGCCTGTTATTGACCAAACCTCAATGGTTCATATTTGGTTCCCATATGTATCCTGCAAATAGTGTCTGGTGTACCATCCATCCATGGCATCAGCACTCCTGAGGATCTATATGTGAATCAAATGTGAGCTATGTAAATTGAAGTTAGAGTAAATGATTGCATACACAACACCAAGGCCAACTTTTTCACCTTTACTTATGTGTGATTGTTTTTGGCCTGTGTGTTGCACATACAAGCATTTATTCTCAGTGGCACTGTGATTTGTGACCTGATCCATCCTGTTGGTGATTCAGTAAGCGGTTAAGTGGACCTGATGAACTGATTATGATGCTGACTTCTCCGCTGACCTCATTTCACCATCTGCAATGTTTTCTATGGAGTCCACACAATGGGGCCTGTGCAGCTTGAATCCTGTTATTGGATGTTCTCCATAGACTAACATTGTAATTGGTAAAGTGAGGGTATGCAAGTGTCAAATTCACTACATCAGCTCTTTTTCACCGCTTAGTGAATGTCCCCTATGTGTCATGTAATTGTTAACCTATCGACATGTGTTTGTTGTATGGTTAACCCTTTGAGTCCCAGAGGGGTTGCCAAAGCATTGTTGATCGATGCATTGATGATCCCTCTGGCACTCATGGGGTTATGTGCTGGATTCCCTGTGTGAACATGGGTAACACTGTGTGACAACAATTGTGATGTTTAACATACAACACTTTACTGAGCATGGTTTGTGTGTATTGTGTGTGATGAGCACAGCAACATGAGGGTTAACCAGGGAGTTGGACAGGTTTTGGCCTTGTTGAACATTGACATTTGTCCTTGTCTTGATCCCTGTTTAAACCCTCAGGGTGCTGTGTTGGTGCAATTGTGTGGTTGAATGAAGAGCAGATGTTGGGATGTGAGTGCTTGTTTGTGATGGGTGTGTGGTTTGGGGTGGTGTGTGGTTTTGGGGTGATGCACTTACCGGTGGTGTGGAGGCTCCTCTCCTCCCCAGTGTCTGATCCTCCAGGGACCCCCTCAATGAGGGTAGACGACAGTGTCTGCCGCAGCCTCTCCTCCCATGCGCTGTAGGTGATGGGGACAGGTGGCCCACCTCCGGTGGCTCTGGCGTGCAGGGCGGCATCCCCCATCTTCCTCTTCACCTGCCTTTTGCAGTCGCCCCATCTCTTCTTTATTGAGTCCACATCCCGTCTGCAGGTGGCCACCGCATTAACTCTGCTGCAGATTTGACTCCAGGCAGCTCTCCTCCTCGCAGACAGGCCAGGGAGTCTGTCCCCCGGGAAGAGGACACTCTCCCTCTCCAGCACAGCCTCCACGAGGGCCGTGTTTTCTTCCTCGGTATATCGGGGATCCCTGAGCCTGTCCCCCTCAGCTCCGGCATGCGAGGAGTCAGACCCGGAGTGTCCTGCCTGCTCTGCCCCTGCCTGTGTGTGGTGGTCCCCAGGCACTACCCCTCGTCCCACTGCAGGATCTGTCCCTCTTCTTCTTTGTGTGCCTGTTCTTGTGGGCCTGGTCCCCCTCCGCCCTGCGTATCTCCCTCTCCCACCCCTGCTCTGCTGAGGGATCCCCTCCTGACCTTCCTCCTCCTCCTCCACTAGTCTCCCCATCCCTCTCTCCTGTCCTCCTCTCCTGGCCATCATTCACCCAGTCACACCCAGGCACTCTCACACGCCCTCACAGACACACTCGATCCCACTCACTCTCTGTCACACACTTTCACTCACGGATTCACACTGTAAAAATAAAGTTTAAAATGTGTAAGGTGTGATGAAAAAAAAAAGACTATGTGTATGTATGTGTTTGTGTTTGTATGGATGTATGTGCTATGTGCAAAAGTGTGCTATGTGTCTATTTAAATGTAACTCTCTCCTCTCCAAAATCCTTCTACCTTACTCCTCTGTATGCTTCTCTCTCTCTCTCTCTCTCTCTCTCTCTAAATGCTATCCTCCACTCCTGGGTCCTGTGCTCTAGCTTGCTGAAACTCGAAACACAGACAGGGTGTAACCGTTATTTTGAGGTATATATAGGTGTATTTGAACATTTTTGATACTTTGGGGCCTTGGGATTGGCTGTAGGTTTGAATTTTGTTTGTGCATCTATCAGGGTTGCTAGACAACGGCAGCCGTAATGTAACATTTTGAGTTAAGTTGTGTTTTAACGGGTGTTTGGGATGCACGGTGATGCAAAATCAGGTGCGACGCTGGTTTTTGTTTAACGTGTTTTTGTAGTGCCTACGCCCGATAGCTATTCTTGAACGCTTACCTTTGAATCTGCCGTAAAACATGTGTTCTTTGCGGCCGACGTGCCTTTTTTACTTAGCGGATGGTTTAACGGCTGCCTTTAAATCTAGGCCATAGTGCTTTCTTTCACCATTTTAATTCAAAAATATTGTTGACATTTGACATTTTAAACCTTCCCCTTTAAAATTTGATTTAGAGTGCTTTCTTTAACCATTTTAATCCGACAAATATTGTTCGCATTCAACATTTTAACCCTTCCCCTTTAAAATTCGACTTATAGTGCCCCATGACTTTCTTTCTCCATTTAAATTCAACAAAGAAATTCTTCTCCATTTTTTTCGATATTCCCTCTTTGTATTTGTTTTTGCATGATTAACCCTATGAGTACCAGAGACACAGAAATACATTGCAATGTGTTTGCTACCCCTCTGGTACTCAAAGGGTTAATAGACAAGGTATGCAGCTGCATACCTTGCCTGTATATGTGTAAGAAATGTTATTTTTTTTTTTAAACACATAATTAAAAATAAAATACAAAAATAAAATTTCTTACACATATACAGGCAAGGTATGCATACCTTGCCTATTAACCCATTGAGGACCAGAGGGGTAGCAAACACATTGCAATACGTTGCTACCTCTCTGGTTTTGTTTTACCGTGGTACTGCAATAGAATATTGGTAAAACACATGTTTGCTAAATACGTGTTACTTGTTTTTACTGTAGCGCCAGTTTTACCGCAGGTAAAAGAATCAAGCCTATAGTACCTAAGAAGTGTAAAAAACAATAAACAATATCTAGAAATATATCCTAGTGCTTAAATAATAAAAAGTGACTACTATATAATAAAACAATACACAACAATAAATTGTGGATGCCTCAGTAGGATATCTTGAAAAACCCAGAGAAAAATGTATTGTATCAAAAAGCCAGAATACCACATACAAAAAAATACCACACTATTTCTTGTGTATTTTTTTTTATATAATAGTCACTTTTTATTATTTAAGCGCTAGGATATATATCTAGATACTGCCCAGAAATGCACTGCCTACATCCTCAGTACTGAAACGGTTATATATATTAAGACAGCCCTTCCCCAGAGACATAATACCAGACACTATCAGCCTCTCTAGGGGATTGATGAAATTCTTGTGTTTTTGGCAATATATTTCAAAGATATTCTTTATGCAAAAACTGCATCTCCATCATATCAATAACCCCATCCAAGACACCTTTTTTCTGAAAACATTTAGTAGGATTACTACGAAAAGTAAGGTATGCATTAATATCTAAACGTTTTCTCATGCAATCTCTCAAATAATCCTCACTATTCAAAACAGTTATAGGTGCATCCTTATTTGACATTTGTGTTACAATATTCTCCATTTTTTGAATCTCATCCAAGGCAAATTTTTCTCTTTTACTCGGTTCATTATTCTTTACAAATATTACAGGGAGATACGGGTAGCAGTATGTCTTTCCAGTCAACACAGGTAGCAATTTGTCTCTCCCCTTCTCACTGACACTGCCCAGAAATTCACTATCTACATTCCCTAGCACTGAAAAGGTTATACATATTAAAATAGCTCTTTTCCCAGAGACGCAATACAAGATACTGTCTGCCTTCCTGGGATTGTTGGGTCTTCTGTATACAAAAACTTCACCTTTACCATATCAATAACCCCATGCATGAAATGTTAATCTAAAACTGTGATGAGACAGGGGGTCCCACGCCTGCAGTCCAGGAGCTCCAATCCCTTGATACCTCCCACTCAGGGCTAGCTCCTTGCTTAGTCTTTATAAAGATCCAGAACATACTTGGCTCTGCTGACAGCAAGAGTTCTGGCATTAACTTAGGAAAGGGGAGACAGATTGGTTTTAGTGGTTGTAGACTGAAGGTTAAGCACATGGAATAAGATTATCCAGCTAGACAAAAGATAATACATTTAATTTATTAGAGGGGTCACAGCAGACAAGCATAGGACAACAACTACAAGCAAATACATAGGAGTAAAATATAATACCCTTGGAGCCTTTAGTGGTTTCCTTTAATGAAATAGCCGAGGTCTCCTGTGCTTCTTATAAAGATCATTACAGCCTCCACACGTCTGGCCCCCCATAACACCCTGTCAGAATTGGAATCCTGGACCTGCTTTTTCTTACCCTTCTGGGAAACTCTGTCACTACAGAAGAGATCTCTCAGGCTATTAAGACCTCCCCCTCAGGCAAATGCCCAGAGCCTAATGGCCTCCAATTGTCATATTATAAACAGTTCCAGGCTCAACTACTCCCACACTTCACTGACTTGTTTAACTCCATTCTTTTTGGTCATCCCTGGCATTCACAATCTCTTACTGCTCACATACTGTAACTCCTAAAAAAGGCAAAGACCCAGCTTTATGCAGCAGTTACTGACCCATATCTCTCTTAAACAACAATCTTAAACCTTTTAGTGAAAGTATTAGAGAAAAGACTTAAGCCTTTTCTACCTGGTCTGATCAGGCAGGGTTTGTAGCACGTTACGAGACAAGAGACAACAATATGAAGGTTGTAACTCTGATACAGATGACTTCCTGCAGCGGATTCCAGACACTGCTTTTATGCCCAGATGAAGTCAAAAACATTTGACAGGGTGGACTTAAGGTGGATAGGGCTGGGGCCCCGAATTATGTCAGCGATCCTCTCTTTACATACTACCCCTTCTGCCTGTGTCTTTACAAATGGAGTTTTCTCTTGTCCTTTCCCAATATGCAACAGCACGCACCAAGGTGGTCACTTTCCCCTATAATATTTCTCCTTTCCCTTGAACCACTGCTAGCCTTTATGAGCCACAATGATTCAATTTCTGGAATCAGTTTTGAGAGGTGAAATTCACCTACTTAGAAGACGACATTCTAGCCTTTCTTACCTCTCCTGATAGATCTCTTCCCTCCCTAGTTTCCTCATCTCTTAATATAACTCTGTCTCTCAGATGCAAATCAATTACATTAAGTCTGAAGTAATGGATATCAAAGTATTGGCCACAATGATATCAGCAATTCAAGCTAACTTCCCTTTCCCAGGAGGGAAAAATATTACATATCTGGATATTTCTCTGACTTTCGATGTCAGATTACTGGTTGAGGCCAATGTTTCATGGCAAACTGAATTACAAGAATTTTCTATTCATCTCATGACCAGGCTGAGCCAACCTGATCAAAATTGTAGCTCTATATATGGCTTGCACTCGTTACACCAGTTTATCTGGAAACACAAACAACCCAGCTACTCAATCTTTACTTGTACCTGCACCCAGCAAGGATTGGGTCTTCCCAACTTTGTGTCTTACTATGTTGCAATATAGTTATATATGTTGCTAGCCCTCTGCAAGGAGTCTCCAGATGAAAACTGGACTTCCCTGTCTTCTGTTAAGTTCTCCCAACCTCTTTGGTCTCTTCACAATATCCCTTCAAGCTTAGTCAACAAGTGGCAATAGACTGCCTGCTCAGTATATGGTCAAAGTGCAATTCCCTATTTCAGTTGTCCCTTTTCCCCTCCCCTATTTATTCTATCATTAACAATCCTAATTTCCCCCAGGTCTCCACAGGCAGGCTTTCAGGCATTGGTTGGCAATTACTTGATCCCTGGTGAGCACTTACCTTCTTTCTCCGAACTTTGCAAAACTCAGACTTTCGAGCTCTGAATTCTGGCATTATAGACGGATTTGTCACCTGCCTATCTCTCTTCTCCCCCATGGCTAGTCCCACAGATCTCATACCCCCTTTGAATCACTTATACTAGGAACAGAACCATTCAAACTGAGTATTTCTAAACTTTACTATCTCCTTGGCTACCTCAGTGAACTAGACCTCTCACCCCACAGACAATACAGGAAAGTTGAAATAGGTATCGACATGAGTGCCTTCCATGGGCTTCATCTTTACGAATGAATATGAGAGAGACCAACTATAAGCCCTAAACTCATTGGTACCGGTACCCTCTGTGGCTCTCTAAGTTCCACCCCTCCATACCCAGCAATTGCTGGCACTGTGCATATCAGGGAGAGCTCACTTCCACATCTGGTGGACCTGCATTTTGGGGACACCCTTCTGGAAAGGGGTAAGTGAAGCACTCCCCAAACTCTTGTGTTTATCTGTTCCTTTCACCCCTCAGGCCTATCTTTTAACTATTTTCCCCAAGTCAATTTTTTCCACACCTGACTCTAACACTCTCTTACACTCTTGGTTAATGTTTATAATGACAGCTAGGACATGTATTCCCAGACTGTATAGAAGTCAGACCCCACCATCTCAGTCCAACAGGAATTTGAGATTAAGACAGGTTCTCGACATAGAACACCTCTATTACTTCTCCTCAGTTACGGCTTCAAGGTTTGATTCAGACTCTGGGTCATGGAACATATTTGTAAACTATCCTCCTCCTCCAGCTACCACTAATGGGAATATCATTTAGCCGCCCTACTCCCAGATGCATCTCAACGAGTGCTCCCCCTTCCTCTCCATTTCCAATTTCATGCCTTAAAGGAGCAGTACATTTTTATTTATGAAAACACATATTTTATAGAGCTTTTCCTGTTGAATAAAACAAGGTTACTCCCATCGCTGTCAGATGTTTTATTCAAAATTTATAGCAGTTAAAATAATCAGGAAGTGAATTTACTGCATTTACTTCCTGATAGTTCTAACTGACAGGAAGTGAAAGGCAGTTTCTATCACATTCTATGGAGAACTGTATGTCTCTGACTTTTCTGACTTTCCTCTACATTAGAATGTAAGAGGAAAACTAATTAGAATATGACCACTAGAGGGCACTGCTAATGTAAAAAAAACCATGGGTTTAAACTGTAATAACTCTGTAAATATAAATCTCTCAGCAGTGGGAGTACCATTATTTTTTTCAATAGGAAAATCCCTACAATATATATTTTTTCATAAAAAAAGTTTACTGCTCCTTTAACCTTTCTCTTCTTCCCTTTCTCCTTGCTTCTCTCCTCAAACTTATCTCCCTCTTTCTCTATTCTTATCTCTCTTTTCATTTTTTTTCTCTCTTACTTACCCTACACATGTATCTCCCAAACTCCAGCCCGAGGGTCCTAATCTTATTATTAAGGTAAATTTTTGCACTAAGATTGATAGAAGGCTCCAGACAGTTTTGAAATATATTGTTTCATAACTCATTTTGTATTCTTTTGCCGGATTGATCTTGTACAAGATGACTGTACTTACTCTTTTCTTCTTAAATAAATCTTAGTAGAGGAAAAAAAAAACCATTACATATATACTAGTTGAACAGCCCGTCTGTCAATGTCTACAAAAAACACTCCCTGCAAGTGCAACTGTTTCTGACCCCTTTACCTGTAGCTAATGTCAAGAAAATTTCATTAGCGAATTTTTCTCTTTCCCAATGTCACTGCAGTCTTAATTTTTTACAGTACAGGGTGACGATAGACCTTAGCCAGTATGCTGGCCCCTGTTTCTCTAGTTTTTGTAGAAGTCAGTGTCAGTGGTACTTCTCTGTTTCTTGGGTATCAGCGTATATCTGTCAGTCACATAGGCTCAGCCAGCTCAGGAAGGAACTTGCATCAACTGCCTGTCTCTTCTTAATCAAACAACATTTTAGGGTATTTTAGGTAAATCTCTTTTCGCCCTTCACACTCACACAGACACAGAGAACAGACAACTCAGGAGGGAACTTGACTCACACCTAAAGCAAAACAAATCTGTGCTCCTCCATACAGGCTATTCAAATGTGAACCTTGTGTAACATAGAAACATAGAATTTGACGGCAGATAAGAACCATTCGGCCTATTTAGTATAGCATATAGTATACCACTTTGATACATCTGGGATCTTCGTTGCATAGTTTGGCCAAAATATGTTTAAGCTCGCCTGCCATGTCAAGGCACCCCAATATAAGGTGAGTACCTAACTATTCACATGATGTTGGCCTAGTGTTTGGGCTGTCTTGATCATTGCCTTTAAGGCAATTATTAAACACCATGTGGCTTGTGGGAGTGAGTGAATAGCTTTTATAAAGGGGACTGATGGAGCTCCAGTCTTCTTAGGCTGCTGCTCACTCTCTGCAGGTCACAAAAGGTGAGTCCTAACATGAAGTTATTAGAATTTGCTTTTACATTTTTAAATGTGCTAAATGTTTTTAAAATATGCCCAACCCATTATGTATAAGAAATCTCAGCTCACAACATTTTGGCAAGTTTGCCATTCCACAGGTGTACTTTTGCATTATGGTTTTTGTGTATTTTATGACTTTAATCAGTGAATTCCGTTAGTGTGGTTTGGCAGCACATAGAATGAGGGGGATGGGGGTCTCAATGAGGATGTGCCTAAATATGATCTTACTTTCCCCCTGCTCACATATATTTACAGAGACAACAGATAGCATCATGTTTCGTTTTTGGATCACAACTGAAGAATCTCCATACTGTATATTTCATAAACTGATAGGTTCTTGAATGACTACTATCAATACAAAGGGGCTAGGTGTTGCAATAGTACAAGCAGTAGGTTTCAGTGGTGCTGCATTTGGAACAGAAGAATAACTCATAGCTAAGGTTATGGATGTTCATGGCCTTGCTGCTTGGGGAACAGTAGTGAGTGTGAGTGGATGGGGGTTGGACTTGGGAACAACAAAGCTGCTGATGATGACCAAGATATTGAATGTTTATTTTTAGACACCTTTACTTATCCATTGTCAGACTTTCCAGTTGATTTCTCAAAGAGTGTATAAAAAGGCAATCTGCTCAACATGTCATGACTTCAGAGGTTGGGAACCATTGCTGTATTAGTATTATTTCATATTGTACAAATCAACAAGCCTGGTATATTTTGCATCCACTGTAAAATAAAACCTGATTGGTTAAGGAGATAGTAATGTCTCATTATAAATTAAATTAGACTATTCTTTATCCTTTGTAATAATGCTCTGTAATGTTGTCAGTGGTTTTAACAGTGGAGTTTTTGTGTAATTATATAATAATACTAGTTTAAAAGCCCGTGTACATGGGCCACAGTGCCACCCAGCAGCCTCGGCTGGTGTCCACAGCCTCTCTGCTCACTGCCCGCGCTGCAGTCATGCGCAGTACTGAGTGCCAGTCTCTACTGCGCATGACTGCAGCGCACGCAGTCTCTACTGTGCATGATGGCTTCTGACAAACATCCCAGCAAATTATTATATAGGACGATATTGCAGCTATCAGTATAAAGAAAACCCTGTCCACCTTGACAAAGGGAGATACAAGATTGTCCGTTGTAGAGATCCATCCAGATCGACTTTCTGCTCCGAGGAAAGAATAGTGATGTAGGTAAACTTTATAATATAATTACACAAAAGCTGCACAGAGCATTATTACAGATTGCAAGGAATAATCGAATCTTAATTTGTAGTGAGACATTACTATCCCTTTAATCAAACCTGTAAAGTTAAGATTGTGTTTACTAGGGTATACAATTGTGGACTGAACAAAGTTTAAGATACCAGTAAAGCACAGGTAATTTAAGAAGGGCATATTGGTCCTTTACAGTGGGGAAGACTGAGCCCTTTCCTTTCAGTTTATATTTTAAAGGGATAGTAATACTTCGTTTTAACTTTATTTTATTTTGTAGGCATTAAAAAAACATGAAGAATGATATAAGTCTTATCTCTGAAACCTTTATGGTTTAAGAGATATTCACAAACAAGGTATCCCTTCCCTGTTCAACCAGATCAGAAGGGAGATGCCCAGGTAGACTGCAGAGAGGGACAATCTTCAATTAAGATAATGGAAAAAGCTGAAAAACTTGTCAAGGGGGGAAGGGCTTTCATTGTTTTTATACAAAGAAAATTGTCCCCTTCTGTTATCTGTACTGTCATACAACCAGACTCACATTTGAGAAGAGATGGCTTACACTAGGAAAAAGGGGCGGGGAGGGGAACTTTGCTTGTGAATATCTCATAAACCATAAAGGTTTGAGAGATAAGACTTATATCATTCTTCATGTTTTTTTAATGCCTACAAAATAAAATAAAGTTAAAACGAAGTATTACTATCCCTTTAAAACTGTACCATATCTACATTTCAGTTAAGATCTTGGATGCTAGAGAGGTCTGGAATGTATTGGGAGATGACGTGGCTGTAGAGTACTTCTCGCTCTAGTGAGACAAAGTAGAAGGTGTCACGTGACCCTTCACTGACGGAGGGATGGCATTTGTATTGTTTCATAATTAATTGGTCACCCATCTGACAACTAAAGAGTTAACAGCTTGATAAGTATTTGCAAAGCATTGGAAACCTCTGCAGTATTCAAGTGGTTAAAACACAATTTAAAGCGGAACTACCACCGCTAAGCAACTTTGTTTCTAATAATTCCCTATCTGGCGACTAGCTGCTTAGTAGCGCTAGTCGCCAGAATTATTACCTGGTTATAGAGAAATATGCATTCATCCTCGGCTGACAGGCAGGACGGAGCGCGGACGTCTTGCCCTAGTGACGTCTGCGCGCCTGCACTTTCAGTCCCAGAGGGCTGTAGGAGGCGTTGCTAGGAACGATTCGGCTCCGGAAAGGACTGACAGCGCAGGCGCGCGGACGTCACTAGGGCAAGATGTCTGCACTCTGTCCTGCCTGTCAGCCGAGGATGAATGCATATTACCCCATAACCAGGTAATAATTCTGGCGACTAGCGCTACTAAGCAGCTAGTCGCCAGATAGGGAATTATTAGAAACAAAGTTGCTTAGCGGTGGTAGTTCCGCTTTAATCAACGTGAATTTGTATTTGTTCCCTATGGTACATCTGGGTACCAACTGAACCACAGAAGTGATAAAAATAGTGCTTTTAACTTCTTCAAAGTTAGAAACTTCCCCAATGCATTGCAAGCAAAGTATTAAATAGGTTATCTCTTTAAGTGCCAGAAAAGCGTACAATGCATTGTGAAGTTTACCTTGCAGAATTTTGGCACTTAGGGCAGTTGTCAAGAGGATTGAGGGCTTACTGGTGTTCTGGGCAACTAGAAGGGCCCCTAACCTACCTGGATCACAAGGTAAGTTGCACATGCAAGAATGTAATGTTAAAGTACAACAGGCAGTTGGCTCATTTTTCTGCCTGTTAACATCAGAGCATTTAGCCGACTGGACATCTGCACTAGTGTGGAGGAGATGGGAGAGGTCTGACTGAATACTGGCTCTGGATTGGACGGTGGGAGGGAGCCTGTCCCCTCCAGAGGAATATACACACACACATACAGTAATTATCTTAGTGATAAAATTGGAATACAGAATGTGGTGCATAAATAAAGCATATAAAGATACTCAAACGGGGTTCCCCAGTGCAAAGCAAGATGCACCACGTTATAGTGCTCAAAATACGTGGCCTTGCTCAATCCATAGCTAAATGTTTTGGTCCTTTTGCTGACCCCCATCAGTGCGGTGGGTCTGTGTTTATTATATACTAGTGTAAAAGCCCGTGTACAAGGGCCATAGTCTGCGAGATGTTAACCCTTTGAGTGGCAGAGGGGTACGCAACGCATTGATTTGCAATGCATTGCGTACTCCTCCGCCAATCAAAGGGTTAAAAGGCTGGTCCTGCTCTGCTTACTGCCGTCACGCACCCGATGCGCTGTAGAGACTGCCCGAACGCACAGAATTCTCCCAGCACAGAACTCTCAGTATTTTGCACAGAATGCTCCCAGCATGCCGCACAGAATGCTCCCAGCACAGAACTCTCAGCATTTCGCACAGAATGCTACCAGCACAGAACTCCCAGCATTCCGCACAGAATGCTCCCAGTACAGAACTCCCAGCATTCCGCACAGAATGCTCCCAGTACAGAACTCCCAGCATTCTGCACAGAATGCTCCCAGTACAGAACTCCCAGCATTCCACACAGAATGCTCCAAGCACAGAACTCCCAGCATTCCGCACAGAATGCTCCCAGCACGGAACTCCCAGCACTCTGCACAGAATGCTCCCAGCACAGAACTACCAGCATTCCACACAGAACGCTCCCATCACAGAACTCCCAGCATTCTGAGCATTCGAGCAGTCTCTCCTGCGCATGACAGCTTCTGACAAACATCCTAGCGAATTATTATATAGGATATTTCATAGTTGGGGTTTGCCTACCCTTTGACTGCTAGAGGTATCTGAAGCACATTGTGCACTGTGTTGGAGTCAGTCTCTGACAGCCAGAAGGGGTTGATATATAGTAAATCTAAAACGGACTACAAAACATACTAAGGGGCATCTAGGGTTATACATAGGCATTCTTTGTAGTAAGACACACTATACCAATTGTTAGTGGGGACTTCCTGCTAGTCATGACAGGCACGCATGACATTTGCCACAAACACCATGACATCACGTGATTAATAAGCAGAAAACCACAAAAATAATGCATTTGAGTTCCCATAGAAACAGATTGTCAGTTAGTTTCTAAGATACATCAAAATATCTCTTCTAAAACAAAAAGCAAATTTGTTAAGGGAACTTCTGTAATATGATGGCTAGTCACAAATTATCTACATTTAGGGTCATATGCAAGAAGTCAAAAGTTGAGCAAGCTGAAACAAATTAACAGCAACAGAGGGAACAAGTAAAATTCCCACCACGTTACACAGAGTGCTTAACACCCTTAAATGATAAAGATGTCTCAAAAACATTGCTTGGAAACCTCTTTGGCATTCATAGGGCTAAACGTTCAGTGTAACACAATGGGAAATTTGATGGTTTCCTGTTATATAGTCAAATACCCTTACTGCATAAACTGCAGCAGGATTAACATAAAAAGGGATTCTGATCACAGCAAGCTTCCCTCAAGGAAACAAAGTAATGAAAAAACTTACAAAGAGGACAGCTTTCAGCGCTAACTCACCTAAGTGTGTAGAAATATGTATATATATGTGTGTGTGTGTGTGTGTGTGTGTGTATAATACCTTATAATTGTATTATTTACATTGAAATGTCCATTAAATAATTTTAAAGGTAACTGAAGTGTGCAGCAAGGAATAACAGGGTTCTCCAATCCCTCAAACAAGTACAGACGTGGAACAGACCATAAATCTGCGCTCCTCCAGTATACTAGTGATTAGTGTTCCCTGTATTGGGCACATATAATAACACTGTGAAAAAATGAGGCATTAGTACCACAAAAAAGAGGGGGTAAGCTCACCAACCACACCAAGGTTACTCGTTAGTGGAAAGTCCCTACTCTCAACACTTAATTCCTAATGAAAAAACTTAACCCAGTGAGGACTGGAGGGTTGTGCCAAGCACTGCACACCACTCTGGTCCTCCAGTGGTTAATGTGTGTGAATTTTAGATGAGAACAGTATATGAAGAAAGCACCTCTGACGGGTATATAAGATAGATTAAACATAATAAAAACCATATATATCAACTAATAAAATATATAGTACTAATATATGATCCAATATAAAAGAGTGGATACTGCACAGTGATCTCCTGTCTATAAATGGGACAGTCTAAATGTAATAGACAGCTGGTACGTTATGCACCTGTTTAGGTGATGTTTTATATCACTCCCATCCAATGTGGACTCTAGTGGGCAGACAAGTCTGTTGTGCTCCAGTCCTTAATCCTATATAATAATTCACTAAAGCGCGTGTAACGACGCAGTCATGCGCAGTAGAGACTGACTGTTGGAGCGTCCAGCTCTGTATCAGTCGTGTCACGGCCAGTCTCTACTGCACATGACTGCCCCGCGACCGGCTGGCAGTGGCACTGGGGCCCATGTAACGGGCTCTACAACTAGTGTATATATAAATAGTCCACTTGTTTGAAGCTTCTTAGTGGGCACAGGTCTATAGTTAATATAGCTGGAATGTGCACCTTACTTTGTCTCTTCCCAACCAGTGCTGTTTGTATGGGCATAGCGGTTCTGGCTGGAATGTTTTATTTGTAAACTCGCTGTTACCTGGCAATATTTGTGGGCAGATCCAACTGTGCAAATAAGTAGATATTTCACGTTCTTTCTAACGCGTTACAACTTTTTTTTTTCCAAATGATACTTGAAGTGTCATTTAAAGACATTAAATACGTTGGAAAGAAAGTGAACTTTGTTTTGAACAACAGTCTGTTAAACAATTTATTTATAATAAACTATAAGTCTTGGCACAGCACTGCCCTGCATTAACCCTTTGACTGTAATTACTTTGCAAAGTGTTGAATACTTTTCTGAAACTCAAAGGGTTCAATTTGCTAATCCTACAGTTCCCGAAATGTGAAAAAAAAACAAAAAAAAAACAACACAACAGACCTGATCAGACGTATTCGACTAACAAATGAATGTACCTAAATATCATATCAGGCCTATTCCGATGTGAAGCACTTAATGAAATGAGCACGACAGTCACACCGACCCGCTACTGGGTCAGGTCAGTGTGCACCATGCTTGGACTGGCAGCCAGTTCATCCGCTGCTGTACATGTCGCTTGCAGGAACTCTTCCACTCAACATACAACCTTGAAGTCCTCACATTGCACTACCGTACTTTGAACGTGCACACCTATGCTACACATCTGAAGAGGTCTGATCTAATGTTTACAATTAGTTAGCGTACATTCATTAGTTGGTGGTATAGTTCTGAGCAGGCCCGTTACATTTTTGTACAATGCGGGAGCTGTATTATTAGGAAATGTAACCGTGTGTGAGAAAGGTGTGAAAAGGTAAAGTGTAGGGTTAGGCAATCAGGTGAAGGGAAGGCTATGCATCTGAGGCAGTCAATCAGGTGAAGAGGAATGCGAGGCATTCCAAGAGAAGGTGAGTGAAAGGCCATGGGGCAAAGGGGAGAGAGAGGCCAAGGGGCGAAGGGGAGTGAGAGGCCATGGGGCAAAGGAGAGTGAGAGGCCATGGGGGAAGGGGGGGGGGAACCAAGGCCATGGGGCAAAGGGGAGAGAGGATGTGTGTACTGTTGTGGTTGACGGTAATTTAATGTAAGTGGCAAAATGCCCCCTTCCCACTCCTGTGAAAATAACACTCCAATTGGAGAGACAGTATAGAGGAGATAGGCAAACATACCCAGGGGTGGCAGTAAGGAGGTGTTATGCCTTCAGACCAAGCTTGTTGGTCAAATCACGCTTCATCTTTTATATACAGTACTGTGCAAAAGTCTTAGGCAGGTGTGAAAAAAATGCTGTAAAGTAAGAATGCTTTCAAAAATAGACATGTTAATAGTTTATTTTTATCAATTAACAAAATGATAGCGAGTGAACAGAAGAAAAATCTAAATCAAATCAATATTTGGTATGACCACCCTTTGCCTTCAAAACAGTTTGTGAAGGAACTTGGCAGGTAAGTTGTTCCAAACATCTTGGAGAACTAACCACAGTTCTTCTGTATATTTAGGCAGCCTCAGTTGCTTTTCTCTCTTCATTTATTCCCAGACAGACTCAGTGATGTTGAGATCAGAGCTCTGTTGGAGCCATACCATCACTTCCAGAACTCCTTGTTCTTCTTTATGCTGAAGATAGTTCTTAATGACCTTGGATGTGTTTGGTGTCGTTGACATACTGCAGAATAAATTTGGGGCCAATAATATGTCTCCCTGATGGTACTGCATAATGGATAAACATCTGCCTGCATGGGGGACACCATTTATTTTTACCAAATCCCTAACTCCATTTGCAGAAATGCTGTCCCAAACTTACAAGGAACCTCCATCATGCTTCACTTTACCTGCAGACACTCATTCTCGTACCACTCTACAGCCCTTCAGCAAACAAACTGCCTTCTGCTACATCCAAATATTTCAAATTTTGACTCATCAGTGTAGAGCACCTGCTGCCATTTTTCTGCACCCCAGTTCCTGTTTTTTTTCGTGCATAGGTGAGTTGCTTGTCCATGTTTCCAAGTCGGAGGTATGACTTTTTGGCATCAAGTCTTCTATGAAGACCACTTCTGACCAGACTTTTCCAGGCAGTAGATGGGTGTACCAGGGTTCAACTGTTTTCTGCCAATTTTGAGCTTATGGCACTGCTGGACATCTTCAGATTGAGAAGGGAAGTATGCATGATGTGTCTTTCATCTGTTGCACTAAGTATCCTTGGTCAACCACCTCGTCTACCGTCCTCAATGTTACCTGTTTCTTTGTACTTCATCAAAAGAGCTTGGACAGCACAGGTGAAAACCCCTGTCTACCTTGAAATTTCTGCCTGGAAGAGACCTTGCTGGTGCAGTATAACTACCCTGTGCCTTGCAGCTGTGCTCAGTCTTGCCATGGTGTATAACTTTTGACATTAAACTGTCTTCAGCAACCTCACCTTGTTAGCAGAGTTGGGGTGTTCCTCCTACACAGCTGTTTCTGTTTCAGTTAATGATTGTTAAATTAATGATCATTAGCACGTTTAGTATAATTGTTTAATCATATTCCTGATTATACGCCTACAAATTCCCTGACTTTGTGCAAGTGTACCTATAATAATTGATGCTGTTTTGAAGGAAAAGGGTGATGTGATTTAGATGATTTTTCTTCTGTTCACTCACTATCATTTTGTTAAGTGATAAAAACAAAATATTAACATCTCTATTTTCAAAATCAGCATTTTTTTTTTCACACCTGCCTAAGACTTTTGCACACAGTACAGTATATTTTTATACACACACTAGCAATGTGGGACGATGGTGTTCATCATTTTATGTAAGGAATGTATAATTTGTTTGCAATGACATGTGGTAACAGTGACACAAGCTTAGTCATACTATCACGGTGCCCGTGATTACGGGCGACATTTTGACATGTTTACTTCCTGATATCTTTTATTGGCTACACTGTCTTTGCTCCTCCCAGTGACAGCCTTTAAATACCCTGGTCTGTCACTTATGCGCTGCCCTTTCGTGGTGTCTCCGTTGCCTAGTGCTTGTTCTGTTACTCACGTATGATACCAGTGTATGACCCGGACTGCCTGACTATTCTGCCTGTTTATCTTTCCTGCTCTGTGTACCGACCCGGATTGGCTGACGTTCCTGCTCTGTGTATTGACCCGGCTTGGCTGACGTTCCTGCTCAATGTACCGACCCGGATTGGCTGATGTTCTTGCTCCGTGTATCGACCCGGCTTGCAAGTCGTCCTAATCCTGCTGTGCGGCCTGAGTTTCTCACGCTCTATGTGGTCTGTACCAGTCCTCCGGGTGTCTCAGTTCTGTGCAGATAGTCCTGTCCGTGACCCGTTCTCTCAGGGTGCCTGTTGCTCCATTCCAGTAGTATCACCGGTTGCACCACGATCGCTTGGTCTGTTACTGCTGGACCTGAGGTTGGGTTACTGTTGGGCGCCTCAGGCTATTTCTACATCTGCAGTTACTGCAGACCGTAGCGTTAGTTACCCCCTTGCGGGGCGGTGCCGGGCACTTGGATCCATATACGGTAGTCTCAGTTTGGCGTACGCTACTCCTTACGGTGATGTGCACTTGGGCCATTATCCGTTGCCGTCTCAGTTTGGCGTTACGCTGCACCATCCGGTGCTTGCTCTGGGTGAAATTTCTGGCTCTCCTATAAGTAAAGAGGGGACTACTCCCTATAACATCCTTTAATGCAGGATCTAACTTCAAAACTCCTCAATGTTTCCTAAACACTTCTTCAGTCTGTCGATGTGCTACATTAAATCCAGTAATAAACCTACAACCTCTATGAGATTCATGTTTAACTGCCTCATTTCTCTCAACCAGGGTGGTCTTCCTTGGTATTCGTCAAGCACGTAGATATTCCCTCTCAATCAGTTGAGGAGGAAAATGTTTCATAGAAATGTTTCATAGAAATGAGGAAAATGTGTCATAGAACTAATGGCGCAATGCAGGAAACGTGCACGATCGCTATTTCCCGTGTGAAAACCACTAGGGAATAGGTTTGCACATGATTTTGTTGAATTGCGCATGAAAATTCAAGGATTAGCGAACGGCTGCGTATATTTATTTTTTGTGGGCATGGCTAAGATTAACGAATCTGTGTGAGTGGAATAACGAATGCACCGAATGGAAGAACTGCTATTGCGAATGAATTTATACGTCTGTGTATTGTTGACGTAAAATGGAATTTTTTATGCACAATTCAAGAAGCGTTCGGTATTTAGCTTCCTGGATTAGAACATGCGCAAAATCTATCTGCGCACAAAAATGCCTTTATCCAATGCAAACGTTTCTTGCATCACGCCATAAATTTGGTAGTTGACAGATCCAGGAACCTATATATATATGAGAGGTTAGTCAGATAGCAGTAGCAGACTACTTAGAATAAATGGAGCGAGAAGAGAAACTTTTTTTATTTTATTTTTTTAAAGTTTGGCAAGAATGTTAATCCACAAAAACAGAGAACTACCCCTTCCTGACACATACCTAACCCCGTACTTGTTCAAGCAATGAAAGCAGACATGTTGGGCATTATGTGTGTAACAACTTTCTAATAATGATGGTGGAGTGGGGTCTGAAACTGCTCACGTTTTGGGTCCCTATGGTACTAGCCCCCCCCAAAGTGCACATCACTAATATTCTCTTCAGACTCTTTCTCCATGGTATAGATTCTGCTAGATATATGATGCATATAATATATCAGTCTAAGGGAGAGAGAAAAAAAAAAGTCAGATGGGGGTCAAGGGATTTTCCACCATAAGAGTACTTTTGTATATATCTATAAAAAAAATAAATAAATAATAAAAAAAAAAAAATAAGGTCACACAATTCAAGTCCTTTTGCTAGGTTGCTGTCCCAGTCTAGGCTTTCCCCCAAATCTCAAGGTATTCCTTTTTCTGTCAGGCCCTTTACGGCACAGCTTCCACAGGTAAACTTGATCCAGTACCTCAGACAATACACTCAGGCCTACGGAAGGGACCCAGGTTATCTGCACCGAAGGTCTAGGTCAAGGCACACTCCCTCCGTAGGGGATGCAGAGCGGCTCTTGAATGGAACTGCTTCTCACTGTCAGCCAAGATGCCACACACACGATAAATAAACTAGTGCCACTTATCTGGAGATACCCCAATAGTTCCCATTAACCCAGAGGGATGCCATACCACTAAAACTACACCAGGGGCATATCCTGCAACATGTATAAAAGGCAGATGTGGAACAACTTTTGAATGGGAGAGAGGTCTCCACGCATTGTATAGCAAAGCTTTGGTGACCATTTAAGCATTAAAGGGGTCAAAATGCCCCATTAACAATCTGATTGCCAGAGGGGTACACAATATATTGTTCGGCAATGCGCTGCTTACTCCTCTGGTATTAAAAATGTTAAAGTCAAGGGAAATTTTTAAAATTTATATTAAACCTGTGGTGTAAATTTGCCCCCAAACTGCTCTTTATACATATACCCCATTTAACGAAGTCACATGAATGGACAATTTATGTAGTAAGAACACACAAGATTGCATAAAGCTGGTTTGAATAGTTTACTGGAAAAAAGCTCACAAAAGGCACCAATATTACAGGTTCCTGAAGAGTTTCTTCAAAAATCGCTCTTTAGAGATCAAAATCTCAAAGTAGGTTCCACATTTGTTCAGCCGACTAATAGGACTAACGAGTACATTTACTTTATCATGTTGTAACACAGGTGATGTGCTAAAGACTGTATTCTGCCCCTCAGTCTCATTTACTGTGTAACAGTATTAGATAGACTGCATCTATGCCCGATATCAAACCAGTCCATGAAATCTGAATAAAACTTCTTCAATCTTCATCCTTTTAGGTGCACTGAATCCCGGACTTAGTTATTCAGCAGGCCCTGCCAGCAACGGTGCAGTTTACAGTTAGAAGGTATAGTCACAGTTAAAAATTAAAGTTCCACATCTAAATCTCATGATCAATATTTGGGTAGCGTCTCAGTAACTGGTTGACTTGTTTTGGTGGCAGCCGACCTGCTTGAACTTCCTGGTTTAGTCCAGCCTTTTTATCAGCCTGCAAAAAAAAAAAAGTGGAAAAATTAGTATTATATTTATCAAATTCAAAAGATTGAATGTATAACAGTAATTTGGTGGACTTCTGGGGCAATGTATTGGCACCCTAGGGGAACAGAAACAAATTCCCATTAATTTAATTGGGGGGTTTTAACCCCCTGATTTTTAGGTGCATTGAGTTTGGAACCTATAGCATTCAGTGTTAAGGTGTGCCCTGTGGTAAAGCTGGTTTGTTCCAGGATTCCACCACTTTGCTTTTTATACATACATTGCAACGAATGCAGTTTTCAAATTACTCCATATCGGGCCACACTGAATCAAAGGAATGTATACTATCCCATATAATGTCATTCTTTTACCTTAGAATTGGTTCTCTTTTCTTTTACACATATGCCACAATGTGCTAAACAATTTGGAGAAAACCAACTGAATTGTAGGGCATCAATAATAATAATAATAATAATAATCATAATATAATAAAAAATGGGCATTTCACACCTTGAAAGATAGAGGGCCTCCAACACATTGCAAAGAAACACATGGGAGGCCTCTCTCAATTTCACTGGGTTAAAAGACCCATTTAGGTCAATGGGAATTTTTTATTTGTCCCCTAGTACACAGTTGGTTTGCTGAAGAATTGTTCTACTTCTTATACCCATGTTCCCTTGTATTATTGATCATTGCACTTAAATACCAGATTGTAATTTACCAAGTCCCCTTCTTTCCTACATCTTTGTTAATGGGGCACTTTTGGTCACTAATTTCCTTATACATATTTTGTATAATACAAATTTATATGACTACAGTTGCAAAAAGGTGAAATTTACTCACTGATATTTGTTTTTCCTCTGTGTCCTTCCACGGCATACTATGGGTTTTTGGCTCTGCCCTCCAGCTTATAGGACCAATTCAAATTACAATAAATAAATACATTTTCTGAGCTCACCCCCCATCTGCAGTTATACAGTTGTCCAAGGAGAAAGACAGGAGAGGTTAGTGTTTTGCAAAAGAAAAAAAAAGGTACAATGATGCTACAGACCACATTATATAACAGATAGGATAGAGGTTGCTTAACAAGGAACCGATACCAATACCGATTAAAGCTGAAGGGAGTGTTGCCGTGGAAGGACACAGGGGAAAAACAAATATCAGTGAGTAAATTTCATCTTTTCCTCTGTGTCCAATCAATCCACAGCATACTGTGGGACTTACTAAAGCAGTATCCCAAGTTTGGGAGGTGTGTAGATGGTAGTTTAGACAGGAACGGCTGCTTAAAGCACCTTCCTGCCGAATTTAGCATCTTCAGATGCTTGAATGTCAAGTCTGTAATGTTTTATAAAGGTAGAAACAGATGACCAGGTGGCGCCTTGCAAATCTCCTGAGGGGATGCAACCGCCTTCTGAGCCCAGGATGTAGACATGGCCCTAGTAGAATGGGCCTTAATGCCCTGAGGTGGTATTTGATCAGCTGATTCATATGCCAGGTAAATATTTAATCCAGTGGGAAATAGATGGTTTAGAGGTTGCTGTACCCTTAAACTTTCCACAAAAGTGTAAAAATAATGCATCAGATTTCTTCAGAAGGTTTGTTCTGTTAAGATATATTTTAAGGCATCGAAGAAGATCCAGCTTATGTTATCTCTTCTCCAATTCATGCTGTGGGTTAGGACAAAATGATGGCAAAACGATGTCCTGGTTAAGGTGGAATTCAGATATCACTTTAGAGCGAAATGAAGGCCTGGGACGTAGGACCACTTCATCTTGGTGGAAAACTGTAAAGGGTGGAATCCTAAGGAGTGCCTGAATCTCACCTACACGTCTGGCAGATATGATTGCCGTATGAAAGACCGTCTTGATGGTTAAATGTTTTAATTAAAGTCTCCAGGGACTTGAAGAATGGATGATAAGCTAGCTGCTGTAGCACCAGGTTGAGATCCCATGGAGGGATGGTCTGACGAATTGTAGGTTTGATTCTTGATATAGAACCCAAGTATCTCCTAATGAGGTAGCTGTCAGCAATAGGGGTAGCCAGGACTGCAGAGACTGCTGACCTCTGAACTTTTAGTGAGGCCAGCTTGAGACCTTTCTGGAAACCTTCCTGGAGAAAGTCCAAGATTTTGGTGGCAGATATATCTGCTCTGTTCAAGTTGTGCTCCTGACACCATCGATGGAAGATGGACCAAATTAGATAGTAAATCTTGGTCGTAGTTGGTCTTCTGCCCTGTAAAATAGTTTGAACAACTGGTTCAGGGACACTATGCATCAAAAGAGACTGCTGCTCAGCCTTCAGGCACTGAGCTGGAAAAGAGCCAGTTATGGATGTACTAGAGGGCCCTGGACAAGTAGATCTGGGATGTCTGGCAACTGAATCGGAGGCCTGCTTGACATTTGCAGCAGGTCTGTGTACCAGGACTTCCTCGGCCAGTTTGGGGCAATGAGAATGACCGCTGCCTGGTCCGGTCTTATTTTTCTCAGAACGTCTGATAGCAGAGGAAGAGGAGGAAAGAGGTAGGCTAGAGGATACTGCCATGGAAGATGGAGGGCATCCTGGCCCAGGCTTTGTGGCTCGTACCATCTTGATAGGTAGGCCTGGCATTTCCTGTTTTGCGCCGTGGCCATCAGGTCTATTGATGGATGACCTAGTTGTGACACTATATGTTGGAAGACTCTGTTGTTTACGCTCCATTCTCCCTGGTCCACCTTTTTGCGACTTAGGAAGTCCGCTTGAATGTTGAGGTGGCCTGAAAGGAATGCCGCTGTGAGGGACAGAAGATTTTTCTCGGCCCAAAACAGAATTTTCAGTGCCAAGTTGTTTAACTTTGGGCTTCTGGTTCCACCCTGGTTTAACAGGCATTGAACTGCTGTGGTATTGTCTGACCTTATCAAGACTGCACTGTGTCGTAGATCTGGCAGAAGTATCTTAGGGATTTTAACACTGCCAGAAGTTCCAGCACATTGATGTGTTGTTGACACTCGTGGCTTGTCCATTTCCCCTGTATGGTCTTTTGGTTCCATATGCCTCCTCAGCCTATATTGCTGGCATCTGTGAACAGGATCTATTTCTCTGGATCTGACAGTGAACGGCTTGCTGCTAGATGCTGCGGCTAAGTCCAGCACAACAGCTCCTTACTGGACTGTGACAGAAGTGAAATTTTCAGAAACATGTTGGATGGATTATTTTTGTAATAAATGAGATAGTTCTCCCGAGTCCTGCGAGCATGAATCTTGGCCCAAGGAATGATCTGGAATGTTGATGATCGGTGATCCAATAACTTGGAGAAACTGTGAGACGTGTGAGATGTTTCTCTGAGGAAATTCTTCACATGGTTGAGAATCCTGAGTTGTCAATCCTGTGACAATGTTACTCTGTCGTGCTTCGTATTGAACTGGATACCCAAGACGGTCAAATTTTGAGATGGGGTTAGCGCACTTCTGTCTTGGTTGACTATTCACCCCAACTGTGCTAGAAGAGTTAGACAGTGGCTGGTACTGGAGGCAGAGTTCTGGAATGATGAGGCTATGATCAGAATATCGTCTAGATATTGTAGGAGTCTGAACTGAAAGCGCTGCCTTAATTCCGCCATTGGAACTGCCATTACCTTGGAGAAGGCTCATGGAGCAGAGGCCAGGCCAAATGGCAGGACATGATATTGGTAATGCTGGCCAAATATGTGGAATCAGAGATACCGCCTGTGATCCTTCCTGATCTGGATGTGGTAATATGCATCCTTTAAGTCGATTTGCATGAGGAAGGACTGTGGATGCATTGCTTTTAAGGTAGATGCCACTGTCTCCATTTTGAAATGGCGAGTTCTCCGGCAGGTATTCAGATTCTTGAGGTCCAGAATGAGATGCAGATCCCCAGAAGGCTTTGTAACAGAAAAAAAGGATTGAGTAGAAGACCTTGAACTTCTCTTGGTGGGGTACTACTTTGATTACTCTGTTGTGCAGTAATTCCTGAATGGACCGTTTCATTCAGGGGATGTCCAGTTTCTTTCTGGGAACTGATGACTTGAATCTGTGAGGTATATGAGCAGTCTGTAGTTCCTGTGTGTATCCCTGCTGAATAATTCCCATCACCCACCTGTCCTGATGAATATGTTCCCAGGCGTGATGGAATTCCTCCAGCCTGCCCCCAAGTGGAGGAATAGCAGGGGGAACGCTGGCTTCATTGGGAGAATTGGCCTGTCTTCTGGAAATCTCTTTGATTCCCAGATCTCTGAGGCTGTTGAGGGCCTCTTCATTATTGCTCATAAGCTCTGCCCGGCTTGTAGCTCTTCGCCTCCCGAACAGACTGTTTTCGGTATTGCCCCATTCTGGCGGGTGATCTCCTGGCTCTCTTTTCCTGTGGCAAAGAGGAGCTTTTACCACCAGAAGATTTTTGGATAATGTCCTCCAACCGATCTCCAAATAGTTTAAGACCAGTAAAGGGGAGAGACACCAATTGATTCTTGGATGAAGGGTCAGCTTCCCAAGCCTTGACCCATAAGGCTCTACATGCTGTGACAGAAAGAGATTAAGTCTTGGCTAGAAAACGAATGTTGTCCAGGGATGCGTCACAAGAATAGTTTATGGCATCTTTGAATATTGAAAGATCTTTTAATATGCGTGATCTAGAAACAGAAGATTCAATTTTATCTTCTAATTCAGTGGTTCTCAAGGTTTTTTGGTTTTTTTTGCTCAAGGCACACCTAACATGCAGTCTGGCATTTTCGGGGCTCCCCTATCATTTTATGTAATTTGTCAAGGGTGTAATGAAGGTTACAAATACATAAATATAGAGTTCACAACTAAAATAACCATACTGTGCATGATAATAGCCTTAAATATACAGTTATAAGTCTACATTCACATTTTTGTCATAGCATTATAGATACAATGTGGCACCCTAAGTGGATGTCCGTGGCACACCAAAGTGCCACGGCACCCTGGTTAAGAAACACTGTTCTAATTCATTCAACCAAATACGCAGGGTTCGGAACATAGATGCCATGGCTGTGGCAGTTTTCAGATTTTGACCTATGGCAGTAAACTGTTTTTTCAGTACACTATCCTCTCTTCTTTCCATAGGGTCTTTAAGGGTAGTCCCATCTTCCAGGACAATGGTAGTTCTACGTGAGGTCTGCGAAATGGCGACGTCTACTTTGGGAGGTGAGTACCAGAGAGATGTATCATCTTCAGCAAAGGGATACATTCGATGAAATCTGCAGGTTACTGTACCCCTCTTTTCTGTTTGCTTCCATTCAGATTGTATTATCTCCTGTATAGAGGCATTTACTGGGAATTGTGGGTTAGTTTTCGTATATAGTCTACAAAGGCTGCATCCATGACATTTAGTTCTTTTTGGACTTCAGCTAAACCCAATGACGAGACCATCAGGCTTATCCAGGCTGAAACTACCTGTTTCTTCAGGAATGTCTCCTTCTTCTGCTGATGAAGGGTCACAATCAACCTGAATGAAGAGGTTGTCATCATCCTCCTGTCTTCTGGAAGGTCCTTCATCTGGGTCCAGGGCTCTAGGTCTCTTTTTGACTGCCTCGCATGGAGGTAAAGGTTTCCTGCCTTGATGAATTGCATCCATGAGAGGAAATCTTGAAACTGGGTCAGTACTTCACTCCCAGGAGCTAATTTCAGGCAGGCAGTACATCATTTTGAAGGATCAGAAACAGATATTTGCTGGTCACAACTAGCACAAGTTTTCAATTTGGGGTCCGATTTGTCCTCCTTAGGTTGGTCAGTAACCTTGGGCTTATCAAACTAAGGTTCTTTTGAGGCAGACATATTACTGGCAAAGAACTACGAGGCTCTGAATTTGCACAAAACTGCTATTGAGGCAAAATATATTTCATAACTGGCAATAGATATATAGAACAATAATACAGTAAATGTTGAGAATACCCGAGGCTCCAGAAGCCACCCGCCATTTATATCTGCTGCAAGAGAACCGGAACATGCTTCTTCCGGCATGCGTTCCACTGCTGGAACACAAGAGGCGCCACTTCCGGTTCTTTAAACAGAGGCTGCCCTGAAGGCAGGCGCACATTCGGGGACAGCGATTCCAATGAGGATGACAGCAGAGGGGTTGGGATGGCAGTGGGCGGATACCAGCTTCCCCCAACATGAGCCCCAGGAACTTCCACTGTATTTGTAGAATCCATTCCACGATGTGATACAGCATGTGTAGGAAGCAATATAACCCGGTATGAAGCAGGCTACATGAAGAATGCACCAGACAAAATAAAAAAAAAAAAAAAAAGGTATGTTAGGAGGAGAGAGAGAGGGAGGGAGGGAGGCAAGGCCTCGGTCCACCAGCTAGGTAGGACCAAAATAACTGCAGAAGGGGGGTGAACTCAGAATATGTATACAATTTGAATTGGTCCTACTAGCTGGAGGGTGGAGCCAAAAACCCACAGCATGCCGTGGATTGGACGCAGAGGAAAAATAAATAAATAAAATTATATATAAACAGAAAGAACAGGCAAGAGAGGATTGAATAGAGCAGTGAT
Source organism: Rhinophrynus dorsalis (assembly GCA_037306005.1). Lineage (NCBI taxonomy): Eukaryota > Metazoa > Chordata > Amphibia > Anura > Rhinophrynidae > Rhinophrynus > Rhinophrynus dorsalis. The sequence goes on along the minus strand of CM074724.1, from coordinate 217,705,586 downwards.
CCTCAGCCAGGGTACTATGGCATTTTGGTGTGCCATGGCTGCCAGCTAAAGGTGCCACACATTTTCAGTGAAGACTGACAAGAACAGTTAATTTTGAAATTCTGATGTATATATATTTAGAAAATAAAAAAATGTTACAGATGCCCTGAAAGTTCCAGAATGCATGTTACACATGCCTTGAATGAAAAGCGACTGAAAACCACTGGAATACAGGATTTGGTGGGTAAATTGAGGCCCATCAGCTCTTGTGGACTGTAACTCCCCAAATCCCTAGTTGGTCAGTTAGGAATTATAGTTCTCAACAGTTGGATGACCACAGGTTGCTCACCCTGGAATACAGACATCTTCAATTACAGAAAATAAGCTAATGTACAATTCTGGGGCAATCCAACTGTACCACAGAGGACAAATGATAATTCCCCAGTACACATTGATTATAAATGATCATTTAAAACCCCTGCATGCTATAGGCCTCCAATACATTGATCTGCTAATAAAGCCCTTTTATCCCGTTGGTCTGAAATCAAGCACGAGCAGGAACACACCTAGTTGTCGCAGAGGAAAAAAAAGTTTGTTTTCTTTAAGCACTATAGGGTGACATTTCTCACCTCTCTGGAACTAAAAGGGTTAAGGATATCACAGGAAAGTATGTTTATTGTAATCACACACGATACAAAGCACTTACTAGATTTAAAGTGCACATAAATTAATGTCTCCTACATATTGATTGGGCTGCTCCTGGAACATCCTTCCTGTAAACACCAAGAGCATTTAATTCCCCCATTACCCGGCAATTACATGCAGATTCCAAAAAAGCGAGACAGTGGTGTGTAAAGCCATGTCAGACAGGGGATCTTTGGGTTGAGGATGGGAGTCCAAAACAGCCTATTGATTTTAGACCGGTCTCTATCCTTCCACGTGGCTCTTCTGTGCATGGCATCAGGCACCACTGTCATTGCTTGTTTGGGAATCAGTATGTACTTACTGGGTAATGGGGGCCTGAGAGGCTCTCAGCGTTCAGAGAAGATTATTCAAGGAGAGGTCCGATCAAGAAGGAGACTCATTTATGTGCTTATATGCACTTAAAATGTATTAAGTGCCATGTATTGTAAGTTTGTGTTTACAATAAACACATTTCCATGTGATCTCCATTATGCAGCCCTTTTCCTTATTTGGACATATCTTATTCCAACTCTGTTTTTTTAAATCAGGACTATATCAGAATTTTTTTCTGAATTAACTGAACTGCTCTGCTAATCACTGGAAATGCCTGACTCTGGTCACAAAGGTGTTTGTTAACCAGGTAAATAATTTTTTATGTGACACCGGCATATTAAGCCCTTTGAATGACACAAGGGGGTGTAACAAAGTGTAGAGCGAAGTGAACATTTTAAATATTAGACAAATGTTCTTAAAGTGACAGGCCCACTTTAAATCAAAGGGTTTTTGTTTTTTATTTTCATCCCTTTAATGCAATTGATTTGTTCCAGAACTACACCTTTTTGGCTTGCTAAATATACACCATCATCCTTGTCTCTACTAAAACAATTCTGTAACAGGAAAGATATCTGCCACACAGGCACAGATCATAAACTAGAAGATAAAATTACCTGAGCTTTTGCAATGCAATCAAAGAAAACCTGGATCTCTTTGGCACAAGCTGTGTCACTGAATGTATTCTGTTTCCAACAAGCCATCATCACGGACATTTCTGTTATACAGCTAGCCTCTGGAAAAAAAAAATACATTTGGAAAATGTGAGTAGACACTTTACATACTTTAAGTAACTTTTTGATTTTCTTTAACTGTACATATCTAAAGACTGTCAAGATTAGCAAAGTGATGTAGTGTATATGTGTGTGTGACATGTTTATTAATATACCTTCTTCTCACTTACATTCTGACTACAGATGGGAGGGTAGGGGGAAAAGAGAGAGAGAGAGATCACAAAGACTGTTAGTTGAGTATACTGTTGAAGAGTTATAATGTACCAGATAGATTATGAAGCTTTTATGTAGAACAGAGGTTCTCAACCTTTCTAGTGTGCGACCCTTTGATGAAATTTCCCAAGTTGTGGCGACCCCTAACAGTAAAATTATTTTCGTCGCTCATTCATTGCTGTCATTTTGCTACTGTTACGAATCGAAATATAAATATCTGATGGTTTTAGGCGACCCCTGGCAAATAGTCATTCGATCCCCAAAGGGGTCCCGACCCACAGGTTGAGAAGCACTGATAGAACAAAAGGTGAGAGATGCTCTGAGAGAAGCACTGATGTAGAGAGTATAAAATTACATACCCCCAAAAAAAATTAATATAGGAGTCAGAAGTAAAGTTTTAGGAGCCAAGCATTCACGCTTCTCTGAATTTTCCACCCGGATTTACTTGTGTGCCCAGTACAATGTCTCAGAATTTAAAAACAGATCACTTTAAAAACAGTTTTCCTGTTAAAAATGAAAAGTTTAGTTTACATTATGTTTAGTTTTAGACTTATCCCCTTTCCAAGTCCTCCCTATTCAGTTGGAGCTTCCATTTTGAAAGAATTTGCACGATTGTTCCTCCTTATTGATTTATTCCACCTTTCTGGGTGAAAATTGGAGGTTTTACCAGCCTAAAAACCAGGAAAGATGAGATTTTCTTGACATATGAGTAACTATGCATGCTTTATCTGACCAGGTCAGGGAAAAAAGCTTGGCTGACATTAGATTTCCCAACTACAAAACCAAAAATCCCTAAAATTATTAATCTGTTTGCAAAATTTAAAGCACAAGGTATAAGATATTTACATAGATATATTAAGTGACACTAAAAGCTTTGTAGATGACAGGTCATATGTCAATATACATATGATTGTTAGATGTCCAGTATATGCATACAGGTGGGGACAAGCTCAGTCAGACAGAGCAGAAAGAGAAGCACAGAGGGATTAACTATCCTATACCAAGTCTTGTGTGGGGAATCAAGGTATTTTAAGCAATTGCTTTAATAGCAGCATGCCTGTAAATGTGCGATATAATCCTTCATGATGAGTTGGACACCCCACCCCGTCTGATCCTCAAAGGGCTAATACCCAAAGTGGCAGCTTTACACTGACTCCTTCCACACGTTCTCCTTCACTCACACAGAATCAGGGATGAATTTCATTGAGGTTACACCATGTCAATAACCATGTAACTTTATTTTATTACCTGGTTTTTCATGTGCTTTTCATCGCAATACACCAGTATATGCCATCAGAAGGGCAATACAGAATTACAGAATGAGATGATTTGTTACCTTTCTTTCCTGTCATCTTCTAAACTCTTACACTTTATTCCCTTTTACACTCACCCTAATAAGCAGATATATAGAGATGCTGCCAAATACATGCCTATTTATTAGGGAGAGTGTGGATGTAGTGCAAGTGTAAGAGGCAAGAATGGCATTTAGAAGAAGACAAGATTATACTCTAAAAACGTAGTGTAAGAAGCTCCCACTGTTCAATGTCAATTTGTATAATTAAATAGTAATTATTTACATGATTTACTTTAAATGCAATCCAAACTATTAAAACAGGGGTAAATAACTGTGGACCTCCAGCTCTTGGGAATTACAACTTCCATCATCCCCAACCAAAATGTTACACATAAATTCATCTCAACACTTTACAAGAACAGACTACACAACATACTAACACATTCCTATACACACATGCACCTTCTATAATACATATACGATATTTGTGTGTGCCACCATGCAATTTTGTTTATGGACAAAAACAACCTACGCACCGCACCGAAAGACTTCAGGTTCTTTTTCCCTGCCTGTTGTCCTAAAGAACATCAGTGTTCATTCCCTCAGAAATCTCTAAAAACCTCCCCACTCCCACTGCCTGCTAACTGGGGCCAGCCTACAAAAAGCACAAACTCTGCTATTATCCTTTACCCTACGCATTTTGCGGTAATATAAAATATAGCATGATCCATCATTTCAAATAAGTCATGTGTATGGAAGGATCCATCACTAAGTTAGGAGTAGCAAAGCTAAAACTATCTGCAAGTACATTATGAACATCTACCAAGCTGAAGGCTGTTGCTTTCAACCCTTTGAGTTCATGGTGTCTAATTATTCTGCAATGCTTTGGACATCTTACAGTCAAAGGGTTAAAGAGGGACTATCACCAAAAAATAACTGAGGATTTTGAAAGACCTTTCAAATTCACCTATGCTATATTAGCCATTATTTAGACAATTAGAGTTAGTTTATAGATTATGCTAATTAAGGCATGCCAAGCAGACACTTTGTCTTACCCCCATGTTATCTCCCTACTCATATACTTAGCTGTGCTAGGGCAGAGTCAGTAAGTAGGCAAGATAAAGGTAGTCTATAAAATTAAAATAACTCAAAAACTGGCTTTTGAATTTAAAAAAAAAAATGGCTAATACACCATACAAGTGATTTTGAAAGCTCACCAAAGATGTTCTGAGGTTATAGTGTCCCTGTAATGAATTGTGCTAGGCTTAATGTCAAACAGTAAAGTAAACCACACATCATGCACAACATGACCATGCTGTTCTTCAGTATATTCTGGATATTATACTGACAGTGAAAATCAAGTATTAACCCTCTGAATGCCAGAGGTTTACGGAACGCAATGCTTTGCAATGCGTTCCGTACCCCTCTAGCACTCAAAGGGTTAGATGCAGGGCAATCTTGGTAGACACCAAATGTACCATGGGACATGCATAACTATTCAATTGTAGAGGACGCCAATACATTGCAAAGCAATACATTGGAGACCTCTAGCATTCAAAGGGTTAATGCCCCATCAATGGGATTATTAAATCGCGATCTATGATGCAGTAGTGAAAAAATATTTTGTCTTTCACCCCAGGAAACAGAGATACACAACGGGCTTATCAGCAGTAGTCCTGGGGTCCAATTCTGATACCATTATGGATATTTTATGAAGCACAATCATTAGCCCAATAAGAACCAGAGGGATGTACAATGAATCGCAACTCCTTCTAGTCCTCAAGAGGTTAACACATTTAACATTACCACGATGCGTATTTGTTGTGACTGAAATTCCTTCCTAAGAATCACCTTGTTAGAAGACTTGTGTTGAGGCAATATGACCCCTGACATAACTAAGGACACAGATGCATTTCTCTACGTACATCTTGGCATTCGTTCTGTGTTTCTCTATCCCCCTTTTACTCACCTCCCAGCTTGGGTTTCCTGTTGGCTACTGTGTTGGCCAGCGCCAGTGCTTTGTTAGGTTTAAGGACGGGTTTTCCATTTCTTCTACTCAACAGTTTTGCTACTTTGCTGTGGAACGAACTCTGGGAAGCCATGATTGTAATTGCAGAAAGGACCTGTAATGACATCACCTGTCATGTGACCACAGTGTGTCAGGAGGCGTGAAACTAGTTAAAGGAACAGTAACACTTATAACTCGGGGTAACCTGGACGCAGTGCTTGCCGTTGTAAAAGTGTTGAGTCTTTTAAACTCCTTGAGTGCCTTAGTGCTGGTCATCCAGTTGAACCACCCTCGCACACAAGAGGTTGAGGCTTAACGTCTACTCTCATATATGCTCTATGGTGGCTCGTGTCACCATAGAAAAACCGATCGGTTAGCTAAGAAGTTTTTTTTTTTTTACTGCATTGCATTTAACTCGTTAAGTGCCAGGGAGGTATCCAACGCAATGTGGCACTCAAAAGGTTAAATTGTCTAATATATGTCAACAAACGTTATGTAGAGAGCGTTGGGTTCTAATCTCCATATATTAAAGCCATGACTTTTGCACAAACATTTATCTAATATTTGTCTATAATGCTTAGTCTACAAATGGATTATAAATACACGTTTCAAATATAAGGCCCTGAACACTTACTTTAGTCTATGCATAAATGGCTGATTTTCTAAGGTACCAGACCACCTCGTGATTTAATGGTACATTACTTTGCTGGTGGCTCGGGCATATAATACAGAAATTGACAGCTAAGAATTTGCCCAGAAGCAAAAAGATCGGATAATTAATAAAAAAAAAATGTGCACCAGCAAATACATAACTTCACAAGTACTACAAAGGTTATGTGACAATCTAAATGCTTGCATAGATACAAAAGAGTTACCCTGAAGATGCCCCATGTTGTGAATTTGCAGGGGCCATATCTTGGAGCCAGCATGAGATACAAACCTCTACTGGTAATATAAGGTGACCAGACCTATGAAAAAAGCAACAGTGCAGTATGTATTTTATATATGTGCCCTGCATTAAAGTGGAAGTCAGTTTTACTGTAAGCTGGGGTGGGCAACTTGAGGCCTGCTGGCTTTTCAGGACAACAATTCCCATCAACCCCATCCAGCCACAGTGCTATTACTAGAGACAATTTATACTTCTGATGATCTCAGAAGTTCATGATGCCAAATACCATACAGAAATATTTCAAGAGAAGGCTGCAAGTGACTGAGGGCCATATGTACCAAGTCAAAAGTTAAATATAAGAAGAAAAATTGTTTCCCTGTAGGTAACAAAATACAATGCTCATTGATTTCTTTATGAGTGTTTTTATTTGGTACATAGATTATGTCCACATAGGCAACTTGGCTGTACTTATTACCTTCCAAGTATCCATGTTTAGGGGTGTCAGTAGGTCATGAAATAACCTAATCACTCTTAGTATTTCCCCACTCTCCAGCCATGACCCAAGGATCACTCCCTAAAATAAAAGTTTCCTTATTTGGCCATCTGAAATGTTGGCATTATAGCACAGTGCAAATCAGAAACGCTTTCATACAATGTCTTGGTTTCCTAGGGATCATCTTACATATGGGAACAATGGATGTGTGCAGGATGGCCAAATCCCTCTTTCCCACCCTGGTGTTCTTCTGTTTAGGAGATCAGGCTCTGTGGTGTGTGTATAAGTGTATCACATTGCCCTTCAGCAATAAAACTCACATTAATGTGTTTAAACTTCAGTATATGTGTTTATAAATTAGTTTGTGTAAATAAAATACTTTGGTCTTGTTCTAAATAATTTATTCAGTTACATATAGAGATGTCAATAGGTCATGAAATAACCAACACATTCTCTGTAATGCCCCTCCCCCAGCAGCAGCAGCACCATAGAAAACAAAAATGTCCCTCTTTAGCCATTTGTAATGTTGGAAGGTATGAACCACTTGGGATAGCCAGTTATTGGAGATTGTGAAGAGTGTTATAACTATACCTGGGAACTTCCTCACCTTGAGCCTCCATAGGGGGCTCATGTGCTGCAGACCAGGAGATTTAAATAGCATGATTCACATCATAAAGGGGCTGGGGCTTAATTGGGAGGGCAGGATTTATCGGCCTTGTGTCACAAAGTGAGTGGGAAATGGTAATAACAGGGCAGGAAGGAGAAGTGGGAAGAGTTTCAGAGGTAACTCACCACCTCCGGAGAATCATGCCCTGTCCCCGCAGAACTGGTAATTAATTGTAAAAAACAGAGTCTTCAGGTAAGATCCGGAGAGTTGCCAGGTATGATTATAACCTTTAAAGAGTTAGTAATACTTTGTTTTAACTTTATTTTATTTTGTAGGCATTAAAAAAACATGAAGAATGATATAAGTCTTATCTCTCAAACCTTTATGGGGGGGATACTTTGTTTGTGAATATCTCTCAAACCATAAAGGTTTCAGAGATAAGACTTATATCATTCTTCATGTTTTTTTAATGCCTACAAAATAAAATAAAGTTAAAATGAAGTATTACTATCCCTTTAACCTCATAATGCCCAGCATTCCTGGGGTAGGATTACCCTTAAGGACCGCATAGACATCATTTGGAGAGCTCACATGTGTACTGGCTCGCCAAAAGTCTTGGAAGAGTCAGTTACAAACTCCTCTAGTGATCACAGCTCTCCCGCAGGAGCACAAAATCCATGAAGTACCAAGACCATCACCAATCCTTAAGGGGTTAATATCGGCCAAGTATAAGGAGGGAGAACCATGCTGAAATCAGATAACAGCAGCCAGAACGTACCCCTGAGGGTGGTGCAGGTTTAAAATACTATAGCTAGAATAAAGATAAAAGGACAACAAGTTGTCTAACCTGCCCTATTTGGGAAGAAACAAAAACACTCCATAGTGAGGGCTTGGTTATTCTCAAAGCATGGCTTTTCCCTCCTCCCACAATCCTCTGCAGTGGGGGGATGCAAGGTATTGTGCGGTTCCGACCACTGGGTGGGGGAACACAAATACTGGTTGGCTGAAAAACAATATATTAGGGTTCATGGAGGCTGGATACCCTCTGGTATTTAATGTGTCTTTTATCAAATATTTTTTATGAAATAAAGCCTATTCAGATTTAACACTCAAAGATGATTATTTTGTCAAAAAGAAGTGTGTTTTAGACAGATTTTGTTTCTCTCTTTTAACTTTCAATTTCACCCATAGTCAGCTGTGCAGACCAGGCATGTTTCATCTAGGATTTGCCCAACACAGGATACATCCCAGTAGCAGAAAGCTGTATTCTGGTCCGTAACATGAGTCAGAGATTGTCCTTGTGGATAGTAACACTGAGGACAAACAGTGCATTAATATTGCATGTGTGAACATACTTGTGACGAAATGGTTGTCACCCAGAGGAAGAAATGTGTCTGTTTTCAGTGATTGCCATTGTCTTAACGTGTTCCCATTCTTGAAACCTTAATGTCCCCTGTGTGTGCATGCATTAGAGAGGGTTGTCCAGTTACCAGCAGTGAATGGGTTAGTTAGTGTGTAGGATGTACAAAGGAATGGTGCCATGCAGTCTAGCTAAACCCAGAGATTGTGCTATGAGATAACCAGTGTTGGTTAGATGGAGGGGGGATGTGCATCTTCCCCCCTCACATTAGGCTAAGCAGAGAGAGACCTGGTAGATGGGAACTATGACAACACATCCTGTAGGGGGTGGGTAGAGAGAACCTGGGAGAGAGAAAGTGAGAGAGAGAGGGTGGTTGCAGAATGTAGGGCCAGGAGAAAGGGCCTCTCCATAATGGTCGGAGGCCTAGGGTCCCTGGGCATCCTAAAGCAGCACTGCAGAAACTGGGACTGGCGAGTGCCCTCACCAGAAGAGTTAGAGTGAGCGGGCACTGTAGTGCCAGGTCCCATTTTCAGTTGTGGGCTGTAAGTCAAGGAAGCTTCAGACACAGAGAGAGAGTACCCTGATGTTCCTACCACAAGGATCTTAGGATGTCTTCCCCAACTCCTCTGCCAGGACTAAAAGATACAAGGAACCTTCATGTGCTCCAGCAGCATGTGTAGTGGGCAGGATGCCTACTCTTGCCTCTAGTGGGACTATGAATAAGCTCCAGCATTAAGCTAAAGTGGACTGTGAGTATTATTTGTAACCCCTGGCAAGTTATGCAACTAAGAAGAGAACAGCAGAAGTGCTTAGTTTTTATGTTTTACCCCTGTTTGTTTGCCTGTAATTGTTGTCCTATGTTTTGTGCCGTGACCTCTCTAATAAATGCAATTTATTATCTTTTTGTCTGGCTGGATAAATCTCTTAACCCTCGGCCTACCAATAAGTAACCCCTGTACCCCCCGTCACACTGGTGGCAGCGGTGGGATATCCAGCTTAGGTGTTCAGGGTGTCTGAGGGCAACCCTGACCCCTATGTGTGCTAGTTGTGCCAGCTCAGTAGCGTGGTCACTTTAGCACCCAGACAAAAAGACACGGCCAAGGACAACAGTATGGGAACCCCTCCTGTTATTTTTGTTTTGCCTTAGAGTTAGCCTAAGGGACATGTGAGCAAGTACCCTATCAGCACTGCCAGACAAAATGGGACTAGGGGTGTAGTCTGCATCCAGCACCCACTATGCCCTAGCAATGCAGTGATCTACAGCTTTACAGACTTGCCCGGATGATCCAGTACTTCAAAGCAAAGTGGTCAAACATCAAAAAAACAGCGCTCCAAAGCAACCAGATCCAGAGTGGAAATTCAGAATGTGCTAAACCAGTGTTGTATGCCACAGAATCTAAGCATGGGAGTAATGTGACACAGAGACCAGAAGGATAATCCAGAGAGAACATTGCACTACCTTCTCAGCTTAAAGGAAAATCCAGTGGAGGATGCGCTATTCAGAAACCAGTTACAGTGGGAATTTTAATGGAAAAGTTAATCCACCCCAAAAGCAATGTTGGAAGTCTTTGCAGGGGTAAGTGACACTCCTGTGGGAGCACTGAATGTGATGGGACTGGTTCTGATTCTTTATGTTGGACTGATTTAGGTGGGATGGTGTTCTGGGACGGTCTCTTAATTTTGATGGCAGTAAGCTATTGTGTGTGTGTGAGGAAAATGCATTGCCACACCAGAAGATCTGCCTATTTGAAATGTTTTGGGCCTGCTTTTTCCTGCACCCTAATTGGATATGTCTTGCCCTGGAAAGTATCCTGAATCACTGGACTTTGTTTTGGAACTATCGCCACTAAAGATACAAATGATGTACTGTATATACAAATGCTTTGTAGGCTTGATGTCTGTATTGATAGAAGTATATGAAAGTAGTTAATATGTGGGGACCCAGTGATCTGTCCGTGTGGACTGAACTCTGGGGTCCCCATCTGAAAGGGGGGACAGACTGTGACGAAATGGTTGTCACCCAGAGGAAGAAATGTGTCTGTTTTCAGTGATTGCCATTGTCTTAACGTGTTCCCATTCTTGAAACCTTAATGTCCCCTGTGTGTGCATGCATTAGAGAGGGTTGTCCAGTTACCAGCAGTGAATGGGTTAGTTAGTGTGTAGGATGTACAAAGGAATGGTGCCATGCAGTCTAGCTAAACCCAGAGATTGTGCTATGAGATAACCAGTGTTGGTTAGATGGAGGGGGGATGTGCATCTTCCCCCCTCACATTAGGCTAAGCAGAGAGAGACCTGGTAGATGGGAACTATGACAACACATCCTGTAGGGGGTGGGTAGAGAGAACCTGGGAGAGAGAAAGTGAGAGAGAGAGGGTGGTTGCAGAATGTAGGGCCAGGAGAAAGGGCCTCTCCATAATGGTGGGAGGCCTAGGGTCCCTGGGCATCCTAAAGCAGCACTGCAGAAACTGGGACTGGCGAGTGCCCTCACCAGAAGAGTTAGAGTGAGCGGGCACTGTAGTGCCAGGTCCCATTTTCAGTTGTGGGCTGTAAGTCAAGGAAGCTTCAGACACAGAGAGAGAGTACCCTGATGTTCCTACCACAAGGATCTTAGGATGTCTTCCCCAACTCCTCTGCCAGGACTAAAAGATACAAGGAACCTTCATGTGCTCCAGCAGCATGTGTAGTGGGCAGGATGCCTACTCTTGCCTCTAGTGGGACTATGAATAAGCTCCAGCATTAAGCTAAAGTGGACTGTGAGTATTATTTGTAACCCCTGGCAAGTTATGCAACTAAGAAGAGAACAGCAGAAGTGCTTAGTTTTTATGTTTTACCCCTGTTTGTTTGCCTGTAATTGTTGTCCTATGTTTTGTGCCGTGACCTCTCTAATAAATGCAATTTATTATCTTTTTGTCTGGCTGGATAAATCTCTTAACCCTCGGCCTACCAATAAGTAACCCCTGTACCCCCCGTCACAATACTCATAATGAATAAATATTTTGATATAACATTACTAAACTTTTGTCTTGATACATATGCCCCATAAGGTCCTTTGGTGAGAGGTAAGTAAGAGAAGCCTGCATTTTAGAAGTGGACTTGTAGGGCAACTATTACTTGCAGAGTGACCAATCACCTGATCTGCCCCCTGGGAACAGACCTGCTGATGATGCCGGGGCTGAATGGTGAGCACTGGTGCAGCAACAGGGCAACAAAATCAGTGTCTAAAATGAGGGCCCTGATGCTCCCTCCGTGAAGATGCTTAATTGTATTCAGCATTTTCTGTCTAGCGCCATGTAGGTTGCCATACACCCTCTGAATTGGGCTTGGGAGCCTAACACAGTAGGTACACGGAGGCTGCTAATCCAAGCCGTTTGTGGCTGAGCACCACATATTTCTGCAGTTGACTGGTGCTGGCTGGAGCTGTTTTGGGTCTGCACAGTGCAGCACCAGCCTTTTGTCTTTATGCTGTAGCCAATATATCCAATTTATAGATCCAGCTCCCTAATATCCACTGGATTAACTTACCTAGGAACCTTAAAGCTCTGAGTGTCAACAGGGGATGGGGATGGGAGTGGCCAAATTATGCAATTTGTGTCTTAATGTGAGTGAAGTTAGATTGAGGTGGTTGGGATTGGGAGGTAAAAGCCAGAATTTGCCTTGAAATGGGCAGGGCCAGGCTGGGAATGAGTGGGATTTCCAGGGAAATCTGCAAACCATAGAATCATCTTCTGTCCATGAAGACACGCATGTAAGTCTAAAATCCAGAGTCTATGGGGCAGATGTGGAGAGTTCCCAGGTATGTGAGTTTTATATCCGTACACCATATTTAATATATGGAATGTATCTATTTTATAGAGACACCTCTAGCATATCCAGTGCATTATAGCTATTATGGGGCAAAACATCTTCACCATAGAGGACAAGTATAAATTGCATTTGGTTTTAATTGGATCTTTAACCCCTTGAATGCTAGAGAGGTCCCCAAATGCATTTAAAACAATGGCCATTTGGTGATGTTTGTCTGTCCCTCTACTGTGCAGATGGTCTGCTCCAGAATTGTTCCAGTTTTGATGCATAAGGGCCTATCTGTAAGCTACAGAATATATCAAACATATAGGTCCGCCTTCCCGAATATCTGCTACTTTATGCTCAGTCATTTGCTTTGCCTGCCTAATATGATTAATGGGGATTATTATCCCCTCCTGCCATGTGAGTGCTGAGATCACATTCCCAGCGTGGAACTGTTCGACATTTTAGGACAGACATTCACCTTCACAGAAAAGTAGTACGTATTTTACATACCTCCCAACATTTCAAATGGCCAAAGAGGAAAACTGGTGTTTTAGGAGGTTTTGCTGGGGGCATGTCTGGTAGGTGGGTCATTACTGATAATTTTTAAGTAATTTCATGACCTATTGACACCTCTTTGTGTAAGTGAATACATGATTTAGAGTAAGACAAAAATATTTTATTTAAATGGAGAATTATCTGTTACTTGTTTGAACTCTGATTCAGTGGTTGACCTAGAAAAATGATAAGAGGTCAAATGGGGCCTTGCGGCTATAGCTGAGCCATACTTTGTGTGTCTATGTACTGCAGGAGGATATGGACCCTTTGCTATGAAGTGTCCCTGGTGGCGATTCCCTACTGTACCCACTACCTGTTGTGCCTTAGTCTAAGTTTGCAGTCCCATCGTGGACACAGTTCTATCAATACTTACCTATGTTCTGTACAGTATCATTTATGCTAGGTATATTTGTTACTTTATTCTCACTGCAGGTGTAACCCCTGCAATGAGGAGGGTTAGTTTATGAGGAGGCATCATGCTCTTTCCAAGGTAGTGCCTTTACTTATATATAAAGGTACATTATCCTGTGTTTCTGATCCTTGACCCAGGAGTGGCGCTAGGTTTTTTGGGGCTCTAAGTAAAAATAATTCATATGGGCCCCCCTTTTACTTCTGCGCTGGTATTTCTAATAAGACATTGCTATTCGATTTTGTTTACACGGGCTGCAGTATGGTATAAACGTTGCGGGCCCTCTGACCAAGTGCGGGACCTAGGCAGCCACTTATTCTGCTTATATTGTAGAGCCACCACTACCTTGAGACCTTGAGGACCCCTGCACCAGAGCCACCCCTACCTTGAGACCTTGAGGACCCCTGCACCAGAGCCACCACTACCTTGACACCTGGAGGACCCCTGTACCAGAGCCACCACTAACTTGAGACCTTGAGGACCCCTGCACCAGAGCCACCACTACCTTGACACCTGGAGGACCCCTGTACCAGAGCCACCACTAACTTGACACCTTGAGGACCCCACCAGTTGTGACCCCAGAAACACAACCTAAAACAAAAGTGTTCCTCTGGTCATTTGTCATGTTGTAAAGTAAGCTTCCTGTAAACTAAAACATCCCTTCTTTTCTCTGTCACATTAGATTTACCCCTCCTTTTAACATTCAATGAAAAACAAGAGCATTTATTTCAGTGACAGTATACACTTTATTATCTTCTGCCAGTGCATTCAGATCACATTCCTTTTCCAATAAAACCTGTCCAATGGCTTATTACAGGATGAAGCATTTAAAACATTCTAGCACTTTTAGATTGCAGCTTAAAGTGAAACACATGCAATATGAGCTAATGGTGTAAAGTACAACATAATTCATTGGTCTGTTAGTAGGTTTCATAGCATAAATGAGATCTGGTGGAAAGAAAATAATTTAGTTTGTAAAATATCTCCAGTTCATGTAGTTTATGGAATATGTTTAATGGGATATACATAGGTACTTTTGGATGCTAGAGAAGCCTCCAATGCATTTCTTCTAGTTCGTTGGAGACCTTTCTAGCATCTAAGTGGTTTAAAGACCTTTTGTCCTGATTAGAATATAAACATGTAAATCAATTACAAATACCCTTGTCCTAATCCACATCTTCCTATTCCGGGTGACTTCACCATGTCCTCTTCAATGTGGAAGGTTAAAAAACTCCCTCTCAACCCTGCCTTTATTTCCAAATACCACCCCATAACTCTATTTCCCCTTGTCTTGAAATATTTGGATACAACCATCTGATATGTTTTATCCTCAAAAGCTCATTGTGATCTTTTACAATCCAGTTTCCATCCACAACATTCCACTGAGATTGCACTAACAAAAGTATCTACTGACATTCCCACGACTAAGTCCAGGGCTCAGTACTCTGTAGTAATTCATTTTGACCTTTCTGTAGCTTTTGACACAATAGATACTTCACTTCTGTTGAAATGATTCCCTTCTTTTGACCTCAAGACGCAACCTTATCTGGGGTTTCCTTTTACCTTTCATTAATTTTTTACCATTCAGTGTTTCCTACAAAAGGCATCTCCCTCATTCTGCTACCTCTTTCTGTTGGGAGTACCACAAGACCTGGGTAGTTGCTAGTTTCACAAAAGATGGGCTTGGGACAACCGAATTCATTATTATTGCACTGTTCAGTCATATTGCACCAATATTAGTAGGGATGCTAGCTTCATTACATGCCTCTGGTTGGCACAAATATATTATCTGGAGATTTATGGTTGAGACCTAGAATTTAGCCCCCTCAGGTTGTACTTTCCAAAAATCATGCACAAGGCTTTGTCCCAGTCCTTGTTTTATTTCTGTCTAGCTGTAAAATGAATAACCCTTTATAGGTCCCCATATCACAACTATGCCAATAACATCCAAATCTACTTCTCCTCACCACTCCCCCATATTGCTCATCAATATGGATGCATTACCTATCTGCTCTAGCATTAATTCATAGTTATTCTCTATAACTGTATCAGTTTGTGATGTCCCTTAAAATCAGGAACTCATTCATCATTCCATCTTTCCAGACCTATTGCATAGGTACCATCTTTATCTCCAATCTGTTCTTTGAACTCCACATCTAGCCACCCAATTCACATTCAGAAAACTAAATTAATGCAGTTGTCGACCAAACCAGCTGGACCACAGGGGAAAATAAAAATGTTTGATGATTTAAGTGGGGTTTTAACCCCTTAAATGTCAGAGAGGCTATGCTTTACAAGGGCTTAAACACCCCATTTAAATCAAAGGAAATATTTACCTCCCCCCCACACACACACACTCAATGGTACAGTTGGATTTTTTATGTGTAACTGAAGCATTACTAAAGTCCCTCACTGCTGTAGTTGTTCAATGAACCCACCTTGCTTTCCATAACTGAGTACTTACACACCTTACCTCTGTGTCACTGAATCCCTCATTTCAGATCACATCCTCTTGTTCTCAGTTTTTTTTCTTAAAAAGGCTTCCATCCCAAACATTTTAACATTTCTAAATATATTTGAGGGTTTATATCCTAAATTTCTCTGTCCCCTCCCAGCTATGCATATTAAAGGGACATTACTGACTAAAAATGAATATGGTCCATACCATTTTATATATCATTTAAGCCAGCATTTGTGAAAATTATTTCTTAGATGCATAAGCCCCAAAATATATTATAAATTTAGCTTATTTATTCAGCTGGAGGCAGCTATGCATGATTAGTTGACCCTGTTTGTTTACACACATGTATGGCATGGTGTCAGTAAACAAATAAATGAGATAAGCATTTCAGTGAACTGAACTGGTGGATTCTAATCTCAAAACAATTATCAATGTTTACGGTTTTAACAGGCCTATACTGATAAATAGTGGCTATTTTGAAGAATGTTAGTACATCATACCTCCCAAGTGTCCCGTTTCAGGAGGGATAGTCCTTCTTTTAGACCCAAATCCCACTGTCCCTCTTTCCCACCCTAATGTCCCTCTTTTTAGGAGATCAGTTTGTGTGGTGTATGTGTATATAAGTGTATCACATTGCTCCACAGCAATAAAACTCACATTATTGTTTCTTTAAACGTCAGTATATGTGTTTATAAATTAGTCTGTGTAAATAAAATACTTTGGTCTTGTTATAAGTCATTTATTTGGTAACACAAGGAGGTGTCAATAGGTCATGAAACAGCCTAAAAATTCTTGTTAATGCCCCGCCCACCAGCCACACCCCCAGCCACACCCCCTAAAACACAATTGTCCCTCTTTGGCAGTTTGAAATGTTGGGAGGCATGGCACATTCTCAATAAAGAAATACATTTTTTAAAGAATGCTATCTAGGAGTACATCATATTTTAATGGGTGATAATGTCAATGTAAGGTTTTTGAGTCTTTCTTAATATTTTATCATTTAGACCTTGAACAATTTTAGCTGTTCTCTTTTGAAATATCTCCAATTTATTAATGTTATTTGGGAAATATACATACAAGTACTGCATTTGCATGCGCACACACACTATTCTCGTACCTGGGAACTTTCTGTTATAGAGTCCCCAGAGGGGACTCCTCTGGTGCCACTGGGGGGAATGTAATTGATTAGAATCGCATAAAATGGGGTGGATCTTATCTGCGAGTGGGGGTGAGGACTAACACATACATTGCAAGCGTGGGAGTGAAGTGGAACGAACAGGGTGGGGGAAGGAGGAGAAATGGCAAGGAAATGGGAGGAACAGGTTGGAAAGGAGCAGAAGTGGGCAGAGTTTCAGTCGAAACTCCCCACATCCGGAAAATCAGCATCTGCCCTGGAGACATGATAATGCTGTGTCAAAACCAGAGTCTCAGGGGCAAATCCGGTGAGTTCCCAGGTATGACTATTCAAGGTGAGGTTCTGGCATTGATTGCTAGAGTAACTAGTACTTCTCTCGGCATGCTGCTATTGTCTTTTCCTATATAAAACTTATCATCCTGTGAATTAGTCCCACTTTATGTTGCATTGCTTGCTTAAAGGGATAGTAATGTTTCACAAAAACAGCAGCTCCAATTAATCTTCACAGTATTTGGGCCATAGAGAGTTATTTCAATATTGTCAAAGTTGTAGTTCAAGAGTAATTGAATTATAATGTATCCCCCCTTCAGCCCCTTTTACCTAGTGTAAGCCACCTCCCCTCAGATATGGAATCTGGTCTTCAGACCAGACAGCTCACAGCAAGGGACAGTCTTCTTACTGTGAACAAAAGGAAAACCCTGCCCCCCTTGCCAGGTTTTTCAGCTTTTTCCTTATGCTCACTGAAGATTGTCCCCCTCTGCGATCCATTTGGACAGTCTTGCTGCTCTGAGGTGAGCAGTGTTACATCAGTAAAAGGGGCGGGAGGGGGACACTTTATCATTCAATTAATTTTGAACTACAACTCTGACAGTATTTAAATAATATTCTCCATGTCCAAATACTATGAAAATTAGTTGGAGCTGCTTTTATTGTGAAACATTACTATCCCTTTAACTGTTTTCTTAAATAAGAATTCTCCAGTCTCAGATTATACATTTTTATTTTAATTATTGAGTATTGCTTTGCTAGTCCCTATTGCATCACAAGGGTAAAAAAGCTGATAGCCTCATTACTAAGTATTTTCATTTTTGTATTCATCAGACTGCATTATTACAGTGCACGACTATTCATTTCTATCTAGGATTGCGATTTGAATATTTTTACACTGTCCTTATGAGACCATCATATATACAAAAACACATTACAAGCACTAGGGGAATACAGAAAGGTAAACCATATTTTAAAGCCTACAACTAGATTTAATCTCATTGCAATCAATCTCCTGTTTTCTATTTCAGCAGTATAACAGTTAAAATGCATCTCGCTCTGAGCACTTGACTTATCTCTGAAGATGATTAGCTAATGGAAGCAGATTCCAGACAGAGTCTCATTGAAATACTGACATCATCCAGGCCATCTAACCTTGTGCCAGAGGGAAACTGTAAAAGAATGAAGCAAAGTAATGTCACTATTAGCCTGTAAGAAATATGCACAGAGGAAAAAGTTGAAGAAATTCTAGGCAAATCAACTGTACCACAGGGGACAAATACAAATTTCCCAAATTCCAGTTGATATAACATTTTACCTTTGGAGTGCCAGAGGTGCATTGCTTCTGGCACTCAAAGAGTTAACTGCTTGAGCACCACAGGAGTATGAAATGCTTTGCAAAGCAATGTGATGCATATCCCCTCTGGCACTCAAGGGACAAAGGTGTTAAAGGCCCTTTACATTAATGACTACATGTATTGGGTCCCTATGGTGGTTTGCCCCAGACTGTCTCCATTTTGTCTGTACATAAGTCTCTATGCTTCCGTCAGTGAGAAATAACCATGCAGTTTCTTATAACAATGACTGGCTCAAATGCCAGTCAAAATAAGGCTCACTGATTTGTGTTTGTTTAGTTTTCTAATTAACTCTTTGAGTAGTAGATACATGATCAATGCCTTTCAGGGCAATGGGTTTCTCACCCTTAGTTGCTGCAGCCTCATACTATTAATGGATCAGTAATGTCTCATTATGAAAAATATAGTTGTCACGCATTTCCTAGGCTCCCACTGCTGGAGATGCTTCATCCATAGCCATTACAGGTCATCCTTTTTTAATTAAACTGCAATTATATATTGTGATCACTGCCAGGCGGTGCTGTTCTAATCCCTTATTATGGCTAGCTACAGATGATGACTCAAGTTCTACCTTAGAAAGTATTTTGGACACAAAATGGTGTTTTAGCTAACGAAGGATGATGGGAGTCATAGCTGAAAAACAGCTGAAAAGCAAGCTCTTTTCCACTTGCAACACTGTAATAAGCATGTTTCACTGGTATTAACCATGTGGAGGCCTGAGATTTCTCCAGTACACTACAAAGCAAGGTACTGGAGTCATCTCTATCATCTAAGGGGTTAAAAGAATGTGGTAGCATCTCTACACATTATCTGTCATTCAAAAGGTTAATACTACAGATATAAAATGAGCCCAAACAGGTGTCTTCTGTCTCTGTTTCATTTCATTTCTTGTTCTGAATTCCAGGACAAACATCACTGCTTGTAAGCCAGTAAGAGCAGAACATGCAGAAGGTGACCTTGGACTGTGATTTGAAACACCAGATAATTAACTTTAGATTCCCTATGAATGCTACCCCCACATCACTTCCAGGCTATTCCCTCTATACCAGGGGGTCCAGGTTTGGTCCACAAGGGCTACTAACAGTCCTGCATTTAAGAACTTCCCTGTATGAGCACAGGTAGGTCAATCAAAATGCATACATCCCAACATTTCAAATTGCCAAAGAGGAACACTTGTGTTTTAGGGGGGTTGGCTGGGGGTGTGGCTGGTGGGCAGGGCATTAGCGATAATTTTTAGGCTTTTTCATGACCTAATGAGACCTTCTTGTGTAACCTAATAAATGACTTATAACAAGACCAAAGTATTTTATTTACACAAACTAATTTATAACCAAATATACTGACATTTAAACAAACATTAAAGTGAGATTTACTGCTGTAGAGCAATGTGATACATTTATATACACATCACACAATCTGATCTCCTATACAGAGGGACAACAGGGTGGGAAAAAGGGACAATGGGATTTGGGTCTAAAAGAGGGACACTTGGGACATATGAAAATGAACGAGCCACTGATTAACTCACATATGCTTAATCAGGTTAATCCTTAAATCTTACTCTGCTGGTGGCCCTTGAGGATCGAACCTGGACACCCCTGCTCTACTCTTTTCAGATCCTGCCTCTCTCTTCCTCACATTATCCCATTCAGTAGGATGGAAGTATGATTGCTAGGAAGGATAAAGAGGCACAAAGACGATCAAATTTGGGATAAAACAACAGCACAATGGGGATCAAAAAATACGTTTTCAAAACTGGCTGAACATGGATTAAAGGAATAGTAATGTTGCTATTAAAGTGTTGCTTTGAGTCTTCTTTATGGTTTTTACTTACATATTTGTTGTTTAAATGCTATTCAAGCTGAAAGGATCCCCCTGTCGCCTCTTTCCCTGTGTCACTCAGCCTCTCTATCTGGTCCGGATGGAGAGCGGCGAGGGACTAACTTCAGTAAGCAAAAGAAAATCCTGCCCTCCTTTGTCATGGGGGCAGGCAGGGTTTACTTTATACTTACTGAATGAAGATTGTGCCTTGCTGAATACATCTGGTCAAAGGACCAGATTGCAGCTATAAGGTGAGGTGGCCAGAAAGGTCAGGAGGGGATTCCTTTCAGCTTGAATAATGTTTAAACTACAAATATGTAAGTAAAGAAAGTAAATAAGAATTAGTCCAGTTCTTCTTAGTACCTCATAACATTTTTATTTGTACCGGACAATCTGCTCCTGAATTGTCTCAATCTTTCCTGGAACATCAGCCTAATTTTGTTTCTATTTAGTCCTTTGTGTACCATAGGTTTAAAGGGATAGTAATATCAAAAATAAATGTACATATGATTGTTCAATTTAATTTTCTATACTGAACAGTATGTTCTGAAAATCCAATTAAGAGTTTTCCCCTCCAGTCCCTTTTCAACACATCATGCTGACCTCAGATCAGAATGTTGATCTGGACAATTCGCAACAAGGGAAAACATTGTGTCAGCATAAGGATAAACCTGCCCTCCTTCGTCAATGGGGGCAGAGTTTTCCTTACACTTACAAACAGAATATTGTCCCTCATTGCGATCTGTCCGATCAATCTAACGGCTTTTGCATCTGAGGAAAGTCAGGATGACGTGCTGAAAAGGGACAGGAGGTGGGGAACTTTAAATTGGATTTGCAAGCCAAATATGAAGGTAAAAAAATTACATTGAACAATTGGATGTACATTTATTTTGTGACATTACTATTTTTTTAAACCTCTCTCTCTCTCTGTCAGCAATCTGATCGATCAGCAGTTCGATTTCCTGTGTGTATATACCTATGTGTGGGGCTGTGCAGACTGGGTCAGTGCAACCCAGTCTCACAGCCCCAGACAAGATCTCTGTGGTTTCGTCAATTGAGGGCAAAATTTTGAAACCTGGCTGAAAACAAAATCCTGAACAATGCTTTGCACACCCTCTCTGGCCCTAACAAGTTCATCTTAAGTACTGAATATCATGCCCACGGTAGCTGCCATGGTTCTTTATTGCTTCTCAATAATTTGGAGACCTCTGGTATCCAAGGGGTTAATTAAACCAGTCACCCCTCTCCATTCCTTCTTGTTCAAGGAACACTAACACTTCCTAATAACAGGCCCCACTTATCTTAATCTGTGCAGAAAATCCGAATTACCATGATGAACTGAATTCTGTGTGAACTGCTTCTCCAAAACACATCTTTAATTAGTACTGGACATCATGTCCTAGAAGGTAGACATGACTCTTTTATGCCAGATTCCATGACACCAGACTCCTCCCACTAAAATGTTCCTTCCTAAGAACACTTCAGTGGAGAATTTTGGGATCCTGAAATCTGTCAACAAAGAATCATGTCCTTCACTGTGGACATAATATCCAAAACTATATAAAGATTAATTTTGGAGAACCAATCCACAAATAATTGATACATAGTGGTCATTAGCATTTTTTTTTGCCCAGATTAACCCTTTGAGAGGTATCTAACGCATTGCAACACTCAAAGGGTTAAGGTAAATTGAAGTTTATTATTAGGAGGTGTTCGTGTTCCCATAAATTTGTCCCTCACAGAAACTGTTTTTGAGATTATTACAAAAAAATAGCACAATGATAATGGCTGTCAGACAGTGATAAAGTAGCTTGTCCACAACAGTCATCACAGGCCAGAAGTCACACAGTGATTCATATCAGAGTCTAGCTGGGAGGCAAGCACTATTTGCTTTGGCCTGACAACAGTCTTTTTGTGCCCACTGCATTAAATGGACTGGTAATTAAATGCATTATTTCGAAGACTTCAAGGACTTTGAGATGAATATAACACAAATGGTTCCTTTGGAATACATTATCACCACATTCCCAAGAGAGCAATGCATCAGTGCTGACTTGGTGAATTAACACAGCCACTGCTGAATGCATAGTTAAATTGTATTGTATTGGTTTCCCGCCCAGTTTGACTGATATGTAAAGGCAAGAATGTGTTGCTTTTGTTCACAGAACAGATGATTCATTCAATAACACTACTAATAATTGGTAGCTATTTCTGTTAAATGCAATCTCATATCTCTACTTTGTAAATTAACAATATTTCCTTATTTGTTGGTCAAGCTGCCCCACAAACAGTTGTAATAACTTTTGCAGAGCTATTATAGGTCCCCATAGACAGCAACAGCACCGCTATATGAGCAAAAGTTGCACTTCAATTTTCATCTATAATAAAATTTGAAAAAAAAAGCATCTTCCAGCACCGTTATTTTTCTGAGCAGGAAAACACACTATCTAATCATTTTCTCTTAGACCATGGGGTGAAGTGCCCTGCTTGAGAAGGCAGGGCACTTGTAAAAAGAGATCTCAGAGGCAGAGACTACCATCTTGCACTACTTGACCCTGCCAGTTTGATGGAGGAGGAGTGGGACCTTAAAAGACCAGTTGGCATGAGCCACCACTTGGACGAAAGTTTGCACGTCAGGCAAAGAAGCAGTATGCTTCTGGAATAGAATAGAAAGAGAAGAAATCTGAACTTTAATAGAACTTAGACCAAGCCCTTTATAAAAAGTGTTCTAAAGAAAAAGCCAAAAACAGTTGTAAGATGAAAAGGTTGTATCTGCAATCCCTGATCCTCTCACCATTAGTAGAACAGCAACCATACCTTTGGATATGCCTTGGAGGAGACTAGCTTCTGAACCTGTAACATGGTAGCAATGACAGAATCAGAAAAGCCCTTCGTTCTCAAGATGCTGGCCTCAATAGCCAGGCCATCAAAGCCAACATGTGGATGTGAAACGAGGACTGAGACAAGAAGTCCCGATGCAGAGGGAGCCATATGTCTCTAATTTCAGAGAATTTCCAGCTGCAGCTCCCAAGTATGGAATTGAGTAAACAGGAATGCCTTCAGGGCACCTTACTATACTCCCACACCATTGAAGATGGACAGGAAACGGCTTGAACCACCTGAAAGGATAAGGTATAGGATCTTGTCATCTGGCAGAAGGACCTTCCCCGAAAGCGAGTCAAATCTCATACTGAGGAAAAGAACGACCTGGGATGGAAGAAGAGAAGATTTCTTGAGATTTGAAAACAAACCATGTTTCTCCAGAATGGACACACATTACTGAATCTCAGTGTCCAACAGCTCCTCTGAAGGCTCTTTTAGTAAAAGGCAGTTCAGATAGGGAGTCAATGAAATCCTCTGAGAATGGATGTGAGCCTCCAGAGCTGACATGAGCTTTATGAATACCCATGGAACAGATGCCAATCCAAAGAGCACTGACATGGAAATGAAAATCTTGGAAAGTAACCCACCAAAAACGCTGATGATCTGGGTGGATAGCCTAGTCTAGTGCAGCCAGAAACCCCCATGGACACATGGTGGCCATGACCAAGCATAGAGACTTCAGCTTGAACTACAGAATGAGAACAAAATGATTGAGACATTTAAAGTCCAGAACAGTACAACAGCCACCATCCTTCTTGGCCAGGGCCCTGTTAGTCATGTAGAGGTAGGTGTGTCAGATTTGAGCTTCTGCATGGGCTTCTTGCCTGCCCAAGTCTGCTTGGGCTTTGGAGAGGGACGCACCTGGGTTACAGAGGAAAGCGGAACACTGGCAGTGTACCCATACAGCAGTGGTAACAAAAAACATGTGTCTACTGGGGAAAGAAGGAATGCTTAGGAGTAACCTGAAGTAACAAGGTACTCTTACTTCCAGTGGAAGGACTGATAACATTTTCCTGTACCAGGCCAAACAACTGTTTACCCACAAAATAATGAGAAACCAAGCATTTCTTGGATAACTGGTAAACCAACCAAAGCCACAAATTGTGACTAACAGCCACTAAAAATGAGGTTTTTCCAATAAATTTAGCTGCATCAAAGGCTGCTTAGCTTATAGGATCTTGGCTAGAAGGCCTGCGTGGTTTGCATCCAAATATTGATTCCACCCCGCCATACAGCAATAGTCCTAGTGACCCATATTAGGGTTCAAGGCAGCACCAGAAGCCACAAAATTTGCCTTCAAGAAGGAGTGCAGACCTTAGCATCCACCAGTGGCAAAGCAGTATTCTTAAAAAGGCAAGAAATTGGGTAGGGGCATCAACCTCAACCTCAGGGGAAGGTTTGTGCAAAAACTTCAGAAGAAAAAAGGATATAAAAGGGAAATATGTCTGTTAAGGAAAAACCTCAGACATCTTACATTCCTCTATCAGCAATTAGTCAAAGGAATGGCTTGGTGGGGGGGAGGGGGGCCACAACCTCCTTCTTGTATCTCTTAAAAAATATCCGGGTAACAGACACTATAATCGTAAGTCTCCGATACCTTAAACATCTTTAGGACGGCTTAAATAAAACCCTCAGTGGAATAAGAGACCACAAGAGAGAAGGACAAGTCTAGATTGTCTTCATCAGTTTCTCCAATAATGGGTATCCCCCACTATAACATCACTTAACTGATTTTTGGGCGATGCAGGGTGTCCCATGCACAAAGAATCTTTAATAGACGGAGGAAAATTAGGGCCTTTATTCATACAGGCTCCTGTTCAACTGGTGAATGTCCCTGAAAATAGACCAGGGATACCAGATCATGAGGGACATAGAGTACAAGAAAATTCCCTAGGGAGCTCTACCTGGCATGATGAGCAATGGGTGAATTAATCCGTAGCAGCCTTGGATATGTTCATGTCTCCCTTGGAGTCTGACATAATCAGAAGAACCCCAAAAGAATAAGATAAACATTGTAAAATTACAGAGAAAGCAGAATAAAAGTATTCAAAACATTTTAAAAGGTACTTATTCGAATGCAAGGGGTTAATGTGGCAGCTAGGAGAGAGTGATTGCCCTCAACATAGCCAGCATGGTCCCAAGAGGAAGAGAGATCGCCAAGTACCACCTCTTCCCCTGAACTAAAGCCTGAGTAGAACGAACATTCAGTGACATGGAATATTTAACCCTTTGAGTGCCAGAGGGTTGTCCAGCACATTCCAAAGCAATGCTTTGTACACCATTCTGACACTAGAAGGGTTAATATGGCCTTCGCCACATTTTTTTTTTTGCATACCAAAAAAGAATATGACAGCAGAATTTACTAAGTCATCCTGCTTATTGTCTTATCTACTAAAAGTGAAATTATAACCCCACTTCAACTCCACCACCAAATCAGCTTAACACCTTCCATTTTAATGCCAATATATTGAAAAGCAGAAAACCCACTCTGGGGTGCCCACCTTAAAAATGTGTGATACACGGCTCTTACCACTACTTGATGAATACACCACATAGAAGCTAGGTATACTAAGCACTCATCCTTGCAGTTATTAACATTTTGCAAAATTAACTTTTTAAGGACCAGAATTGTTTGCATGGCATTGTGAAGCAATGCAATGCACACCCCTAAGGTTGTTAAAGAATTAAATTGTGATACATATTACTGTGATTTTGTTCCAAAATGTGACTTGATTATTCAGCATGTGCTCTCATTTACTATTGCGCAATAGATTTATATGAATTCTTTACCACTTTGCTAGACAAAGAACTATTGTGAAATGTTTAAGAAGTGTCATTATGAATGATAAATGCTATTCCTCCTCATTGCACATAAAGCTATCAAGCTGTGTAAATCTTGGTGTCATTCACAGTATAATGGCCATGAGTCATGGCAAGTTTCTTATGTACCTTTGGGTTCAAGATTTGTTTTATTTAAAATTCTATAGGTGTCAAGAGATCATGCTGCCACTACGTGGTTACAGTGATCTCCTTAATAACCATAGAGTCTCAAAGACTGGAACCAGATTTTAACCATATGAATGCCAAACATATATCCAACAAAATGTCTCTAACATATCCAAGTACTTAAAGCAAAACCAACACTAAAAATGAATAGGGGCACAGGCAATGCTTGAATCAGGATTTAAATCACTATTTGGGAAGACCAGGGGAGGGCTGGCAATTTGTGGCCCAGGGGGCAAATACATTCAAGTGGCCCATTTCTATTACCGTTCCAGGCCACTGTTCCAGCCCACCCCCTTTTGTTAATTTTAAAATTGGCATTAATGTTGAGATGTAAGTCACGTGATACCGTATAGCTTACAGTTGAAATGGGCCTACACTAGTGCGCCACTACAAAGCTTACAATTTAAGTAAATCTTACCTAGTGATACTATAGAGCTTACAAGGGAAATGGTTTACGCTACTAGTGTAGCTCCATTTGGATTGTACCTCTGTGGTATCATTAGTGTAGCTCCATTTACAGCAGCAATCGGGAGATTTAGTGAGATGCAGTGGCCCACCAGCCCAGGAGGCAATTGTCCCCCTGCCCCCCAGGCCAGCTCTCCCCTGGGGAAGACTCAAATTAAACGGATTTAAATCACTAGGCAGGAAAAGTCAATTTAATCATAGTTTTGTACATAAAACGGAATACTTGATGTTTGCTATAACCCTGAAGGGCAACTTTTCATTTGGAAAAAGGAGTTCAGTTTGTTTTACAGGTTGCTTAGGTATGTATTTCATACAGAAGTCCAATATATCTTTTTACTGTTTTTGCTGGATATAAAAAAATTGTAATATTGAGAAGGTTAATGTATTCTAAAGAGCAGTAAGCATTTTTTTTTTCTCTCTCTCTCTCTCTCTCTCGATGCCCAATTATGGTCAAAACGTGTAAGGCGTTAGCCTTACACTGTGGCATTTACGATGCTAATTTATTAATACAGTAATCTGAATAACAATCATATATTTCTAAGCCATTTCTGTCTCTCACTAATTTAATAATATCTTTATCAGATATAAACAGGTTTTAGAGTTAGGAATTTATGACCCAGATAGTGAGCTGAATGTAGTTGTCATCTATGGAATAACGGGATATTCAAGTTTTGAAATGTGGAATTAACATCATAAATCCTTTGAAGCGGACCTTTAATTGCTCCATTTTCTCTATCACATTAGGGGGGGAGTAACACACACCAGAATGACTTAAAGTGTATGAATACAATTACAATTTCAAATTGAAAAACTGTATAACATCATAATATATACACTTGAATAAATAATCTGTGTTTTTTTTACTCTTTATGTGTACTCAAACACGTTAGCTTGTATCTTTTGTCTCAACACCACTAGTAACATGATGGGTTGTTGCGATACATGCTCCTTTGTATCATTTTGGAGTGACAAAACACATTATCATATAATAAACATTTTGTTTAATAAATATCAATATTATTTTCCAATATAATATTTGGTAATAAAATGTCTTTAGTACAATGGAACACGTATGTGTTCCTTGCTCATAAGTTGCTTAAAGGGATAGTAATGTCAGAAAAAAACTATTAACTATATGGTAGATACAATTAAAAGAGAGTACTTACACTTATTCTTATCTCTCAATCCTTTATGGTTTGAGAGATATAGGAAAATAAAGTTCTCAGCTCCTTCCCCTTTCTGCTTGACGAGCTGTAAAGCTGTCAGAAGCAGATTCTGGTTCCTGGATCAGATGGCAGCCCTTCAGCAACGCCGACATAGCGATATCTAAAAACAAATACTTCAGTGGAAAGGTCTACAGCATGTGCCTGGTTTGCAAGCACACGTTGTAGACCATTCCGATGAAGTATTTATCTTTAGATATCGTTACATTGGAGCTGCTGAAGAGTCGCATCTGGTCAAGCGACCAGAATCTGCTTCCGACAGCTTTACAGCTCATCAAGCAGAAAGGGGAGGGAACAGAGAACTTTATTTTCCTATTTCTCTCAAACCAGTTTGAGAGATACAAATAAGTGCAAGTACTCTCTCTCTCAAACTGTCTTCATATTTAAACATTTCAGAGACACTTTGTGTTACAGATATATATCCCCTTTAATACATATTCATTTGGATAGATATACTGTAGGTTTCTCTTGTTGAAGGTACAAAAGAGCATGCAAAAGGGCCTTTATTATTTGGCCATAATAAGGAAAGTGGGTATTGTTATTAGGAAGTGTTACTTCCCTCCTTGGAGGTCAGAGAGGTCTACAATGCAGTGCTTCATGATTTGAAGAGGTTAATGTGTTTGATTGCTGGGGTTCCAATGTGATTTTAAAGAATTGAAAGGATCTCACCAAATTTTTTGAAAACTAGTGCCATAGCAACATCAAAACACATATTTATGAAGTCATTGGTGTTATAAAGTACAGGGTCACTGTATGTGTTTAAGCAGGAACTGCCATGCACAAATGGCATGGCATTATTTAAAAGATTAGATATGAACAATAAATAATAATATAATAAAAATAGATTAAATAAAGAAAACAAATAGAATAATAATATAAAAAATGAACCACTACCTACTGCATATTACCTGCCACATGAGGTTGACCAAGTTGAGATCCCACAGTGGCCCGGGTTTCAGAAATGAAGGGAAGGCATGCGCCACCCCTTGGAGGAAGGTCTTAACATCCGGTAGAATGACAATACACCTCTGAAAAAGAATAGAAAGGGCTGAGATCTGTACCTTAATGGAGCTCAGACAGTTCCACCCCACCTTGAAGGAAGGCTAGGACCATGGAAAGATCAAAGGTCTGAGCACACACATTCCTGTAAGCAGACCACTGGTGGAAGATGAACCAGAACATATGGTATGCCTTAGAGGGGACAGGCTTCCTGGCTTGGATCATGATGAAGAAGACTTTCTCAGAGAAAACCCTTTTTTTCTCAGAATAGTGGCCTCAAGAACCATGCCATCAAGGCAAGTCTCTCCACATCCTCATATCAAATGAGATCCTGGAGAAGGAGCTCTACTCTCAGTGGAAGGAGGAGCAAGTCCTGAATGGTCAGGTTGAGAGGGTCTGC
Source organism: Rhinophrynus dorsalis (assembly GCA_037306005.1). NCBI lineage: Eukaryota > Metazoa > Chordata > Amphibia > Anura > Rhinophrynidae > Rhinophrynus > Rhinophrynus dorsalis. The sequence goes on along the minus strand of CM074724.1, from coordinate 217,676,227 downwards.
AAACCAGTTCTGCTGGGGATAAAGGAGCAATTAGGATGACTAAAGCCTCTGCCATCCTGATCTCTCGTGTCACGCTGGGGATGAGAGGAATCAGAGGAAATAAATAAATGGACATTGCATCCATCACAAAGACCAGGGACCTTCTTTTTCTCTTATGACACCATCAGTGTTGAACTATCTGGTAGAACACCTCTGGATGCAGTTCCCAATTTCCTGGATCAATTTCTTGATGGCTGGGAAACTCTGCAACAACTTTTTCCACTACTGGGATTATGTAATTCACTGCCATTGAGTTGTATGACAAACCCCGCATCATGTCCTGAGGATGTCCTGTTGAAGTTCCCTCATGTGGCACTGAGTGTATGAGTCTGCCTCCAACTCAGACACCAGGTGATCCAGGACTCACATGTAGTCCTTTATCGTTGCCGAGGGCCAGTCTAGCTCCCATGACGCATCCTGAGACAGAAGCTGAATCTTCTGTTCAATGAGAAACACCCTCTCCTGGAGAGTGTCAAACTTCATTCCCAGAAAGACCAGGATCTGGGATAGGATAAGACTTCTTTAAGTTGAGGATACAGCCATAATGCACTAGAATAAAGACACACTCTTGGATATGGAGAGAAAAGATTCTGGGTGCCGAAGCCAGGCCAAATAGCAATGCAATTATTTGGTAGAGACTGCATGCAAAAACAAAACGCAGGAAGCATTGGTGATCTGGGTGAACTGGGACAGCAAATACAGGTCCTGAAGATCCATGGAGGCCAGGAACTTCCCTGGGCACATTGCTGTGATGATAGAGCAATGACGTATTATTTATTTATTTATTTTTATTTATTAATTATGTTTTACCAGGAAGAAAACACTGAGATTTCTCTGGTTTTCAAGTATGTCCTGGAGTATTGGTTGAGAGATTTCAGGTCCAAAATAAGCTGCCAGCTGCCGTCCTTTTTGGTAACCACAAAATGGTTGGAATAAAAGCCTGAAAAGTGTTCTTGGGCTGGGTTCAGTACCAGAACTTGCTTGCCTAGTAGACAGGAGACTGCGTCTTTAAAGAAACTAGTTCACTGTGGGTATTACTGAACCTTTGACAAAAAGAAGCGATAGGGAGGGACTTGAAATGTATGCTGTACCCTTCCAATACCACCCACAAAACCTACAGGTCCATTACTGAGGATTCCCAGGAGTCTCCAAAAAGGGGATGCCGACCCCCTACAGGCAATGATGGACCAGGACTCTGTGAGTCATTTAAAGGTTGGCTTGTCGGACTTAAACTTTAAAGAAAATTTCTTGCCAGAAATGACAGTAGAAATGTGAGTCAAAAGTATACACTATCCATCTGCTTCAAGCCAGGTGCAAATAAGGCTTTCCTTGAAATGGCAAGGACACCAGTGACTTCTTAGAAGACTGGACCGAGGACCAAATGTTGAGCCATGTGGTGTGGCAACAGAGCATCAACAGAGAAGGCTGAGGATTTGCCTGAAAAAATAGATGCATCAAAGAGAGCTTCAGTAATATAGGCATAATGTTATCAACAATAATAAGCATGTCCTCACTAGGAACATCTGAAAGTATTGCATGAGAGAACTGTTCTCCCCAGCTAGCTCCTCAGTCGTGAAAGGGTAAAGTTTAGAGACATGTTTAAAAGGAAAAGCCTGTTATCTGGAGGTTTCCATTCTTCCAAGAAGATCTGATCAAGTGTATTGTTGGGGGCAAATACAGGGGAGTCTTTCTAACACCTCTGGAAGGTATCCAGATAAGCAGACCCCCCATCAGCAGCCTCAGAGAACTGAAGGGTCTCCAATATTACTCTGATGAGCCCCTCAACAGCAAGGACAGGGTCAGCCTCATAGGAATCCCCCAGAAGAAGGAAGAGTCCATATCCTCATCATCTTCTGAATGTAATTCCTCCTCAGAAGATGTCCTTATAACCTGGGAATGCCCATTAAAGACAGGTTCAACCTGCTTAATAGCGGGTAAAGGTTTTCAGGAATGGAGAACTCTATGAACAGAAGATGGAATAATTGCCACAAATGACAACAGGGTTTTTACTCAAACAGGCTCATGGGCAGTGATGGATGGCCCGGGGTGGGAACATAGTAGGTGCCACAGTACATGAGGGACATACAGATCCAGAATATTCCCTGGGAAGTCCAGCATGGCATGAGGAACAGTGAGTGAGGGTTAAGGGACCCCCTTAGTCCATACTTTTGGATTTTGCATATGCCCCTTAAAGTCAGACATGTCCAGGAGAAAGTGAATAAAAATAAATTAAATAAGTTGAAAGTATCCCCAGTTTAAGGCAAAGCCAAAGAACAACCCAAAAAGTACTTATCTGGTATGTAAAGTCTGAAACTGGAGAAAACAGCAGGAGAGTCAACCTCTGTGTAGGTTAAGTAAGAAAAGTAAGATGGCCACCAGAAAAAGGCACCAGCCAATCAGAAAAAAATCCTGGTAACTGGGTATTATGGGTATTGTAGTATTCTCTGTTACTTGTTGCCTAGCAACTCATGACTTTTCACATACCTCCCAAGAGGCCCTCTTTCCCACCCTGTTGTCCCCCTGCCCAGGAGATCAGATTGCATGCTGTGTGTTTATAAATCTTTATTCAGCTAAACAAAGATGTGTCAATAAAACAAAGATGTGTCAATAGATCACACAAAACAACAAACAAAACTCTTGGTGTATCAGGTGGAATTAAATAATAAATAAAATGCTTTGGGGGTTTCTGGAAACCCTCAAAACCTCCACAAAACATAAGAAAATGAGAGCAGTACATAATGCAGAACAGCAGAGAAATGGTTAAAACAAGAAACTACTGCAGCCATCTGTGCCACAAGGCTAAGAGGGAAAGCATAGAGATAGAAATGAGTGCATTAACACCACACAGAGTGTAGAAGGCTCAGAATGGGACATACAATGGACCGTGGCACTCAAAGGATTACTCACCAGTCTTCTGGCTTCAGGATCCCATCTCAATAGGGCAGAATCTCTAGGAGACTCAACCATGAGGAACAGACATCATAAAGTCAATCTCCACAAAGGAAAGGTCCATAAACACCGGTGAACTGGGCAATCCAACTCCAGGGAAGGCAGTGATGGGAGACCACATATAGCTCATGTACAGCAAACAGCAGAAAGAAAAACAGCAAGAGAAGACAAGGGACTCCCCTGAAAAAAAGACCCCAAGAGGACCCCTCTACCCAGTATCTTAAACCACATGTTTTTTCTCTGGGTAGGAACCCTGTTTTCCACATTGACTAAGATAAAAGGATTTAACAGTAAGTTCACTAAAAAGCCAATTTTTCCACATGATAGCAACAAAGTGGACCTTGAGTCTGGAGATCCAGCCTGAGAGGAAGTTGTGATGGACAGATTAAGAGCCAAGCCCAATGGGGCCAAAAGGGGGTTGATCAGAATGACCTGAGCCCTCTCCCTTTTGATATTCCTCAACACCCTGGGAATCAGGGGAAATGGTGGAAACACCTAAGCCAAATGGAAGTTCCAAGGAATGAACATCATGTCCATTACAAATGCTAGGGGGTCCTCCTTCTTGGTACAGAACCTTCTTCTCACTGAAGAAGTTCCCAGATCTCCGCCAAACAGACTCACTTCTGGTTCCTCCTTGGCAATTTACGTGGGCAACTGCTATCGTATTGTCCCACTGAAATGTCACAGTTGTGCCTGACAGCACATGGGACCAGCAGTGAAGCACCAGCCAAATGGCCCATATCTCCAAAATGTCGATTGGAAGAAGACCCTCCAGTCCAGCAGCCCTGTGCCATTAAATTACCCAGGGTGGCTCTCCATCCCACCAGACTGGCGTCTGTGGTGAATACCATCCATTCTTGAATGACAAAGGGATGTCCCAGCGTTAGGTGAGGATTGTGACGCCACCAGCAAAGGTCCTTCTTTTGCTCTTTGAGATAGAGACATGACATGAGCCAGGTGAGAGCTTCTGAAGGAGCCTTGAATAAGGTCATCTAAGTAAGGGGTCAAGGATATCCCTTGCAATAGAAGAACGGGAGAGAAGATGCAAAGAAGGCACACTTGTGTGCATCAGAAGATAATAACCATCACCAATCACCCTTCAGGAATGTACTCACAAATAAAATAGTTGGCAAATGGCATATGCCAACGTCAACATAAGCGCATCTGGGTTAATGTCTGCCCCCAATAGCAGTAACTTGATGTGTCAACAGTATGCTCTGCGGCTGCTCCCTCTATTCACTCACTCTCCCAAGTGGTACACAAATTGATACATAGAAGAAAAGGAAAAAAGAAGAGCGCCTGACAGTGAAACACTGTATTCACTTCTTTTAACCAGAATATATATCATCCAGTGTACTCACATTTCTCTTTGATCAGAACGCTGTAAAAACAAAGTCTGACTTCTGGGCTTGTTGAGGAAAATTAACCCGTATCCACTCGGATTTCTTGAGTAGATCAGTTCTTCTCAAAGCTGTAGATCCAGACAGCTGGGCTAGTTTCCATGATAGAAAATTCAGATAAAACCAAAAATAAACATGGGATCAACTTATAAAGTGTTGTGACCCCCTGACCCCTCATATTGAACAATAGGAGAGCCAATGCCAGATAAACACATATACACTGCATGTACATTCCTCCTTCCATTTTCTTCCTTCCTCCAGCATCTTCCAATCTCTTCTCCACCATTTTCTTCTTCCATTACATCCTCTTCTTTCTTCCTTCCTACATCTCTCCATTTTTTTTTCTTCCCCCATCCTTTCTCCTCCCCTTTGACCTCCATTCCCTTTTGTCCTCTTTCTATCCCCAGTTGAACCATAGCTACACTAGTGATACTACAGAGCTTACAATTTATGACTACCCATTAGTTGTCATAGAATTGTAAGCTCGGTGGTATTAATAGCGCAGCTATAATTCAGTTGTAAGCTCACTGTTTCAGTTGTAATCTATATGAAATCACCAGTCTAGCTCCAATTCAATTGTAATTTCTACGGCATCATTAGTGTAAATCCATTTCAGTTGTAAACTCTGTGGTATAAATAGTGTAGCTCCATTTTAATGTTTAGCTCTGTGACATGAAAAATATCTCCATTTCAACTGCAAGGTCTGTATCAATAGTGTAGCGCCATTCAGTTGCAAACTCTGTGATGTCACTAGTGTAACCCTATTTCAGTTGCAAGCTCTGTGGAATAACTTCTGTAGCACCGTTTCAATTATAAGTTCTGCAGTACATTTTTAATATCATTAAAGCATTCATTCTGTCTTTTATTAAGTTGGTACTAGTACCTCCAACCAGCAGAACAATGTGCAAACCGAGAGAGGTTTGGGCGCGGGGGGGTCAGCAAGCTAGGGGGCCCCCACTTTGGAATCCTGCTTAGGGCCCTATAGGGTCTTAATATGGCTGTATAAGCCTGATCCTTAAGGGCCACAGCATCTGCCAAAGACAGGGTGGGGTTTTTAGCAAGATGAGATATTGGTGGAGGGGGAATAGGCTGCAGGTGGAGACCCCCACTGCATCAAAGACTCTGCCTAAAAGAACTAGAGATTGGAAGTCTCTTATCAGGCATCTTCCACTTTTCCAGGAGAACCCGATCCAGAATGTGAAGGACAGGAAAAATGGGTGACTCCTTATTGCGTCATTGGCGATTATATAGCCTCATATTTAAGCATAAAAATAAAAAAGGAGTCTGAAAACTAGAACAGTGTCAGCTTGCCCTTTTGCTGAAGCAGCCCACTTGAAAATGGGGGGAGGGAAGTAAAGATGGAAGGGAAGAGGGGAAGCTCTACCTCAAAGGCCGTGCCTTTTCTGACATGCCTTGTCCTCTGGAAAACTTTACCCCATGGTTCCTGTGTTCCACACTAGGCATAAGAAATATTATTTTAAAAGTCGTTTCTTAGGTTAATGTTACGGTTTGCAAAACAAGACAAGGAGTCAGACGGTATAGTTAAAATCACCTTTATTAGAAAAATAGGTAGCAATGCAAATAGCTAGAATATCAAGAATAAGCCGAGAATGATGAAAAGGCCAGATACTCTATCAGAAATAAGAGTCTGCCAATGGGCCATTCACAACTGCTGGAGACTAGGCCGGAGACAACTGGTAGTCTCAATGGTAGTGAGTGGAGTACCGGATATAACCCGAAGTCTAATCTCAGCGGAGATTACTGCGTCATGCCTGCAGTAAGGCCGGAGTCTGCCAGAGCCCCAGGTCCGCACCAGGATGGGTGTCTGTGGGCAACGGGCAACACAGTGGAGCGAACAGACAGAGCCACCAGTCAGCACCAGATAGGATACTCAGACAAGCCAGGGTCACTCACGGAGTGGATAGTCAGCCAGAGCCACAGGTCTGCACCAGATAGGTTGTCCAATAATAGCAGGCAACACTGGGAGGATAGTTGGACAGAGCCCCAAGTCAGCACCGGGTTGGATAATCAGACAAACCAAGGTCATACACGGAGCAGGTAGTTAGCCAGAGCCACAGGTCTGCACCAGATTGGATGTCTATAGCCAAAGGAGCACACAGGTAGAATGTTCAGACCGAGCCACAGGTCAGCACCAGAATGGATAGTCAGGCAAGCCGGGTCATACACAGGATAAAAGAACAATAGGAACTAGAACTGCACTGAACAACAACGTAAGGGTAACTGGATAGAGATCCAGTTCCCTTTTACGCAGGAAGTAGATGGGTGGAGCTATCAGCCCCAAACAGTACAAAACAGAGGCCTGTGACATATTGCAACCTCACACCCAAAAGTTGCGCAGGACCATGGGATGTGTCAGAACACAGACCCCACTCTGTGTCAATCTACGGAGCAGACCCGGTTCACACGAGGACATGGACGGACGCTGGGAATGCCAAGTGCACCTAGGCCCAGTCCTCAGAATGACAAATGGGATGACGCCGCTGCGACATTTCAGGCCATCAAATACCTGCGTCAACCCATCAGACGTCACTGGATCTAAGGTAACTGTGATGTTACCCCCCTTTTAAAGACCCCTCCTCTGAGTGTATACCAGGGGTTTGTCAGGAAAGCGGGAATTAAACTTTTGCACCAACCTAGGAGCGTGCAAATCATTGGCAGTTGTCCAGGAGCTCTCTTCAGGACCATACCCTTTCAAGTGAATTAGATACCGAAGGCGCCGTCTGACCCATCTGGAGTCCAGAATGCTCTGTACCTCAAATTCTTCATGATTGCCAACCTGCACCGGGGCTAGCCGAACCATACTGGTGGTATATCTGTTACAAACTAGAGGTTTGAGCAAAGAAACCTGGAACACATTGTGCATGCGCATAGAAGTGGAAAGCTCCAGAGCATACGCCACTGGGTTAATTTTGCGCAACACACGGAAATGACCAATAAATCGAGGAGCTAGCTTATTACTCGGCACCTAGAGGTTCAGATTTCTGGATGACAGCTATACCCTCTCCCGCAACTGGAAGGTAGGTGCCAGCAACCGCCTATGGTCAGCTTGCCTTTTCTGCCACTGGATGGTACCACGTAGGGTATGTTGTACCCGAAACCAAGAGGAACAGAGCTCCCTCAAATGCTCCATTGATTAAATAACAATAAAGACAGCATACAATGGTAACAAGGCAGGAACAAGCAGATGGTTACAGCCAGCAAGAGCTACTATCAGGAATAGTAGCTTCCAAGATTGACCACACTGCTGGAGACTAGGCTGAAGCCACTGGTAGTCTCAGCTGGATCCAGGAGCTGGAACAGAAACGGAACAGGAACCGGAACATGAAGTCTTGATCCGATGAGCGAGGAATACACCCGACTCACGCCTGCAGTCCGTATAGTTAAAGCGGATACTTGACTCACGTCTGCAGTCAGTAATAGGAAGCGGATATCTGACTCACGCCTGAAGTCAGTATAAGCTAGTCTACCAGAGCCCCAGGTCCACACCAGATTGGGTGTCTGCTAGGTATAGGGGACAAACAAGAGAATAGTGAGACAGAGTCACAGGTCAGCACCAGAGAGGGTAGTCAGACAAGCCAGGTAATACACAAATCGGGTAGTCAACCAGAGCCACAGGTCTGCACCAGATTGGGTGTCTGCTATACACAAGGAGCGGGCAGGAGAATAGTCAGACAGAGCCACAGGTCAGAACCAGATTGGATAGTCAGACAAGCCAGGTCATACACCGTTCAGGTAGTCAGCCAGAGCCACAGGTCCGCACCAGATTGGGTGTCCACTACACAATGGGAGCAGGCAAAAGAGTAGTCAGACGGAGCCACAGGTCAGCACCAGATTGGATGGTCAGACAAGCCGGATCATACACAGAGGCCAAACAAAACAGAATTGTTTGTACAACAACGCAAGGGAAACTGAGTCAGGACTCAGGCTGCCCTTTAAACCCCTCCTCAGGAAGCAGGTAGGAGAGGCAGGCTCAGAGGAAGGAAGTAGGTAGGAGGAGACTACAGACACCATGGCATAAAACAGAGGCCCGCTTCACTCTGAAGCCTCGCACCTGCAGATGACATGGAATGACGCCGAGCGTCACTGAAGCGGTGTCGCTGGAACCAAGGTAAGCTGTGACAGGTAGGAGGAGGAGAATGCTAACAATCCCCATCTGGGCACAAAAGCACCTCCAAAACCGAGACACGAACTGGCTACCTCTATCTGAGACAATAACCCTGGGTATGCCATGGAGTCGAAAGACCTCTGTAGCAAAAAACCACCACCAATTCCTGCGCTGATTGTAGGCCTTTGAGTGGTACAAAATGAGCCATCTTAGAAAATTTGTCTATGATCATTAGTATGACCCTGAAACCAGAGGATGCCGGTAGATCAACCATAAAATCTATGGACAGATGGGACCACGGTCGTTCTCCATTGGCCACAGGCTGAAGAAGACCGACAGACAAAATGTTGAGGCGATTTGTTTTGGGCACAAGTAGTGTATGCTGCAGTACATGCCACACAATTGGAACGAAGGCTCAGCCACCAGAACAGTCGAGACAAGGACCAAATCAATTTGAGGCATGATAGGTTTCAAGTAGTTTAATACGCAACTGAGCGGGGACAAAGCATTTGCCTCTAGGTTTCTCCGCTTGAGCGGTCAATATCTTCTCACCCAGAGGAGATGTAATACATGTTCGTATAGTAGCCAGAATAAAAGGTGAGGGAGGAACCTCTTCCTTAGATAGCTTGCAAAATTGGCCTGATAGGGCATCCGCCCTCACATTCTTAGAGCCCGGAATGTATGAAACCACAAAGTTGAACCTTGATAGGAACAACGCCCATCTCGCTTGGCGGGGCGACAGGTGTTTAGCCTCAGAAAAGTAAGTGAAATTCTTATGATCAGTAAGAATCAAGATAGAATAACTAGTACCCTCCAGGAGGTGTCGCCATTCTTTCAGTGCCAATATAATAGCCAATAACTCTGTCCACAATCTGGTATAGCGTCTCTATCTTAGACAGTTTCTTCGAGAAATACCCACGTGGGCGTAAGGCATCCCCTGGAGCCAAGTTATGAGACAGGAGGGCGCTTACTCCAATCTCAGACGTGTCAACCTCCAGTGTGAAGGGCAGGGCGGGACTGGGATGCACCAAATTAGGAGCTGCTGCAAATGCCGCCTTGAGGTCTTCAAAGGCATGTAACACACTGGGGGACCACTCAGTAACCTTAGCACCCTTATGGGCCATATCGGTGATAGGTTTGTTAAGAATTTCTTGACTATTGTCAAACCTTCGGTAATAATTAAAGAAACCCAGGAATCTTTGAATAGATTTGAGTCCCTCAGGACGAGGCCAATGCAGCACAGCGGACAGTTTCTGAGGGTCCATGGCCAACCCAGAAGAGGAAATGATGTAGCCCAAAAAGGTAACCCGAGTCCTGTGAAAATCGCATTTCTCCAACTTGCTAAACAAGTTGTTTTCTTTTAACAAGCTTAGAACTCTGGGTACATCCGAGCGATGAGTCTCCAATGTAGGAGAGTGAATGAGGATCACAACACAACTTTGCAATAGGTCTCTCAGTACATAATTGATAAATTCCTGGAAGACAGCAGGAGCACTGCAAAGACCAATGGGCATGACAAGATATTCATAATGCCCGCTCCAGGTGTTAAATGCTGTCTTCCATTCTTGGGCCTCCTATATTCTGGCCAGATTGTAGGCCGCCCTTCAGTCAAGTTTTGTGAAAATGTTGGAACCTTTGAAATGGTCAAATAGTTCCGTAATCAGTGGTATCGGATAAGCATTTTTAACCATTTGTTTAACCCCTTAACGACCCTTGACGGTCATAGTATGTCAAGGGTCGATTTGACTTAACGACCGATGACGTACTATGACAGTCATCGAATTCCGGGCTCCCCCCGCGGCTGCACGCCGTTCGGGGAGTCCGGAACGCAACGGAGCAATAAAAAAAAATTGCTCCGTGGTCATTCAGTCGCGTCAGCGTCTGGATTCCCTGGTCGTTAAGGGGTTAAACCACGGTAATCAATACATGGACGCAACTCTCCGTCTTTCTTTTAGACAAAAAAAAAAATCCAGCACCAGCAGGGGATGTGGATTTGTGAATGATGCCCCTCTCCAGAGCATCAGCATCATAGTCCTCCATAGCCCCGTTTTCCTCCACAGACAGTGGGTATATACGGCCCCTGGGAGGGGTAGTACATCTATCAAACAATCATAAGCCCTATGAGGAGGTTATGCTCCGGCCTGTACTTTATTAAACACCCCAATGAACTGAGAATAGACCTTCGGAAAGGCCAGCAGACTCAGCACACACCAGTCTAATGGGAAGTGATAGACAGGACTCATCACAGTATGGACCCCAAGACAATATCTCACAAGTATTACAATCAATCCTAGGGTTATGTGCCTGCAACCAAAGAAACCCTAGGACAACGGCATTGTGAGGCAAGTTAATAACCCAAAACTTCAGGGTTTCTTTATGGAGGGCTCCCACTTTCAGGGTTAACGGAGATGTCTCATGAGTAATGTGTGATGGCAGCAAGGGTCTGCCATCAATGGCTTCAACTGCCAAAGGAGAGGTGTGTGACTGTAAAGGAATACCATTTTGCTCAGCAAAAACTGCGTCCATAAAATAACCAGCCACACCAGAGTCTATTAGTGCAGAAACAGAGACCGACTCGTTGGCCCATGTAAGAACCATCTCAAGCATGGGTTTATCTTGCGTGGCTTCAGGGGACTGAGAAATGCCACCTATGATCTATACCTGACAGGATCTTAGGTGCGAGCATTTTCCTGGACGTACTGGACAAGACCTTAAGTGACCAGGTCTCCCATAGTAGAGACACAGTCCATCCCTCCTCCAAAAGGCCCTCTCCTCGACAGATAGCTGGGTGGCCCCAAAATGCATTGGCTCACCACCCTCCGAATCGGAACGAGGAGGCATGGGAGGTGAGGGAGGACTGGGTGGGCAAGTTACGCGAGAGGTTACTCTGGCAGGATGCCTCCGCAAACGCTCCTTAAACGAGGGTCTCTTCCGGACCAGAGTGTCAATCTGAATGATAAAAGAAATCACTTCATCCAAACATTTAGGTAAATCACGGGCAGCAATCTCATCCTTCGCATAGTCACAAAGCCCTTGGGGAAAAAGCGGCTACAAGAGCCTCGTTTGTTCTACCCTACCTCGACTGCCAGGGTTCGGAATTCAATAGCGTACTCCGCCACAGTACGACTGCCCTGGCGGATGGTCATTAGATGTTTAGAAGCTGAGGTCGCACGATCTGGCACATCAAATACTTGTTTGAAGGAGGCCACAAATTCATTAAAGTTGTATATTATGGGTTTGTCCGTCTCCCATAAAGGGTTCACCCATGCCAATGTCTTGCCAGAAAGGAGCGAAATTATCAGCCCAACACTACTGCGTTCATTAGGGATAGCCTGCAGAAGCATTTCATGATAAATGCCCAACTAGTTAAAAAATCTGTGACAAAGCTCAGGCTCCCCCCCTATAGCACTGTGGGAGTGGAGCGGATCCAGACAACCCTCTGATCAATCCTGCGTCAAGAGATGGCAGGAACTACCGGTGCCAAGGAAGGGGCTGGGGTGTGTCATGTCTTCCCATTGGCTGGCATTCCTTTTTAGCGCTGTGGGACTTCTACAGCGGTGCCCGATTATTCAGGTCTGAGTCTACCTGTGGGCTGTGTGCTCCGGTTTCCTGTCGGGCTGCCCTCTCCAGTGTCTGTTTTCCTGTCTGGTTCCTGGGTGTCTGACACGATCCCTCTCTGGTTCCTGGGAAGCTGTTCAGCGTTCCGGCTTGCTTCCCCTGTTTCCCTTGGCGGGTTGCTCCGGTAAGGGTCCTCCTTCTCTTCTCCTTCATTTTTGTGTCCCGCTGTGCTGAGCCTCCTGTAGCTGCCATGCCCCGCTGTGCTGCGCTTCCTGTAAGCAGCCGTGTCCCACTGTGCTGAGCCTCCTGTAGCGACCATGCCCCGCTGTGCTGCGCTTCCTGTAAGCGGCCGTGCCCCGCTGTACTGAGCCTCCTGTAGTGGCCGTGTCCAGCTGTGCTGCGCCTCCTGTAAGTGGCCGTGTCCCGCTGTGCTGTGCTTCCGGTAAGCGGCCGTGTCCCGCTGTAGTTCTGTCTCCGCAGTTTAGCGGCGTTCCCTGTTTGGGGTGCTGAGGTCTCTGGCTCCTGTGGCTGAGGACCCATGGGGACGGCTTCCACTGCCCCACTAGTTATTTCTCCAGCTGCCTGTCACCCCCCAGCCACCTTCCCATTCTGGGCCTGGGAGGTTGTGCAGGGTTGTTTGTGGGAGCGTACTGCCACCAGGGGGGTTGGTACTCCTGCTTCCCTTCCACTGGTAGGGATCTCAGGAGGGGACCTCAGTAGGTGGGTCTAGCTCTATCATTCCAGGCTCCATACTGTTGGTGGACTCTCTCCTGGATCCTATCCTGGTAAGTAGGGGGTGGGGGTGGTCCTCCCTCCTGATCTCTGGCGCCCTTGGAGGGGTACAATGGGTCCCGGGTTCCCTGCTCTGCTTTTAGGGTATCTTACCCTTTTTCTGGGGTGGGGGAGTATCTGGGGTCACTGTCCTCTCTCTTTCTCTGCTAGGGGTTTCCTGGGGTTGTCACTTCTCTGTGACTCTCTCTAGGTACCCCTATTACCATCAAGGTGTGCCGTTAGGCTATCCTACGACATTCCACCTTCCCATCTATGGAACCAGCCTGTCAGTGGTTGTAGTCCGTTGGGTATAGGCACATCTCTATTTCTGTCCTGTCTCTGCTGCTTTTGTGTTCAGACCTGCACCTAGGGGTCGTTGTCTGGTTCTACCTCAGTTTGCCAATCTCTCATCCTGGTCTGGGCCCTGGCTCAACTGGGGTCGGACATCTGGCCAGCAACTTTAACCGGCTACGGCCGCAGCAAGAGAGATTGGCAACCGACTACGTGCCCTCGCTTCACACCCTGGCGATGCTCTCTAGCTACTGGACCAGACAATCCCACGGCAGCTTCGCACACTAGCAGCGCTCTCCAGCTCCGAACTCTAGCTTCTGTGCCGTGACCGCAGTATCCAGTTTTTTAGGCCGTGACAGGGTGGCCACCGGTTGGGTATTAGAGCGTTCTAAATGAGCAGTTCGACTAAGCAATGGCTGCACAGCCAATGACAAATGATCAATGCATTGATCTTGGACCTGCATCCTGTCCAATATTTCTGTAAAGGTAGATCACTATCACCGTCTGTAGTCATGACTCTTACGTACGGTTACGTTTTGCAAAACAAGACAAGGAGTCAGACGGTTTAGTTAAAATCACCTTTATTAGAAAAATAGGTAGCAATACAAATAGCTGAAATATCGAGAATAAGCAGAGGGTGATGAAAAGGCCAGATACTCTGGCAGACTCCTATTTCTGATAATGGGTCAACCACAACTGCTGAAGACTAGGCCGGAGACAACTGGTAGTCTCAATGGTATTGAGTGGAGTACCGGATATGACCTGAAGTCTACCGCTAGATAGCTACAACAGAGAACACTGACTCATGCCTGCAGTCAGTTGGGGAAACCTCGTCTCCGATAAAGGTTATCAACAGTGGAGAGCCCCAGGTCCGCACCAGTATGGGTGTCTGTGGGTAACGGGCAACACAGTGGAACGAAAAGACAGAGCCACAAGTCAGCACCAGATAGGATAGTCAGACAAGCCAGGGTCACACTCGAAGCAGATAGTCAGCCAGAGCCACAGGTCTGCACCAGATAGGATGTCCAATAATAGCAGGCAACACTGGGAGGATAGTTGGACAAAGCCCCAGGTCAGCACCAGGTTGGATAATCAGACAAACCAGGGTCATACACGGAGCGGGTAGTCAGCCAGAGCCACAGGTCTGTACCAGATTGGATGTCTATAGCCAACGGAGCGCACAGGTAGAATGGTCAGACAGAGCCACAGGTCAGCACCAGAATGGATAGTCAGACAAGCTGGGTCATCCACAGGATAAAGGAACAATAGGAACTAGGACTGCACTGAACAACAATGTAAGGGTAACTGGATAGAGATCCAGTTCCCTTTTAAACGGGCAACTCAGGAAGTAGATGGGTGGAGCTATCAGCCACAAACAGTATAAAACAGAGGCCTGCAACATATTGCAACCTCGTGCCCGAAAGTGGAGCATGACCATGGGATGCGCCAGAACACAGACCCCATTCTGCGCCAATCTACGGAGCAGGCTAAATCTTTGCCAACTTTATCATTAATAGAGAGACTCTCTGACAGGCAGGCATTATATATTGTTCTAATGACAAGGACCATTGCAACTGGGGTGGGAGGGGTGTGCTTTACGTCTCACTGGGAAAAAAGCACTATAAAAATCACAAATTATTATTATAAATTATTATTATAAACCAATAGAAGCTGGTCAAACCATGCAAATGTATAATTCCAGTCCAGGTTTTTGTAAGCACACCCAAAAGAGAAAAAAACCCCAAAAAACACATTTAAAACTGCTGCAACTAACTCTGTTCAAAATATCTAAAAGCAAAAACAAAACATTGGTGCACATCTGTATTATATATATATATATATATATATATATATATACACACACACACACATATACACACACACACACACACACACACACACACATATACACACACACACATATATATATATATATCATATTTAAGTAGGAGAGATTCAGCTCATCGGGGGGGGGGGGGAAAAAAAAAAAAAAAAAAAAAACACATTAAGTTTAGGACTTGCCCATAATGAGGTACATTGAAGTGGTGGCAAGCTTACTATGCATCAGTATGCTGATGCTGATTAAATATGGATGTGCACCAATATTTTATTTTTTGCCTTTAGCTGTTTTGGTTAAATTGTTTATACTCCAGCAATTTTAAATGTGTGGTTTTTTTTTCTTCAGTGTGCTTACCAATACCTGGACAACACACCCAGTAGCAGAAGTAAGGAGGAGTTATTCTTACAAAAAATCTCTGCAAGGAGATGCAGGGGCTACAATGAGCACACACTATATATAGCTTGTGTATAGCATTGTGCGTAACCTTCGAGTACGTGTATCTGTGCCCATCACGTGGGCTCCCTATTCCTTACATTACTATCTGGGCCTGCTCCGGGTTTCCCCTGAGCATAACCTCTGTGTACCTGTGTCTGTCACTCAGGCTGCCTATACCTGGTTTTCTGTGCAAGTCCGGTGGTCTCGTCTGTTTCCCCTGTTCCATTGGGGATTTTGCCCTGCAGTATTTACCTCGCCTAGGGCACCCCCTTGCTGGTACTGCTGAGGTTTTGTTCCAGTTCTACACTCTGCATTACAGTTATTATACATACCTGTTTCTGTTTGTACCCTGACCTGTGTCCGATCTGGAAGAGCTTATCCTCTGTCTGGGTCTGGACCTGTTGAAGGGCATATCACGGTGCCCGTGCTCCCCTTGCTACTTTCTGTCAGTCTACACTGTGCTTTGCTCCCACTGGCTAGTCTGTGTTTCTCCCACCCAGTATGGCCTTTATATACTGGGCTCTGGCACCCCTCCGGTGCCCTTTCGTGGTGTTCCTGTACCAGTGCTTGTTTCTGCTCAGTGATTCCCAGTGTACCGACTTGGCCTGCCTGACTACTCTGCATCTCGTCTCCTGCCTGTGTACTGACCCGGATTGCCTGACCATTCTTCTGCGCCTGCTCCTGTGTATCGACCCGGCTTGGCCAACGTTCCTGCTCCTGTGTACCGACCCGGCTTGGCTGACGTTCCTGCTTCTGTGTACCGCCCCGGCGTGGCTGACGTTCCTGCTCCTGTGTACCGACCCAGCTTGGCTGACGTTCCTGCTCCGTGATTCGACCTGGCTTGGTTGACATTCCTGCTCTGGCTGCCTCTGTGTCGCCTTGGCGACATTCCTATCCATCAGGCATTTTGTGTCGCTTCCGGTTGGTTACGACCTCAGGGCGAGTTGCTCGGTTGCCCAGTCAGTCCGGTATCGGCAGTGTTCAGTTGCCTCCGTACTGCTCCTGCAGAGTGCAAGTGGCCTAGTCTCCGTTACTGCTACGGCAGTGTGCCATTGGCCTTGTTTCTGTTAATGCTCCTGAAGAGTGCAAGTGGTCTATTCCCCGTTACTGCTACGACAGTGTGCCATTGGCCTTGTTTCCGTTACTGCTCCTGCAGAGCGCAAGTGGCCTAGTCTCCGTTACTGCTACGGCATTGTGCTATTGGCCTTGTCTCCGTTGCTGCTCCTGAAGAGTGCAAGTGGTCTGTCTCCGTTACTGCTCCGGCAGAGTGCAAGTGGCCTGGTCTCCGTTACTGCTATGGCAGTGTCACATGTTGCTCAATTCCTGATATTACTCTGGCAGTTCACATTTGTTCTGCTAACCTATTTCTGGGCGTTACGTATCCTTAAGCTCTCTATATGGAGTGTGCTCCAGAGACCTCTCTTCCATTGTGACTGTTTACACTCATTGAAGACCATTAACCAATGCAGTACCTTTCTCCTGGGAATTCATCGTATTCTGGACGTTATGGTTATACTGGACCTGTGTAGGCATATGTATATGTAACCTGTCGTGTGTCTGTATTATTCTGCTTAAAAACTACAGGACCTGTGAGGGTTATTATATTACTGTGATTTCAATAAAACTGTGTTTTATCCTAAACCACTGTGTCTGTGTGTCAAACAAACCGTTACAGGGCATCTCTGTTCATTATTATTTAATAAAGCTGCATTTTTTACCTTAACCAAATTGTCTGAGTGTTCAATAAAACCGTGACATCGTCAAACTCTATAAGCAAGAAGCTATATGCCAAATGCTATATGCAATAGGAAAAAACAGTTATATGTGATAGGTAAAAACGCTATACTCAGAAGGCAAAACGCAATATGCTATACTCAAATAGGCAAAACGCAATATGTACAATGCTATTAGGCAATAAGCTATACACACAAAACACATAAGCGCGCACACATACCTGCTCACAAGCTGTTGATCAAAAACTCACACACACACGTTCACTGAAGGAGTGTTGTGTAAAGCACACCTTTTTGGACCTGAAAGGGCTAAGCACTGAAAATTCAACAAGCTAGTCATTAAAGAAGTCACTGGCTTATTAACCACACAGACCACACTGTGCCAATATTGCTAGTGTATATATATTACACATACACACATACATACGCATACACATATATTTTGACTTTGCCAGTGTGTCAAAACTTTTTTTTCTTATTTTTAAATTGTATTAAAAGTCAAACCTTGTGGTTGGGCATCAGAGCAATAGTGGCAAGATAGGGGAGTAAGAGAGCTCCCCTGCTTCCACTGTACTCCTATCACCAGGCAGGAGTGGACAGGATCGGAAAACCCTTTCACGTCAATGAGGGAGAATTCCCTCATTGACGTGAGATGGTTTGCCAATCCCGTCCACTCCTACCCTGAGTAAAATGGGAGCTGGGAACTCTCTTGCTCCCCTTCATCGCCACAATTGATCTTCCAACTGAATGAGTTGGGAAACCAGTAGCTCAGGGCATCAGGAGGGGTCCTGATGCCCCACCACAAGGTCTGCCTCCACCTAACCAGTGGCTAACTTTTTTTTTTTTTTTTTAAACCGTGGCAGCTGTGGTTGGTTGAGGAGGCAGGTAGCTACACCTCTCCTGCCTCCTCCTCAACCAATCAGCGTTTGCCTGTGTTATACTCTCATAATTATGTATTGCCCTTCTGGTTTCACGTAGTACTTTTCTGGTGCACATAATGATGCATTGCACTGTCAGTCTCCTGTAACAGTCTGCTTGTCTTGTGGAATAGTAAATTGCCTTGAGTGTTTATTGTAAGGTGTTATGCACTTCTGTTATCTTGTGCAGCTACATATACATGGATTTCTGCTCATGTAGTTCACTGAAAAAAAAATGTTGGATGCCCCTGCCCTAGAAGCAAAACACACACACGACTGAAATAATTTGCACAGGAGCCCCACCTATGTAAAACAAATGTATAATTTAATATTTCCCATAATAGAAAATACAATAGTAAATCTACCATATGACAGGAGAAATAAAACTTCAAGGCTATATATAGGGCAACAATTGAGATTTTCCTGGTATGTTTCTCTGATGAACAAAACGGTTTCATACCAGACGGTTGTTTTTCAGAGTCAATGAAAACTCCTTGCCCTCGTCTGGCAGCAAAGGGAATAAGCGTCTCCATTTGTTTAAAAGATAAGCTTATCAGTCATGTGTTTCTATCTCTACAGATTTTGCATTATACCTGCTAAATATATTTGTAATCAAATCCAAAGCAGATTGAAACAACTAATAGGAGATAAAAAAAAAAAAAAAAGTGAAATGTAAACAAAGACCATACATAGAAATACGTGACAGATGTTGGAAGGACCTCTATCTAGATACGTTATGACAAACAATTTAAAGGGGATGCATCAACCCTATACAAGTTAGCCTGAATAGTTACATTATATAGCGAATATGTGTAAAAGTTTATTAATTTCTTTTTTTTTTTTGAAGCTCTAGTTGGTCTAAATTGAAGTAATAAAAGTTGTCCTGCACCTACTTCCGCACAGACTGCAGTTTCCTGCTCTGTAACCACAGTCCGTCACTCTGCCTCTGCTCCGCTCCCTCTATCCAACCTCCTTCGATGACGGAGGCTGCCTGCAATCTGGAGCGCTCTCATTGGCTAGATATCGATCTCTAATTCCACATAGACTAAGGTTACTTGCTCTGTAACCACAGTCTGTCACTCTGCCTCTGCTCCCCATCCTCTGTCCAGCCTCTTCTGATGATGGAGGCTTTCTGTCTGTAAGCTGGAGCGCTCTCATTGTCAGAGATCGATATCTAGCCAATGAGAGCGCTCCAGCTTGCAGGCAGAAAGCCTCCATAATCGAAGAAGGTTGGATAGAGGGAGGGGAGCAGAGGCAGAGTGACGGACTGTGGTTACAGAGCAGGTAACTGCAGTCTGTGAGGAACTAGGTGCAGGACAACGCTTATTACTTCAATTTAGACCAACTAGAGCTTTAAAAAAATAAGTTAATAAACTTTTACACATATTCGCTATATAATGTAACTATACAGGCTAGCTTCTATAGGGGTGATACCTCCCCTTTAAGACATTTATTCTTAGGGTATACTTCCTCTGTAATATGAAAACATAAAATGCATGTTTAAAGCTCAGTATTTTACTAGTTTGATCACCCCAACTCCCACCTGTGGGAGTAGCAGGATTCTAAGATTGCAGCCCTATTTTACATGTTTTTGTAGGTATTCTTGTTTCACTTCCTACAACACCCGAGACTAGAAGAAGGGAAAGGGGTTGCTAGTGGTGCCTCAAAAATCAAATATATAATGTGTCTGCCTTGTTATAATACCTATAATAAAACGTGTAAGATATACAAACTAGATAAGACATCAATATAAAATAGAGTAATTTAATACATTCAGGGTCAGCCTATATGGAATGATAAATAGTCCATCCAGTAATGTGTCCATTGTCCTCTTTAGTTGAATAGTTTTCTTTAACAAATGATGATGGGTATCACACTTCAACTAGTATCATGTAATAAAGGGCAAATAAAGGGTAAACAATATTATGTACCAAGATAAAGTGTGTTTTCTGACTTGCATATAAGACCTGATCCTCCATGCCACTTATCAAATCTTAGATGTAAGTCAGAAAATATACTTTATCTTGGTACATAATATTATTTACTGAGAGACCGTTGTTCTCCCTTTATTACATGATACGAGTTGAAGTGTGATATGCAACGTCATTCGTTAAAAAGAGGACAGTGGACCCTTGATCAACTGGATGGATTATTTATCATTCCATATAGGGTGACCTTTAATGTATTACAATACTGTATGTTATACTGATATTTTATTCAGTATATTTTTTAGAGTGCCTAAGTAAACTTCTTTCTAACACCCGAGACTGCCTACAACAACATTGTTTCTGTTGGCTGTGCAGTTGGGGGAATTTTAAGCAGCCAACAGGAATCATCAGTTGCCTCTATGGAGGTCAAAACATCACCTCTGTGGAGGAGAAGCCAAGTGAACTGAGGGCTGTAAAATGTATAATACATGTTACTGACAAATGAGACTAATTCCCTTTTATCATATTTGACACAAACACATCAAAGCTGTGTTAGTTATGTCACCCATGATGAAAAGTAGTGTGCTGGACTATATTTTTTTCACATTGGCTGCCATCACGTTGTGCGATATCACCAAAGTTCAGCATGGTGAAGATTTTCTGCATTCCCTAAGGGTCACCAGCAGACATTTTACACAAGTGCTCATGGAGGTAGTAATGCTCATCCAAGTAGCCAATGAATGGCTGAATTAAATGGCAGCTAGCCACTAAAACTGGATGTAGTTTATGTTGGCCGGCTATCAGACAATTCTCCTGCTTCCTGATTGGAGTGGGATATAGGAGAGGCGTGATGAGAGAACACAGGTGACAGGATGGAACAGTTATGTGCCCCGTGTGAAACAGGCCTTACAGCAACTATCTTAGTAAAAAAACTACATATATGTTTTTCATGTTAGTCACCTTTGGAAACACTGCACTGTCAATATTCCCATATCAAGGAGCTTACATTATACATCTTTATTATAAATAATTATCAGTTATACTTCAACAGCAATAAGCTTTGACATTTTTTTAATTATACATACAGTACATATATAAAGATCTGACAAAAAAGTCAGAATGTGGATTAAGATGTATCCAAATAAAAACAGTGATAATAAATAAGACTTAAAATCAAACAAGTAAACAGGTACATTTAACCATATTCATGCCAGTGGGACATCCAATAATCTGGGCACCTCACTAGCACTCATAGGGTTAACCATTATTAAAAAAAACAAAAAAAAACAAAAAAAAAAAAAACAACCCTCAATCACGTGCACGACCACTTAAAAACACAAGAGAACTTAAAAGTTTTGGTTTTTCAATGCTGTACAGTATTTCAGTCTTAAAGAATACTATCGTTACAGCAGACCATAGAATGGCTTTTTCCCAACTTATTCCTAATGTAACAGTTTTCTCAACTGGCAATTTTTGGCATAAAAAGTATAACATTTCTATTAAAAAATATATATAAATTAATATTTATATCTAAAGAGGGTGATTCATACTCCGTTTTATATACATTTCATGCATATAATCCCAAAATTTTTCCTGACTGGATTCATTTCGTTGAATCATGGCATTAAGTGCTTCCCCCTGATCAAAGCTTTGCCAGAAGTCCTGAAGCCACATCTGCTTCCAGCTGAAAAACACAAGAAAATACATTAAGAGAAAAGTGTTTCTGTTGAAGGAGCACAAGAGAGACGTACATAAGCACATGCAGTGAAGTGTAAAATATAACCTTGAATAAAGGTTGTATTCAGAAAGATGAGCAAAACTGGGGCAAAATATGTCCTATTGCTTTAAATGGGACCGTTAACCTTTGAGTAGAAGATAGGTATCCATCCCATTGGAAAGCTAAAAGGTCCCTAACACATTGTTTCCCAATAAACTGCAGACCTCCCTAGCAATCAAAAGGTTAAAGGGATAGTAATGTTTCCTAATAAAAACAGCTCTAATTAATCATCATAGTATTTGGACTTTGGAGAGTGTTATTTCAATTCTGTCAGAGTTGTAGTTCAAGAGTAATTGAATGATAAAGTATCCCCACCCGCCCCTTTTACTGATGTAACACTGCTCAGCTCAGAGCAACAGGGTGTGTCCAGGTAGATTGTAGAGAGGGACAATCTTCAATTAAGATAAGGGAAAAAGCTGAAAAACCTGTCAAAGGGGGCAGGGTTTTCATTGTTCTCAAAGTAAGAGGATTGCCCATTGCTGTGAGCTGTCTGGTCTATGGACCAGATTCCACATCTAAGGTCAGGCGGCTTACACTAGGTAAAAGTGGCGGGAGGGGGGATACTTTATCATTCAATTACTCTTGAACTACAATGCTGACAGAATTGAAATGCCAACGTATTATTTGTAACTACTGAATTGAACATTCAGAAGAACAAGAAACAGGACCCTTGTGTTGTGATGAGAGTCCTTGTACTGGTGGACCCACTGGGAATTACAGCTGTCTCCACTGGAACAGCTTTTTACTTATTTATACACACCAGCAATCGTCACTTGCCATGAGGATATATGCATATCTGAAAGCCAGTACAGTAAGTACACCTGAAAAACATTAAACTCATGTAATGTAGTCTTGTAATGGTATAGTTCACTGACCAACATCACAAATAACGGAAGAGTGTGCACATATACATGCTGTGTGCACACACTCCCACGATCCTCTCCCTTAGACACCGGGCTTCCTCTAGTGCAGGCTATGGTGATAAGTTGTCTGGTTCTCAGAATTCAAAATGCTCACAATATTTTATTCAGGAAGAACATTTAGCTCATACATCTGAAGATTATGCTCCACACTTAGAACCTGAAGGGACCAAGGCTCTACCAGGTTCTTTTGCTAACATATTAGATAAATTGCTTTCCGAATCACAAAAAGGTGGCAACTAAAAGATCCCCACCTTCTGATTTAATGATATTTCCTTATAATTTTGGGTCTTCTAAAGATGAAGTTGAGAGAGGTACGTGAAACTCTGACCCTGAACATTCCTCAGACAGGTCATTCAGAGAGAAGATGTTGAATCGTTAATCAAAGCAATCCTAGAGGTTCTGAAGGTGTCAGAAAGAAATCTATAGTTGCATTCCCAGCATAAGCTGAACTAGACCAGATTATTCAAGGCAAATGGCACACACCTGACAAATAGTCATTACAAAAAAATATATATATATTCATTATATATAATAAAGTATACCCAGGGCTCAAAATTTCCACTCTCCACTAGCCAATTGCGAGTGAAAATTCAGCCCTGGCGAGTAGAAATTCAGCCCTGGTGGGTATGTTATGTATTGCAGTGGCGAGTAACTTTTCAGGTCTGGCTAGTAGCACAGAACTTATTATAAGCCCTGGTATATCCATCTCCTCAAGAAAAAGTAGAATTGTGGTCTAATCCACCAGCAGTGGAGCCCATTGTATTGATTATCTAGACCATACTATTATCCCAGTTCAGAGTACGGCAGAGCTCAAAAATATGGCAGACAAAATAATGGATTAATTCCATAAACTATTGTTTTCAGGTCAGGGAGCCATTATAAGAGCCTGCCAACACAAAAAAAAAATTAATAGGACTGCCATTTACTGATTCAATACTATTTGGCCCACAACTAGACACGATATTTAATTAAGCTACAGGTGGAAAGAATGTAATGGAGTATAATATTGGTGTGCTGTGATGAATAGAGTAATTATCCGTATTTAGATTGGTTTGTTTTTTTCCTTTTTTAAGTAATGAATTACATATGTATTGGTAGTGAAAGAGTTACACATTGTGCAAATTGAGAACCCGGATGAGGGCATTAGTTATATTTTGTATTTAAAAATAAGTAGAGAGGAGGGTGTTAGGAACTTGCTTACATACTTATTGTCTGTTTGAAAAAGTGGCGATACAGCACCACGAAACGCGTTACAATATAATATATAGCAAGCTTTATGTTTCTTATTTTTGGTATTAGTGAAGCAACTGAGTACCAACTATAACTTTTAAATATTGTTTACTTTTAATAAACTTTGGAATATTACTAGCATACTCATCTTCTTTTACTACTATATATGTATATTTGAATAAAACGAAAGGCTTTCCTTATTGGAACCATCTGGTGGATCAAACACATATTGTTGCTTCAGTAGGGACAAGCGATCCAAATTCTCCTGCACGTGATTTTTAACACCGGTGTGGATCAAACACCGGTGCAACATACTGTGTGAGTACAGAAGTTTGTTATTCAATGTGTCCTATATACTGCTAGTTCTAGCGCTTGTTTCTTCTAGTGAGCTGTATACTGGTACTTTGTTCTGTTTTTTGGTTCGTCAGATGAAACACTGTGTGAACCACCAATGAAACCTACTATAGCCGCTGAACAGCCTGGAAATATACCCAAGTGGAAGTGGGGAATCAAATAACTTCCATCTGCACGGTTCATCCACTTTGCATTTATGTGCTTGGTAGACCATCAGAATTTGAGTACCTCTGTTGGAGGGTTTCAAAAATCGAAAGCTATTAGTACATACTACTCTATGAGGTGCCCCTCTCTTTTTGTTTTTTCTCCAGGTGGAAAGAATACTCTCTTACCACAGCACAAATCCTGTAAATTTGATTTAAAAAAAGAAAAGTACATATCGTACTAACAGATATTACAGAGGTTCTTTTTGAAACTCAATATCTCACACATCACGGGAGTCCTTACGACGGGGAAAGGTCCATGATACCCAATGAACAAGAGCTCTGGATGGCATTCCATCAGGCCAGTCACCAATTTGTAACAACTGAAGTCGTTACCCATGTTCCAAAAGAACAAAGATTCAAAGGATTCTATTCCAACCACTTCACTGTCCCGAAAAAAACCCCAAAAAAACAAAAACGATGATTGCCAAATTTTAAATAAAAAATTCCTAAATCAGTTCCTAATATTACCCAAATTCAAAATGGAATCAATCATATCTGTAATAGATGAGATGCGACTGACAGAACACATGATGTCATTAGACGATTAAGACGTTTATCTAAAAGTTTCAGTATGCCCAGAAGAATATTAACGATACCTCCCGTTCACATTCCAAAACAAACATTATCAATATTTGGCTCTTCCTTTTGGACTATCTACATCCCCCCGAGTATTGACCAAAGTGATGGCTCTCCTCACAGAACACCTAAGATCACTGGCAGTCAATATGACACCATATGTAGATCATGTATTGCTGAAAGCTTCCTCCCAGGAACTACTTTTGAAACACCTTCAGTTAACTAGGAAGATACTAACAGATCACAGATGGATCATCAATGTACCCGAATCGCACATAGTTCCATCACAGGAACTTCAATTTCTGGGACTACTATTCGAATCAGAGAGTAAAATTGCTGCAGGACAAAATCTTAGACCTACAAGCGAGAATCTTGTGTGTTCTGAGACAACCGAACTTCTCAATACACAGCTGTATGAGCCTAGTGGGAAAATGGTATCCACAAGAGAAGCAGTTTCATTTGTGCAGTTCCACATGTACCCCAATTGGGCACTACTTTGAAATTGGTCCAAAAACCCAAACAATCTACATCAGACAAGGACTATCAAAATCAACAAAACAGCACCCCAATGGTGGCTTAAAAAAAACAGAACTTGTCAATAGGAAAACTACTCTCAACAACAGATTGGAAAGTTGTAATGACAGATGACAGCCTGTTTGGATGGGGAGCAGTATACGACCTTCCATCCATTCAAGGCCTCTGGTCTCAATCTGAGAAGAAATTTCTAATAAACATTCTGGAATTGAAAGCAGGTAACAATGAATTGTCAACGTGGACAAGTGTCCTAAGGAATCTTTCAGTACAGATTAATTCGGACAATGCCACAGCTGTGGCTTACATCAACCAACAAGGAGGCACAAAGAGCAAAGCAGCTGAGATAGAAGTAGAAAAAATCCTCCATTGGGAGGAGAATCACATTCGGGAATTATCAGCTATACACATTCCGGGAGTAGACAATTGGGAAGCGGACCACCAGACAGACCATAGACCCAGGAATATGGGAATTGAAATAAGAGACAATTCTACAGATAGTTATCACAGTGCCTTACCTTAGTCCCAGCATCGCTTGGCTGCTGTGTGTCTAGAGCTGGGTATGATGCTTCGTCGTCATTACCAGCATCTCTTCTGGCTTGTGGTCTGGCCGCGTCTGGAGCCTCCAGTGGTCGTCCGTGTCCTTTTCGTAGGTGTCGCAGCTGGTTTGGAGGACGCGGGTTTGGGTGCGAGTTTCGATGCATCTCTGTCCGCTGTGTCACTTACAAGGCGCGAGTCAGCGGTATTGACACAGGTGTTGTTTTATACCTTTGGACTTTGAATCTCCAAATCTCTACTTCCTGGCTGGGTATAAGAGGGCTCTGGACACAAGTTCAGTTGCCCTTACGTTGGAGTCTGATGCGGTTTGTTTCTTTTGAGCGCTCCGTGTATGACC
This sequence comes from Rhinophrynus dorsalis, assembly GCA_037306005.1. NCBI lineage: Eukaryota > Metazoa > Chordata > Amphibia > Anura > Rhinophrynidae > Rhinophrynus > Rhinophrynus dorsalis. Next base: position 217,649,748 of record CM074724.1, on the reverse strand, counting down.
TAGGCTTGTATGACCATCCTTCCTGGTGCCGAAATGTGGCTCTGGATATTGTGTTATCCTCTGGCATAGTAGATATCCAATCTGGTGCAGACCTGTGGCTCTGGCTGACATCCCACTCTGGTATTGAACCCTGGCCAGTCCTAGGAACCGCTCGACCTTGACAATCGGCTCTGGCCAACCAGCCGGTCTGTCTCATCTCAGGTGCCCTCTACAAAGTATACTGACTGCAGGCATGAGTCAGTAAGAGTCTTCCTTGTTCCTTATCCTGTGGGAGAACTCTGTTGCTGCACATTGTGGTTACCTTACTCGCTACTCTGAGAATACCATTGACAGTCTGCCTAGTCTCTAGCAGAGAGGTTACTCCAGGCAGTGGCTTATTTCTGGTAAGAATCGCTGGATTCCTCTGTCACCATCTGCGCCTTGTTATTATTTTATTATCTACTAGTTGAAGAGCCCGTTACACGGGCCACAGTTCCACTGCCAGCCGGTCGCGGGTACAGTACAGACTGCCAGCGCTGCAGCTGATACAGAGCGCATGACTGCAGCATGCGCAGCGGTCTCTACTGCGCATGACTGCATCGTTACACACGTTTTAGTGAATTATTATATAGGATTATATATTACTATTTAATAAAGGTGGTTTTACTATTAGAGTATTGACTCCTGGTGTATTCTTGTTAACCGTGACAATAGTGGACCACCATAAATAGACATAATGGCATCATGAAAAAAAAAAACAAAACAAAACAAAAAAAAAAAAAAACACAGAAAACTTCCAGTATTCTGTGCCAAAAATGAGACACGCACACACTACCAACTGATGTGTTGACGATTACATGGAAGTTCAACAGAGTATATGTCTTTTCTTCACTGTCAGGAAAGAAAGAGTTCACACCATCCTCATTGCCCAGTTTTGATCAATAAGAGCTTGGTTTCACCATCTAGAAAATATGTACATTACAAAATACTGTAGTCTTCCTCAGACCACATTTTTCAACATAACTTACACAAACTAGCCTTGACAGCATGGATCTTGAGGAACAAGGGATTAAGTGATTCAGTCGTTCAAACAATGCTGAGCGCTCATAAACCTGCTTCAACGATAATATATTTTTCCCCTCAATTAACTTTTTATAGAACCTTTACAGTTCCAACTTCCTTGAGTCTTCGCGTTCTTACAAGTAGGGCTTGATAAAGTAATCAGAGTAACCTCTATTAAAGGACAAGTCTCTTTCAAAAGAGGATAGCCAACATTCCAGAAATTGAAACACTCTATATGTGCCCCTATTCCAATGTGGGATTTGAATTTAGCATCCCAGAAGTACCAAAGAAGAGAAAACCAACTTCAAAAGACAACCATAGTCTTATGGCTTAAATAGATTATAAAACAAGCCTACTAACAAAGTCTATTCCAGCTCCTTTCTGGATTACAGCCCATGCTACTCATCCATTAGTACTTCACGGGCATCGAAAAAATAAGCTACCGTTGACCAAATCTGCAAAGCAGCAACACAGTCATCGGTTCACAGCTTCACAAAGTCAATACTTTTGCACCTCAAGATGCCAGTTTTGGACACAAAGTTTTGAAGGCTTTTGTTCATTAGGTTTCCTTCCCTCCATTTTTGGGACTGCTTTGATGTTCCCATGATCCCTATATCCCTCAATGATGCTAGAGAAAAGGTGATTTTTGTACTTACCCGTAAATCCGTTTCTCTTACTCCATTAAGGGATCTCCCCAGAAAACTGCCATTACTTGGAGGCTCTGTTCAAGTGTCTATAACTTTCCTGACTTTGCTAGGCAAAAACTGACAGTTAACAGTTGGAGGAGGGGTACAGGCACCATGACGTAGGAGGGGTTTCAACTAGAGAGTGTCCCTCCTCTTATAAGCACACTCCTATACCACCATGGTCCCTGCATTCCTCAATGGACTAAGAGAAAATTATTTATCGGTAAGTACAAAAATCTCCTTTTAATTCACTTCCTTGCAATTTGATCAGTTATAATGTTTTAATAAAACAACTTCTAGCAGTACAGTACTCTTGTTTTACTCAGCAAGCAAATATTAAATAGGTTTTCATTAAAAAAATAGGTTAAGTCAATACGAGTCTTTAAAATATTTTATTTGCTCCCTATGGTGCAAAATTTCTCTACGTTCTTTGCACACACTGCCCAAAATATGTTAAAAGCATAGTAATGTTTCACAATAAAAGCAGCTCCAATTAATCTTTATAGTATTTGGGCCATGGAGAGTGTTATTTCAATACTGTAAGAGTTGCAGTTCAAGAGAAATTGAATCATAAAGTATCCCCCTTCTGCCCCTATTATTGATGTAACAGTGCCCACCTCAGATCAGCAAGACTGTCCAGACAAATCACAGCAAGGGACATTCTTCAGTGATAGCATAAGGAAAAACCTGTCAAGTGGGGCAGGGTTTTCCTTATGCTCACAGAAAAAATTATTGTCCCTTGCTGTGTTCTATTCAGTCAAGGGACCAGATTCCACATCTGAGGGGAGGTGGCTTACACTAGTAAAAGGGGTGGGAGGGAGCTATACGATCATTCAATTACTCTTGAACTACAACTCTGACCATATTGAAGTAACACTTTCCATGGCCCAAATACTATGAAGATTAATTGGAGCTGCTTTTTTGTGAAATATTACTATCCCTTTAACTCTTCGAGTGCCAGAAGGGTACAGAATGCATTGCAAAGCAATGCATTCCGTACCCCTCTGGCACTCAAAGGGTTAAGCTGTTTTCCCATGATGTGGCATCATTACAAGATATTACAATTGGGGAAAATTGATTCTGTGGAGTACAGCGAATAAAGGACAGAACTCTTATTCAAAGCTGCAGAATTATGTAGTATTTGAGATTACCTGTCACTTTCAGGGAGATCCTCAATGCTTCCCAAACCAGGCACTGGCATAGGGCAGCCCATATGATTGTAGTCTGCAATACGAGGTTCGGGTCCTGGAATTTTCCCCTGCGACTTCTTGTGCCTCTTCTGTGCCTTCACTCTAGCATTCTCTTTATCACACAGAAAGCATTCAAACCCATTGAGGTAATTCGGTGCAGTCATGTCATTCACACCCCATTCTCTCTTTTCCATGCTGGATAGCAGAAATTTGTTGGTGGTCCCACCTGGTTTCTTATATTCCAAGTATTTCAGATATTCCTCATCATCACGGTCCAGAAACCGGATAAACTCAGCCAGGTCTTTGGGAGAAGCAAAGTCATCCATCATTATAATTGAAAGGTTGTTTGGCATCCAGTCCTTCACAGACGGTGATCCCCGATAAATTGGTATTGCTCCTAAATGCATTGGGCGCCAGAGCTTTTCAGTCATATAGTCAGCACAAATGGCGTTCTCCATGGCCAAGTGGAACTTATACCTTGCAGTAAAGGCCATAAACTCTGGATCTTCTGTGGTAGCTGTTGAAGTGTCCTCAAGTCTCTTGTTTGGATGTTGGCGGTTCCTCAGGCACTGACCATATGAATCAACCTAATTTGCAGTACAATTCATTAAGAAAACATGCAAATTTTTAATGATACTTAGTACAGTTTAGAACAAGGGTGGGTAACCTGTAACCTTTAAGCTGCTATTGGATTGCAAGGGCCTTCAAAATTATGGATAGGATAGTTAAAAATGTAGCTGGAGGGCTGAAGGTTGCACAGGTATTGTTTAAAAGACAATTAAAAATATTAATGTAGAGTGCTAAGGGCTAATTGTATTGAACAACCTAGTACAGATGTGGGCTAACAGAACAGCTGAATGGCCTCAGATTACCCATCCTTGTCCTAAAACACAGGTCCCCAACCTACTGCTACTGAGCCACATTTTGATTGGGAAGCCCTTTAAAGGGATAGTAATGTTTCACAATAAAAGCAGCTCCAATTAATCTTCATAGTATTTGGGCCATGGAGTGTTATTTCAATACTGTCAGAGTTGTACTTCAAGAGTAATTAAATTAGAATGTATCCCCCTCCCGCCCCTTTTACAGATGTAACACTGCTCCCCATGTTAAAGGGATAGTAATACCTAATTTCATGTTTATTTAGTATTGTAGGCATTAAAAAATATTCGCTACTAAAGTTCCCTCTTCCTGGCTGTTTCAGACAAGTCTGCCATCTAGCTGACAGACTTGGATTCTGGTCTGCAGGCCGGCCGGTAGCTCTTCAGCAGTGCCGAGATTGCGATCTTTAAAAAGAACTGCTTCATTGGAACGGTCTACAAAGTGTGCCTGGTTTGCAAGCACTCTTTTTAGACCGTTCCAATTAAGTAGTTATTTTTAAAGATTGCGATCTCGGCTCTGCTGAAGAGCCGCTGGCCGGTCTGCGAACCAGAATCCAAGCCTGTTGGCTAGAGTGCTGACGTCACGGAGGGGGGAACTTTAGTTGCGAATATCTCTAAAATCTTTAGGAATTACATACTTCTTAATATTTTTAACCCTTTGAGTGCCAGAGGGGTACAGAATGCATTCCGTACTCCTCTGGCACTCAAAGGGTTAATGCCTACAATACTAAATAAACATGAAATTAGGTATTACTATCCCTTTAACATAGGAAGAATGGGGAGAGAAGGAATTGGGGAGGGGCGAAGAGAGAGCGGGAGACAGCAGAAATTTAGGAAATAAATGAGAGACTGGAAACTGGGAAAGAGAATAAGAGGGCTTCTAGTACCTATGGACAGCATGCACCAAATTGGATTTATAACCCTCTTCCAGCTAAGGGTAAGACAAAACAAAGCTTCAGTTTGGGTATAAATAACTTCTATCTGCCATTGCCAATTCCAAAAGCCGATAAACAGAACATAAATGTTGCATCTGATAAGCTGTGTGCTCTAGGGGAAACATTTAAATTCACACCAATTTAAAAATGTCATTTAACACCTTTAATTCTACAGATGTCTCCAACACATTTTAGTAGCCACTTTTTCTACAACATTATTGTTTTGGAGAAAATAGTTGATTGCAGTTAGTCCCTGGTTAGTAAAATAATTAGTTCTGTTAAAGGACACTACTCAATGTTTAATGAAAAATACCTTGTGTGTGGGCTCTGCAAATATTTTTTATTACACTGTGCAGATACAATCTTACAATGTTGTATATTTCAGTCAAAATCTATGTTTCTCTGCAGGGTGCCACACTGGACCACCAAACTATAGATGTTAAATTCTCAAAAACAAATTATATTACTAGTGGCCCAAAATAGAAACAGTGTACAGAAAAAAAAAACAAAAAAAAAACTTGACCAAATGCCATCCATAGAGGGATATCCAAACATACTGAATACGAAACAGGACAACATCTTAGCGGAGGTAGGACAAAATAACTTGCTCAGGTCAGTGGGAGGAGTTGAAAAGTGTGAGAAAATTATACAGAATTTGAGAAGAATGTGGGTGAACGGTCATGAAAGTTGAAAAGAAAGGAAAAAGGAAGATTGCTGTCTGTTGGGGAGACAGGGTCATTTTAATACATGGGCGTACCTGGACATTCACAGTGGGCCTTCAGTCACTGGGCACCTCAACTTGGGCTTCCAACTGTCCCATTTTTACAGAAAGGAACCAATTTAATCCTTCAGTCAGATGGCCAGTGAGGAGTGAAACTGATCTGGGTGCATAACACATACAGGAAAAAGGAAGAGGAAGGCTACAACTAAACTTAACCCTTTGAGTGCCACAGAGGTACGCAACACATTGCTTTGCAATGTATGCGTACCCCTCTGGCACTCAAAGGGTTAAGGATCCTAAAATATGAACCTATATTTGGGGGCCTCCACTAATAGTTTCATTTCAGGGGCCTCAGGGGTTCTTAAAACTGCCCTGTGGGGAGGGAAAGAGTGAAATGCTAGATACTGTGAAAATATAAAGCTGTATGGATAACTCAGAAGAGGAGCATACAAACTTTAATGTGGGGGGATCCCCAAACTCCCATTGATTTAAATGGGGATACTATGCTTATTATGCCGTTTTTATTCCAGAGAAGCCCTAAAATATGCAAATTTCATGATTCCCAGGATAACCCTTTGAGTGCTAGGAGGGTATGCAAGGTGTTGCTTTGCGTACCCCTCTGGCACTCAAAGGGTTAAACTGAAGGTGGGGTCTGTTTAAGTTAATATTTTTTTTTTTTAATAACAGACTAAAAACATATTTGCATTTTCATGTTAATTGTCCACTTCAGGCCTGGATTACATTGAGGATGAAAAGTGTTATAACGGGTTTTATCTAACAGATTCCTATTTAAGCATATGTAGAAAAGATTAAGATACAACCCTTGATAACTTTGTCAACTACAACAGAATCCAGGCCTCACTGGGGTATATCAGTGAACAGGTTGTCAGCTTGGAGAATCCATAATTATACCCAACTTTCTTGTTTATGGGGTTATGTTATAATTAGTGCAATAATAAATAACATTTTTTCATGCCAGCGGTGTCAAGCACATTGCATGTGTGTTGGATATCCTTCTGGCACACTCAAAGGGTTATTAAACATTTTCGAGACCAGGGTTTGAACCACAGCCCTCAAGTATGAATAACAGTGCAGATGTTATGGGTTTCTCTGCACTAATCAGGATACATAATACACAAATTACACACCTGGGCTCAGCAAGGAAATCCAGAAACCTTGCCCTGATAGAGTATCTCAAATATGGTCCTCAAACATGCCTAAGTGGGGTAGCATCCTTGGGCTCTCCTGACAGTGGTCGCCACAGCTCCAGTAATCTGCTGTTGGGGATGATGGGAGCTTTAGTTTCCAACAGCTGGAGAGACAAAGGTTACTTACTGCTGTATATGGTTTATTTTGCAGACCCCATGCTACTTACCTGCAAGTAGTTCATTAATTCCTTCACATATCTGTCTCTGTCTGATGGGACATCACAGTGAGATTGCATATATAAAACAGGTGCATAGCCATTTTTCCGCCATCGGTTTTTTTCAGCTATACTTATTGCTGGGTTCTGCAAGTACCCAATAGTGGGCAGCCATTGCAATGTGAGGGGGTAGTCAGATTCCCGTCTAAAAGTGGCAGTGTAGTTAAAGAGCCTGATTCCTGGCAAATGCGACAGAACATAGTTATTCATGGGAGATTCCTCATGAAACAGTGCCCACGTCTGGTGGGGCAGCCTTGGCAAAGGAGCTTCATAGGCCCTGAAGTCCGTCCCATAAAAGATTATACATTTAGTCCTCTGGTGAAGCTTCACTCTCTTGTTCTTTGTAACCAGACAGGAACTAAGAGGACAATCTATCCTCTCTGATTCTCCTGGAAAGTGTGGAAAAAGGTTTTCACTCCACCACAAGAGAATGGGCAGCTCTTTGTTGCTTCTTCTGTCACTGTTGCCTGGACCCTTGTAAGTGTCTGCAACCAGAGTCCCCAAGTCAGCTGCAGAGAAGGCACTAGAGGGCTGGAATGAGGACTGTTCCCAGTGCTCAGGCATGACCACCATATTATCTTCTTGGATTCCCATGAAGGCATCCGTTTGCTGGCTATATAAATGCAGCCCTGGACCCCCATCCTGAATAATATTTTCTACAACTGAATCTGGCAAAACCACCTCCTGCTCCTCTGAGATAACTGCTTCCGCATGCACTGGAATATTGACATCCCCCTGTCCGGGTTGTACCACAGCAGGCACAGGGGTAAGTAAACACAATAAACATATTGCAACAGAATAACAAAGGGGGTAAAACGTTATATACCGTAGATTTACCAACCTAACATAGGCACACAATGTCCAAACAGTAAGTGGTTGCGGGGAATATATACACTCGGATATAGTTGCTACTCCAGTCCTAGCTTCTGATTCTGTATCCTTTAAAAGTTGCCTGGCACAGGAATTGTTGTTAGACACTATATGAGAATCACTGTTGCACTTTGTCAGAGTACGGAGATCAGTCTTATGAAATGTGTTTGTATAGGTTTCAGTCCTACCAGCAATCCCTGAGCGGATAGTCTTGATCCCCATGCCCTGCATAGAACCTGCTCTCCTGAAAAAGATTCTATCTTTCCTGGGGAGTTTCATTACATAAGCGCAGTGCCGACGTGCCCTGTCCACAGGGAAGCAGTTAGAAATGTACAGTGTTCACACATGTTAATTTAGCTGCTGACACGGCTTCCTGCCTGTGTGGCTGAACAGGGAGGAGACGTAATCCCAAATCCATTTTTTTCCTAACAAGCTTTATTAACAATTACAAGTTCACAGAAATTTATTTAAAGGGGAATCATGCGCTACTAGGAATAAGTGCTCTTAATGTAATACACATGATACTATATTACATACCTGGAAACTTTTGAAACGAGTTCACCCTGAGATCTTTGAAATATTAACCCTTAATGCTCCCAAGAAAGTAGGCTTTACGTACTATGTCAACGTGTGGTCTAAACTAGACATGATTCAGTCAGTTCTAATCTACTGGAATCTAGAACATGCAACATTTCTAAGATATCACTTCTTAAGCAAGAGTTCTGTCACGGACTTTCTGGTAGAAATGCCACTAATTTGGACATTAAATAAGCAGTAACTTGGTGTAAATCAGATATGAGGACACACTGGACTCTCTCTCACCCTGAGAATTGAATCTAAACCCTGAGAGTTCCCAGGTATGGTAATATATTGACTCACCAAAGTAGGGGGTTATATGCATCTTTCCTATATGTTGCATTACATATGCAGGAACTAGTGATCTCTAGAGTTTCTAGGTTCTACGACCTCACTTCAAGCAATAGGCGTCCATAGACCTAGATGGGACATAAATTGCTATAACAATGATATTGAAGAACTAGCAGGTGGACAAAAAAAATAAACACAAACAAAAACAGTGAATAGAAATAACTGACAGCTGTTTGAATTACACATACCTTAGTAAGTCATTCTAGTAACAAGATCAACTTTAAGAATGTTTGTATACTGGAAACAATGCTATATAAAAATAAACTACTGTATGAAAATTCTCTTGCAATCAGATATAAATTGTTGTGGACTAAAATAAGGCAGAATTCAAGACACGGCTGCTTGGATTTAACTCTTCCAGTGCCAGCGGGTACGCAATGCATTGGAGGCTTTAGATGTAATGCAGGAGGCACTTTCATGCGTAACAAAGCTCACGTACTTAACCCATGGTGTGCCAGAGTGGCTCAGCTGTTAAACACCATGCTAGCACTGACGCACACAGGGTTAATGGAGAGGTGGGCAAATTCCCGGGTATGTAAAATTTTCTTGCTGGCAACTAATACAAAATAAACTCAGGCACTGAAAATATAATTTCTGTGAGGCACTGAAAATGTTTTCCTTTTACACAGAAGGGCAATAAGCAATCAGATGCTCTTGTTTGAGGACAGTGGCACAGTGGTCACTAACTCATCGCTTTGCAATGCGTTGAAGACCATTCCAGTATCCAAATGATTAAATATGTATTATGCACTGTGCCACTTCTCACCCCAGCAAGAAATTATATGCTCCCATCTCAACTTGCAGTAGAGTCATGCATACCAATTATCATCCCAGCAGCAAAGCTATATGACCTATTTCAAGCTTCAGCAGGACTCTGTGCCACCTCAGCCCTATTGCAGAGCCAGATGCCCCAACCTCATCCCAGCAGCCCCCCTTGTCACCTCTCAGTCACCTTTGCCACAGAGCCATATGCTCCATATCAGCCTGAAGTGCAGATGAAATATGTATAATAGGGTGACCACATTTCCATTCTGCCATTCAAGGACACTGTGGTGACAAGAGCACTTCTCTCCAGCTCTAGGGCAGCTATGCCGGAGGGGTCAGTATACATCACTGGATATCAGAGTGCAAATTGCTCTTAATCAGCGCACCACAGAGTTCTAAACTTATAGAGTGAACTGTCCATTGACTGCTGTGACAAGAAGCAATATCTGTGGTGGGATACAAGATAATACACATCTGATTGTACTATTTAATACCTCTGTATGTCTATTCCCCAATTGTACAGCGCTGCGGAATTAGTTGGCGCTATATAAATAAAGAATAATAATAATAATAATAATATACAGCATATGCCCAAAGCCGTAGACTAGTATTAAACTACAATAATATTGCACTGCAGCTCCTGATTGATGTCAGGATCAAGGCACTGTTCTGTCTCTAGTGCTCAGAGCTGTGTCTGGAAGCCATTTTCTTGTAACCCAGCAGAGGCACCACTTTGTGTCACAGTAGGCAATGGGCAGGTCTATTTCTGGTGTTTAGATTCTTTATTCAGGGACTTTGTATTGTCCCTGATGGGGGCTGCCTGGGACATGGGACACACACAAATTCCAGGACTGTCCCTGGCAATCAGGGACATGTGGTCACCCTAATGTATAACCCTTCACCCCAGTAATGTAGCCATAAAGCCCATGTCCATAGGGAAAAGTCAGAGATGCTCAACTAGGGTATGCAAAAAGCTCACTGGGACTGCATCCTCATGCCCTTCTATCTATAAAGCCCATGTCAACCTGCACTAAATCACGGTGCCATTTCTCTCTCTGGTGTCAAAATCATGTTCCTCATCTCAACCAGTAGCAGAACCCCATATGAGACCTCTCCAGTATGCAAAGGGTTAAAGGTCCATTGAATCCCCAAAATATGAGAGCAGGTCAGGGTGACTTGCAAGGCAACATTTACAAGGGAGACATTCTGGTGACACCCTTTTGCTGTGGGTGACATACTGATGTCTACATTTGAAAAAGCAATCAGCAGCTTCAACCCCACCTGTGAAAAGTTCTTTATTGTATAAACTTTTTTTACATGCTGTATACATTCAAGACCTCCTTCTTCATATTCTGCATGAAATACTCTATATATTCTTCATATGTGCAACCTAGGGTCTCTTCATTAACCCTTTGAAAACCAAACACAAATATAAAGAAGCGGGTGCGCTAAAACATGTAATGATGACGGAATCAAGCAGAAGTAAAAGCAAAATACTGATGTCTGCCTTTTAACGCACATGATATTCTGATGTCGCCCTTTTGATGGACACCATGTTGGTGACTCCGTTGTAATAGGATACCCTCCAAAACGACCTGATGTTTGCATAATAACTGCATAGCATTCACTAGAGAACTTGTAGCTCATCATTTATGAGTCCTACTAATTTCCCATTGTAAGCAGATATTATAACAAAATAAGGCTCCCACATGAAGTGAGGCCCCAGCCAGCACCATTATGAGATCCAAGTGTTGCAGACCCCTCTAAAGCAATATTGTGGTATACACTCTGAGTGCCAAAGAGTGGTGTGCAGCACATTTCTTTCCAGTGTGTTGAATAACCATCCGGTACTGAAAGGGCTAAAGCTCATATTTGCAGTTATCTATAAATAAACATGTTTAGTTGACATATCTGGTGAGCTGAGCTGATGACAGAGGTGCAGCTTGGCAAACTCACATCCGCTCCCTAGAGAAATACCATTACCTAATCTCAAATGCTGGGAAAGGGGTGGGCAGGGTGATACCTTCCAGCTACTGCTGGACTACAACTACAGCTATCACCCACCAGCAGGATGGTGCTAGTTGAAGTCCTCAGGGCCGGATTTATAATAAGGCAGAGTAGACATCTGCCAATAGGCACACCCCACAGTGGGGTGCCAGTCATTGGGATCTTTTTATTTTTTTTTAATTAGCCTCACCACGCATCAAGCTACTGCATGGGGGATAGGGGTGATGAACTCCTTGTTCTTTTCTCTCTGCGCGCTGTGGCCAGATGCGAGTCATGAGTGACAGAACTTGAAGAGCAGATCTGAAGTTGGAGTCACGGAGACACATTACTCCTATATCTCCTCACTTGCCGGAACTGCCTCTCCCAGACACTGCAGGGAGCCCATGAACAGAACAGCAACAGAGGAGCTGCCTGTACACAGTCGATCACGCTTTTTGCAATTTTTTTTATTGGGGGGGGGGGGTGCTTCAGATTTCTGTGCCTACAGGCTCCTGAGATGTAAATCCGGCCATGGAAGTCCTACAACAGCTGGATAGCACCTGACAATTTTGAAGTGCAGCAGTGCTCGCCTTCTGTGCTGAGTGTGACAAACTTTCTCCTTTCGGGGATGGACACATGTACCAAGCCCACTGCAATACATGTGAATAAAATGTTTATTTATATAACACCATAAGTTTATACATCACTTTACAATTTAAGGGTTTGGACAATACAGGGTTACAAGTGCTTAGTAAAAATGAAAATGGGGTCCCTGCTAGAAAGTTTACAGTCTAAAGTGGAAAAGAGAGACATACAGAGAACATAAGGGTTAAAGGGATAGTAATACTTAAAATGTAAAAAAAATATGTAGTAGGGTTTATCCCCCTGAGTAAAACAAGAGTACTTCCACTGCTGAAAGGTGTTTCATTCATAAGTTATTAATTTTCAAAGTTGAAATTTTTAGGTGCAATATGACAGTGGCCTGAAATTGTACAGTGGTGCTGTTGCTACACCATCCTATGGAGATTTATGGTCCCGGGACCATAGCTGTCCATAGGATTGTGTAGCAACAGCGCCACTGTACAATTTCAGGCCACTGTCATATTGCACCTAAAAATTTCAACTTTGAAAATTAATAACTTATGAATGAAACACCTTTCAGCAGTGGAAGTACTCTTGTTTTACTCAGGGGGGATAAACCCTACAACATATTTTTTTTTACATTTTAAGTATTACTATCCCTTTAAGGGCTGATTTTGCATGTGACTCAACTTCTAGTGGAACTTTTCCCATGGGAGGTGCAGCAACAGCACCCACTCAGTTTTTCCCCAAGGTATTCTCCCTCACCTTGGTCTCATGGTTAATGAGCACGGAGTTATTATCTTCTTCCTCCGGTCTGGTCCTGCCTCTTTCAGTGCCACAAGGGTATGCAATGTACATCCCTATGGCACCAGAAGGGTTACAGGAGGACACCTGCTGTCTCTTTATTAGAGACAGCAAACTGTCCTTTGGCTCTATTAGGAGGTACAGGGAGATCCCAACATCACCAGCATCAGGTAGGTGATATTGGGAATGTGAACTCTGACAGCACAGCCTATCATCAGTTTATTGTACATGGTGAACAGACACATTAACATATATAAGCACACCCACATGAATAAGACAATGGCTCATTAAATGGTCAGTAATGTCACCTAAAAATATTTAAATTTAGGTAGAGATTGAAAAAAATAAACTAATTGCAACAAACCCCATCTCTCAAACCATTATGGTTTAAGAGATATAGGGATTGAAAGTTACCTTCTCCTGATGTAAGAATCTAGCTGACAGCAGGAGATCCCTGTCTGGGGACCAGCAGGAGGCTCTGCAGTAGAGCCGAAATCTCGGTACTTAAAGAATTAATTCATTGGAAAGGTCTAGAAAGCGTGCTTGTGATCCAGGCACACTTTGTAGACAGTTCCAATGAATGAATTATTTTTAAGTACCGTGATTTCGGCTCTGCTGCAGAGCCTCCTCGAGTCATAAAACTAAAATCTCATGCTGTCAGCTTTACAGCTGACATCAGGAGAAGGGGAGGGAGGGGGAACTTTGAATCCCTATATCTCTCAAACCCTAGCGGTTTGAAAGATAGGGTTTGTTGCAATAGTTTATTTTTTCAATCGCAACCTAAATCTAAATATTTGTTATGGGACATTACTGTCCCTTTAACCTGCATGTCCATTTTAACAAAATCATAAGCATGTCAAAGGCATGGCGGATTCAGAGCAATGTTGGTGGAAGGTGATAGATTAGTGGCATATTCACAGGGATATGATGGCGAAGACACCTTAGTGTATGCTGTCGATATGTCATCAGCACAACTTAGCCAGCATATCGCTGCCCTGACCCATTATCTCCCCTTAGTGCATCTCCCCAAACATGTCAGATTCACTTCCATAGATCAGAGGAAGGCAGCCAGAAGCACAACCATTTTCATGAAAAGCCACAGAGCTGTTGCCAGGCTGTGTTTTTCTGGGCCTTATGTCTACTGAGGCCACAAACTTTGCTGGTCCCAAGGGTGTTATCCTAGATCTGACTGACTTAATCTTGAATTTGGGTATGCAAAGATACATATTTAGAGCCTTTAAGTCCAGAACTGGTTAAAAACCTCAGTCTGTTTTGAAGACCACAAAAACATTAGAATAGAAACCCTTTAGCCAGTGTTCTGTGGGTATCGGGGCAACGTATGTACTGATGGAAAACAGCTGTTAGAGTTTTCATTGGAATTCTGGATTTGAAAAGTGAAGAAAAGATAACGTTATAAAAGACATTGAATATACTAAAGTAATCACTTGCAGCACACCCTGTCATCAGAAATGGGGTATCCCTAATGTAGCACAAAGTGTCAGTCTTCCCCCCAATAGATGTCTGTTGGAAAGAGCCAAAGGCCCACCTTCAGGTTGATGAGGGCTTGGTATCTGCTAGTTTATAGGTAGACTTTCATCTGACAAGTAGGGTTGGATGAGGAAGGTGTAGATTTGCCTGGAAGAGGATCCGCTATAGTGTCTTGAAAAGAAAATAGTATTTTAGTCTTACCTGTTAAATCCTTTTCACTTAGTCCATACAGGTCACTGGTACTCTGGGAGGCGATCCGCCCCTTTAATAGGCAGGAACAATTATTCAAATGTGTGCAGGGGGTGGAGCCTCCCCTCCTACTTAAGCTGCCTTCAGGCCAGAGCCACTAGATTGATTTGAGACACTAAAACTGACCAGAGGTAAGCAAGAAGGAAGACTCCTGTGAGCATGCCCCGAAGGTCTCCCACTAAATGCCACAGGAGAGCCAAGCATGGTGTCTTGACAGGGTGGGAGACCAGTGACCTGTATGGACTAAGTGAAAAGGATTTAACAGGTAAGACTAAAATCCTATTTTCACTGTCGTCCAATACAGGTCACTGGTACTCTGGGATGTACAAACATTGAGCTGACCCAGAGGCGGGAAGTAAGGCAAGGACCAGGCGCAAGGCCCAAGTCACTAGAACTGCTATGAACCAGTTAATCGCATAGCCCATTAATAGAAGTGTCAACGGACACCAACCAGGGGAAAACAACCCCTGAACTAACACAGCACAGCCAACTGGGCTCAACAGTAAAGAAGCACTAAGAATCACAGAGTAGAAGCCCTAAACAGGCAAAACTGCCTCCAGGACCTTCCTCCCAAAACTGGCATCAGCCGAGGCCAGTACATCAACTCGATAGTGCTTTGAAAATGTGTGCACAGAGGACCAAGTGGCCGCTCTGCACAGTTGATCAGCAGATGCCTGATTCTTGTAGGCCCAAGAGGCCCCAATAGATCTGGTGGAATGGGCAGTCACCCTGAAGGGAACATGCTTATTCCGCAACTTATAGGCTTCACGAATAGTAGCCTTAATCCAAGAGGCAATAGTAACTTTGGAAGCCGGTCTCCCTGCCCTAGGCCCCTCAGGAATGACGAATAGAGCGTCAGACTTCCTGATAGACTCGGTGCGATGAACATAAAACTTGAGGCAACGCACCACATCCAACAAATGGAGATCACGTTCCTTGTCAGATGAAGGGTTAGGGCAGAAAGAGGGAACCACAATCTCCTGATTGATGTGAAACTCGGACACAACCTTGGGTAAGAATTCCTTGGTAGTGCGAAGCACAGCCTTATCCTTGTGGAACACCAGGTAAGGAGGTTTACAAGACAGCGCTTGTAACTCTGCTACCCGGCGAACTGAAACAATAGCCAAAAGAAAGGCCATTTTCCAAGTCAAGAGACGCAAGGGAATGGAAGCCAAGGATTCAAACGGGGGTCGCTGGAGAACTCCCAGCACCAAATTGAGGTCCCACTGGGGAGTAGGACTCTTGAAGGCAGGCCGAACATGAGTCATGCCCTGGAAGAAAACTTTCACATCAGGAAGGATAGCAATCCGTTCCTGGAAAAATACGGACAAAGCAGAAGTCTGAACTTTGAGGGAACTCAGACTGAGCCCTTTCTCAACACCATCCTGCAGAAAAGCCAGGACAGTGGGAAGATGAAAATCTAGAGACAGCTTCCGATCAGTACATCAAGCCACAAAGGTGGCCCAGATACGATGATAGATCTTGGAGGACACAGGTTTGCGAGCACTAAGCATCGTCGACACCACTGAAGGAGAAAACCCTTTCTTCGCTAGAACTGAGGATTCAACCGCCAGGCCATTAAATGGAGATGCTGAACATCCTCCTTCCACAGATATCCTTGAAGAAGTAGATCCGGACGGGCAGGAAGTGGAAACGGTTCCGCCACTGACATGGCCATCAACTCCGGATACCAGGACTGGCGAGGCCAGTTCGGAGCGATCAGGATGACAGGACAACGCTCCAGCTTCAACTTCTGGATGACTCTGAGCAATAGTGGAAGAGGAGGGAAGATGTAAGCCAGAGGAAAATCCCAAGGGATTGACAAGGCATCCACTGCTAGAGCAAGAGGGTCCCTCCACCGGGAGCAAAATGCCAGCACCTTCCTGTTGTGTCTGGTAGCCATCAGGTCCACTGCAGGTACCCCCCATCTCTGGGTGATTAGGTGAAACACCTCTGGATGAAGAGCCCACTCTCCGCTGTCGACTGTGTGACGACTGAGAAAGTCTGCCATGACGTTGTCTACGCCTGGAATGTGAACCGCTGAAATGACAGGCACGTGATCTTCTGCCCAAGATAAAATATCCTTGACCTCCAACCAGGCGGTGAAACTTCTTGTGCCGCCTTGCCTGTTGATGTAGGCCACTGTGGTGGCGTTGTCGGACTCCACTCTGACAGGGCAACCTTCCAGCTGAGATTCCCAGTGCCTCAGGGCAAGCTGTATGGCACGCAGTTCCAGAACATTGATGGGAAGAAGAGATTCCTCCAGTCCCCATGTCCCCTGGGCACTGAAACGACCCAGCACTGCTCCCCATCCCCGGAGGCTGGCATCCGTTGTGAGCGTGGTCCAATAGGGAACTCGAAAGGATCTCCCTTTCAGGAGATGAGAGAGATCTAACCACCAGTGCAGACTCGATTCGACATGAGGAGGCAGAGAGACTGACAGATGCTGATGATCTGGATGATTCTTGCATGTCTGGATCACAAACCTCTGAAGTTCCCTGGTGTGAGCCATGGCAAAAGGCACAGCTTCGATTGTGGAAATGAACTTCCCCACCAGAGACGTCAACTTCGGTACCGGAACCCTGTCCAGTTCCAGGATCCCGGCTACTTGGACTGCTATCTGATGAGCCACTTCCTCTGGCAGAGACACCAAGCACTGTCGAGTGTCGAACAGGAGACCCAGGAAAAGGAGCCTTTGAGATGGAACCAAGTCTGACTTGTCCAGATTCAAGATCCAGCCGTGACTGTTCAGAGTGTGTATACACAGCTGCATCTGCTGGTGGAGAAGCTCCGCTGAGGAGGCTTTCAGGAGGAGATTGTCCATGTAGGGGGTCACTCTGACACCTTTCCGATGAAGCACAGCTATCAATGATCCCAATGCCCTCTGAAAGACCAGAGGGGCTGAAGTCAGTCCAAAGGGAAGAGCTGAAAACTGAAAGTGTCCCCTGTGGCAGGCAATCCTGAGATACCGTCTGCTCTCTGGATGAATAGGGATGTGAAGATATGCATCCTGAACGTCCAGGGAGGCAAGGAACTCCCCTGGAGACATAGCGGCAATCACAGAGCGCAGAGATTCCTGGCGGAAGTGGGAACTCACAACAAAGGAATTGAGATCCTTGAGATCCAAGATAGGACAAGCACCTCCGTCCTTTTTGGCCACCACGAACAGGTTGGAATAGAATCCTGAACCTGTGTCCTCTGGAGGAACCAATTCCAGGACCTCTTTGTCCAAAAGATCCTGAATAGCGTTGTTGAACAGACGCCTTTTTGTAGGTTCCTGAGAAGGACAAGTAAAATGGAACCGAAAAAGAGGAAGGGAAGAGAAAGGGATCCTGTATCCCTCTGACACTACCTGAATAACCCATGGGTCCGTCAAAGACTCCTCCCAAATCCGGCGAAAGATGCGGAGACGTCCACCTACTGCCGGATGCGGACCCGGGTTCGGTGAGTCATGCCGAAGCAGTCTTGGAGGTCTTGGCCTTGGGGGCAACTTTGGGCTTCCAGGACTGTTTGGGCTTGGAGGAGGGACGCGTAGAGGACGGCCCCGTCTGGGACGTGGAGCGTGTCTCAGTCTGAAAGGAACGAAAGGACCGGTTGCGTTTGGCTGGAAACTTTTTCTTGAAGACTGAAGGCAGAAGAGTACTTTTACCTCCAGTAGCCTCACTGATCATCTCTTTGAGTTCAGAACCAAACAGCAAGTTCCCCTGAAAGGGCAAGGAAAGCAAGGCTTTCTTAGAGGCTGTATCAGCAGATCAAATTTTCAGCCAAAGGGCACGTCTAGCCACCACAGAAGAAGTGGAGGCCCTCGCCATCATGCGCACAGCATCAAAGGCAGCATCAGCAAAATAATTCTGTGCTTCAGTAATATTAGCAAGGAGCTGCAACTGCTCAGATACCGGTGCATCCTGGCGGACTGCTTCAGTCAGTCGTTCAGTCCAGGCCGCAATAGCTCTATTAACCCACGCCACTGCAAAGGTTGGACGCATGGCAGTGCCAATGGAGGCAAAAATAGACTTAAGAGAAAGTTCTAGCTTTTTGTCCGTCCAATCCTGCAGGGCAGAGGCATCAGAGACAGCTAAAGCAGTAGATTTGGATAACCTGGAAACAGGAGCATCCACTTTAGGAGGATGAACCCATTTTGCCAGTTCAGTCTCAGGAAAAGGGTAAAGTTTAGCAAACTTTTTGGACACAGACGAGGATTTGTCAGGATTCTTCCACGCTTCAGAGACGGGCAAGAGTAGGGTTAGTTGGAAAACATAAAACCGCCTTAGATGGTTTTTGGAAAACGTCAGTTGGATCATGAGTAGATTCCGGAGTCAGAGGAAGGTTGAGCGTAGTTAACACAACTCTAATCAAACCCTCAGCAGAAACCTCAGGGTCACATTCATAAGGGTCCCCAATGGACCTGTTAGACTCAATAACAGTGCCTTCCTCAGCATCAGAATCCTGCAATAGTTCTTCTTCAGAAGAATCAGACACATCAGGAGCCCCCTGTGGCTTAGGCAGGGAAGTCCTGATTGTAGAGGGGGTCTGCCAAACCTGGAGAGCCCCCTGTACCTGAGAGGGAAAGAGTTGGAGAGTAGATCTGAGATCCCTAGTGGCAGCTTTAAACTCTTTCACCCAAGTTGGCTCAATAGCATGGCTGGGAAGCCCAGGGTTGCTATCATGACAATCAGAGCATTTAGGGCATAAACTACCAGAACAATCTCTAGGCAGCCCAGAGTGACAAGAGGAGCAAAGCGCAATGGGGGGAACAGACACCCCAGCCTCCTTAGTCTTGGGTCTAGCCCCTGGCTCCAGTGGAGTAGACATGCTCACAGCGTCAATATACACCACTTAACAAATATCACCCAGTAAAAGTGTGAAAGATTAAAGTTTCACCCCAGAAATGCCTAAAAACGGACTTATCTGGCCAGCGAAGGGTTAATCTGCTGAGAGAGAAGGCTCGGTCCCTGCGTAGTATACTCGCTGAGAAATAACACCACAAAATGGCTGCCGTCAGGTCAACCAATCAGAAAACGAGCGCGAAACGGCGCTCATGGGAAATGTAGTTTTCTCTCAGAAATACCCCAAACAGTGCCCGAAGCCCCCCTGAACTCCCCACACCCCGAAATTAGACACCGGATGATAGAGCAGGAGCATAGGAATAAAATGAGCCATCTCTGAAGTTGCTGTGACAAGCGGTTCCAGAGATATGTCCCACACTGTGTAATCTCATAGAGAGTAAAGGAGCAATGGCGTCTATGCGGGAAAAGGCGCGCTTAAAGGCACGGAACACTCAATTTTAATAAAGTCCTACTGCAACATAAAATGCCCTAAACAGTTATCAAACACATGAGAAACATAAGAAAAACAATACCCAATGCTCCAAAACCCAGAGAATACCACAGAAATTGCATAAATATAAGAAATGCAAATAAAAACACCCTATGAGTGCTGGAGTGCAATGCAAACTCCCAAATACAAGCCCATCAAAGGGACACTGTGGGGACAAGTGGACCTTCAGCACTCAAGGGGTGGCTCACCTTTCTGCAGGACTTCTGTCTTCAGGTGACCATGATGAAGTGGGAATAGACCAGAGGTAAATTCCTCAGCAGGGAAGCTGCTTGACTCAAGCTGTTCCCTCTTCAGGGCATAAGGTCCACAGAAAATCCCTGGAAGCTGCACTAGCCACTTTAGAGAGGGCAATTCACAGCCACCCTCCTAATGGTGGTATTCCATATTTGAATAAAAACAATAAAATACTAAGTTGAATGTATAGATGTTCTCCACCTGGTGTGCATAGC